>CM065362.1:1426170-1901170 GCA_033032245.1 Poecilia picta | reverse complement strand
CAAATGAGGCCAGATGATATCTGGGAATATATACATGGCAATAGATCATCCCGCAGAGCCGTGCTGAAGCTGCAAACTGTGCTCTGCTGGCTCAAGTGATGTGAGGAGAGGAGTTTGTTTAAGGTCCTAATTGGTTATCTAAATCTTCATTATTCACTTGTTTAGCAGACAGCAGTTTAAGGCGCCACTTGATGCTGTTTGTAAAATGAAAGGCATGAACACAAATAGCAAGATGGCTTCTCATTCATTTAGCCACTCAGAGTAAATAAAAGAAATGAGCAATAGAGACACCTTAGCGTGCCACACCACTTTAGCCTCCATAATTGTGGCCATAACTTATTTCAGGCATTTCATCCCACGCAGCCACCTACTACCTGATGTTCTACTTCCACACAAGTATAATGCTTCCAGACTATGACTCTGTACAAAGTCTGGAAGACAAACATAGTGGAAAATGTTTGTCTTCCAGACTTATGTACAGAGTCAGCAGTGGAGAGCATGCAGCAGTGTCACCTTGTCCTCTATACAATGTGTGGCTTCCTTCCCCTGGCGCTATATTTTCCTTCCTCCTCTTGGGGCAGCTGGATGTGTTTTCTTGCTTTTGCACTGAAAAAAGCCACAAGAAAAATGCTGATGCAAATTCTGACTCAGAATGTATTAATTTATGAGGACGACTAGACAGATAGACAGAGAGATAGATGGGTTTATTTTATTCATTAAATTATGAAATATGTCCTATGAGTCTCATTTGTCAGATTTAGTTCCTTTTGAAAGCAACCACCTTAAGCAGGTATTAATATCTTTTGTTTTTGTTTCCTTAGCTGTTGGCAAAAGATTTACCATGATTAGGAGAAATAAAGGTGTTAAAACATCAATCTTTGTCTAATTAGTCAATAAAACTCATTTCACTTGGTGATGGAGCAGCTGAAATAAATCCACTTTTCATTAATATCCTGCTTTATCGAATAGGTTTGTATGTAGAAACACTACAAACAGCTGGTAGCAGTGCAGCCTTACAGCAAGGTAACGTTTGATTAATGTAGGATAAATGCCCAGATTTTGGAGGGGGGGGGGGGGGGGTGTGCGCCTTTACCCTCTGTGCTGTCCTGTAATCCCAATTCAATTCAAAAACTCTTTATTTATCCAAAACTGCACATCAAAACTATTTAAAAATTAAAAAGTCCTTTCAGCTGCACAGCATCCAAACCAGAGGGAATAATTGTCCAAACCTGCAAAGCCTCAACCAACAAAATGACAAACAAAAGTCCAGAAAAGAGCAAATCAGAAGCAAAGTTCCAGACAGCCGAAGCTCCTGCATGGATTAGCAGGGGTAGAAAATGGATGTTCAGTCCCAAATTATTCATAACCCGAGTGCGTTCACAGTAAGATGTTTGATGTTTGACCAGAAAATTATTTGAATATAATTTTAACGTTTCAGCGACTCAGAGTCCAGACTTTAATCTGAGCTAAAGATTAGGGTGATGGCAGACAGCGCTTCCAGCCATTGCTCAGTAACTATAAAAGAAGTCCGACTTTAACGTAGAAAAAGATTTTTCCACTAATGTATCAGGAATCATTTTTAACATACCATCTTTTCATAAAATGTCAATGAAAACTGATTTTCTTCTTTTGTTTTTCTTCAACTCATAACTTAGTTAAATGAACATTTATATTATGTTGAATGAAAGTATTATTCTACTTGGGCTATATAGTTGTAACTACATTTTCAGAATTTTCTCCATAACTCTGACATGCCCTCATTATCATAATCATTTGCATACAATGTTGATACATTGTTTGTCCCGCAGTGCAGCAGGTGTAACAATAACAGAACATTTCCTCCAGAGGTAAAATGGACACTAAATGCCCCAACATGAGGAAAGATGATGCAGTGACACCATGAGAGCCACAAGCAGAGCTGAGAAATAGAAACAGACCTGGACGTGTAAAACCAATTATATTCTGGGCCAAACAAATCTGAGCAGTAATGAAGTATCTGTAAGTCCTGAGTTCATTATAAAAGAACAAGATTCAACTTGTTTTAATGGAGGTATAATAAAATACTAATGAATACATAAATAAATAAAGCCATGGAGCTAATACAACAGTTTTTAGGGTCAGTGCACTTTATAAATTAAAACTGATGAAATGTAAAGATCAAAGCTTTGGGTGAACAAGTGAAATCCTAAATTAACTGAGGAAAGAAAATGGAAAACTATTAATGATAGAGGAAAAACAATCTCACGTTTCTTCTCTGGTTTATGAATAAGAATCCTCTGAATGTAAATGAGACGGGGTCAGACGCCTTTCTGTGTTCAGTAAGATGTTTCATAATTAACAGTTGTACAAGGCTTTGAGCAATTAAATGCATAAAATATGATGTTAGCTAAAGGACAAAGTATCTGTTCTACACAAAAACACAATATTACCTCACAGACACACAGCAGCTTCAGAGGTCAGGCAGGTAATAGTTTTAATTCAGTGAGTAAAGGACATGACAGACCTGACTCCAACACAGTGCATCTATTAAACTGCAGAAAGTCAAACGGATTATTACATTGTTAATATGTAGCCATTAGCTCCCAGCAGGCAGAGGCGAAGGACGGCACAGTCTGCAGGGCTTACTTATAGTTTTAAATGTTTTTAATGGTGAACACATTATACATCTATAGAGCTGTGGGTGGATCTCGGCTGGAGAAGCAGAGCTCAGTCCTGGAGGACCTGGAGTTTTCTGGTTGACAGCTGAACATGAGGAGACTGGATCTGAAGAGCAGAACAACCTCTGTTAAGGTTTAAGTGATAATTATAGATTATTATACATACGTCAGTGTTCAGGTGGCATCCAGGCTGTGCCAGGTGGTTATTATGGGGTCAATGCTGGGTCATGTTGACTGGCAGCCAAAACAATGAGGATAGATCACTTTAAATTTCACCCTTGGAATATTTATTCACATGCAGACTGATGGCTGAGGTCGTCACCACAGCGAGTCAGGATGACCCAACCTGCTGAGAGACTGTGTGGAGTTTGGGTCAGCAGTGTGTCCATCATTTGCATACCAGAAAATGTTGCTATAAATCATTTCATTGAATATTGTTGTTATTGTTGTGAGGTGAAGCCAAACTCCAGCTTATGATCTTTGGCTTTTTGTTTTTGGTCACTGCAGAAAGTCATTTTGATATCTATAAACAAAATGTTTAGAAATTTCATTTTAGTTTTTGTTTGGATGTCATCATTTTTTAAGTCGTTAGCTACTTGTACAGACACGCCTCTACATCGAGCATCTTTCTGTGCTGTATTTGAAATATTTACATAACTTTTTCACTATCATAGTTAGTATTTGAAGGGCTAAGTCAGTAAAGTATTCCATTTATTCTGAATGTATTCTTGATGTATTTGTACTTTATAAACATACCTTTGTCCCACTAAAATGTTCTATGATGCTCTTAGATTTTGTATAAATGTTTCTTTCTTGTTCTCGACTTTGTATGTTTTATTTTTTTCCTGTATGTTTCTTATTTAAAGTAAAATTGTTGGCAAAAAGAGGAAGAGGGATGAAATGTCAGAACTGCTGCAAAGCATCTTAAGCCATTTCAAAATAAGAGCATGAATATAATTCTTTCCATAACCAGAAATGTATTCAACCGAAAGCTTATAAAGCAGCTTTAGAATTTATCCAGAAAAATTAAATTACCTAAATGTTTTAAAAGTTAGCAAGAAGTAACTCCACTGTTGACGCATTAGTGCTTTAGCACATTACCAGACGTGTACCAGACATCCCACCGCCAGCTGTACCGTGTCTATTTTCATAAATATGTGTACCAGACGCTTCTGCAGCATTTTATTTATGAAAAATGACATTATCCCCCAAAACCTGCTGGTTTTAGAGAGCTGGCCTGAGTGTAAATAACCAGAATTGAGTAATGCATTGAACGTCTGCGTTGATTTACAGCAAACAGTAACTCTGAAATGTAGAAATTTAGTGCAAAGACTTGAGAGAGTGATTGTGACTGCACTGTTCATGATCTATAAATAGATTTTTACTGACTGAAAATCAGAGTTTCTTAAGAAATAACTTTTACATCTTAAATATGGAACCATTTAATGTTGTAGATGTAGAATTACAGCTGAACTCTGAGTCATTTCTAATTGCAGCAGCGGCGTGTAATCTGCTCCTAACATCACCTCCTTTGCTGCATTAAGCACCATATTCTGTTCTCTGTCATTTTGCAGTTTAAAGGTGAGGAACCTTGAAATTATAGCAACATGATTCATAATTTTTGTTGGGAGACCTGAACAAAAGATGTTATATGGAAAATAAAGTATGAGATCTATAAAAGTCAAAGGAAAAAAGAGCAACACACACAAAACGATTTCTAAAGAACAGCAACTACTGACTTAATGGGTCGTATTTTGGCTGAAGTGTTCACAGAAAATGGGTTTTCCATTAATCAGTGTCATGTTTGAGTCCATATTAACAAGCTTCTGGTTTAATTCTACCTGTAGATGGAAATGTTTATCTATTATTAACAGAAATGGGTCCAATGGGAGAGCTGTTCTAACCTGGTTGGTTTCCTGGCTCATGTTCAGCTTTTAAACCAAACAGACCATCAGCATCAAGGTACCACCACCATCGTTTATGACGGTTTTAGGATTGAAAGCCTCTCTTAGCCACTGTGTTTGTTTCATTGTGACCAAATAACAACCTTTGTCTCATCTGAGAATTAAAACGTTTCTCCAGGAGACGTTACATGTGATTTGTTCTGGTGGAAACAAGCCTGACATGCTGGAGCTCATTTTGTGAGTGGTTCTGTTTCAGTTGGCTCTCTTAGAACGTGTTGATGGAGAATTTGCTTTTCTCTTTCTGTTCAGGCTGGAGATCCAGCATCTTCAGGTTATGAACGGATTGTGTTGTTCTTTAAGTTTGTGACCAATTTGCTTTCTTCTGAAGGTACAGTTTGGCTCAGTTGGTCCAAGCCCACATTGTACTGGTTTCCCACCAGTACAATGATTCCAAACGAACATCAAACTGGATTTGTGATGAAATAGCACAACATGTAGTTTTTAGAATGCCCGATCACAACCCTGTTGGAATTTAATCAATCAATCAATCAATCAATCAATCAATCAATCAATCAAACTTTATTTGCATAGCACATTTCAACAGCAAGGCATTTCAAAGTGCTTTACACAATTAAAATAAAATAAAAACAGAAAGAGATTTAAAGTAAAAACAAAAACATTAAAAACATCGATCATACAAGGATTCTCAAACCTAAGACATTAAAACCCTAATTTATCCATAATCAACTCTAAACAGGTGGGTTTTAATTAAAGGTGGTTTTAGGTGGGTGGGTTTTAATTAAAGGCTCTCAGTGTTTCAGCTGTTTTACAGTTTTCTGGAAGTTTGTTCCAAATTTGTGGTGCGTAGAAACTGAATCCTCCTTCTCCTCATTTGGTTCTGGTTCTGGATGCAGAGCAGATACAGATGACCTGAAGGGTCTAGACGGTTGGTACAGCAAAAACAGATCTTTAAGGTATTGTGGTGCTAAACCGTTCAGTGATTTATAAACTAACAACAGTATTTTAAAGTCTATCCTCTGAGCTACAGGTGGAGGGACTTTAAAACTGGTGTTATGTCTCCATCCTCCTGGTTTTAGTCAGAACAGCAGCAGCAGCTTCTGGATCAGCTGCAGCTGTTTAACTATCACAAAGAAATTGGTCTGTTGCATGAAAGCCAATCAGAGAGAACCAAAACCAAACTAGAATCAGTTCAGCTCCTATTTTTCAGTCAGTAAAGTTATTTGTTTCAACTCTGCAACTTCCAGTAAAAATAACAAGTTAAATGAATTATAAAAAGCCCAGATTAGCTTGATATTCATGCCCATGATGAGTGGTTACAAATTTCAGATTCTACCTTTACTTATATTGTTATGCATCCATAGCCTTTAAAACCAAGGAAAAATGTATGACCTATATCATAAATGCATTATGCAAATCATATTTTTAGAGAATCATTTAAATACAGTAAAAATAGATTAAATTGTCATTGCTTCTGTTGCAGTTGATTCTTTATATTCCTAACATGGTTCTGTTGACTCCATTCTAGTGTGAGGATGCAGAGTATCATCATGACTCACTGCTACATACCTTGTAGTCATCTTTAGCTGCCTACACATGCGTTTTCTGACCTTTGCATTTCAGATGCAAAGATGCAGCAGAAAAGAGAAATGTTGTTCCTGGCTTTTTACTCTACTTGAAGAAACCTTTAACAAATCTGCCATTATTTTATTCTTATTTAATTAACCTCTCACATTATGTCTCATAATGTTTGTATTTGACATCTGATTCAACATGATTTCACATTGAGTTTATCAAAATCAGAAGCAGGTTTCAGGTTTGATGGTGTGACATGTTTCTTTTTAGGCCTTTTCCACATGTTTCATGGATGTCAGTTAGAGTTGAGGATGTGTGTTTTACCAGACTGCTGAGGTCCGAACAGAACCGCTTGCCAACACGCATGTGGAGACACAATGGAGAGCAAGGTCACATATCTTAGTGGGTTTCTGTCAGAGCTGTCTCAGCTGCTTGAAAGCAAGCCAATCCAGACACCTGTGAGATGTTTTGTATTGATTGCAAAAATAGTTTTTGACACTTTTTCACTTTGATTTTTTAGAAATTTCCAGGAAATGTTTGTTTTTTTCTCATGTTTGATTTACATTTTATTCTAACTTTGCAAAGTGGATAATAAGAAATTCAAGACATATTTTTGATTGTACCGTTCGACATGTATGTGTTTTTATAACTCATATCTGATGCATTTGATTTATCACAACAGCAAATTAAACTATGATGGGATCCCAGCCTGTAAATCAAGATATAAGTAATGAACCCTAGACCTTAAACATCTAGAATGGTTGAGAACTCAGTAAGAAGACGCTAACACTGTCGATGTAACAGCAACCAAGGAATTAACAAGAGAAACCTTGACAATAAAAATGAAGGCTAGCGTAATTGTTTTCTCTGAAGACTTGAAACATAATGTGCATCTTTTCACACAGTTCAGAGAGACAATAGCAGGTGTGTGTTCAGTCTGATCAGTGGTGTGCATCTGTGTAGGAGGATATGTGGGACAGGCATACCAGTGTTTCTGAAGTGATTAGTCACTCCCGTTCTCTACCACATGAAAGACAAACGGAGCTAATTGTGCAATCTTAGCTGCTTTAAAAAACAGATATGTAGTTTATTTAGCAAAGAAACTAGTGAGAACCAGCTTTAAGTTGGGTTTACGTCTTACTTTTTGTCAACAATCATTGAATTAATGCTTTTGTCACACTTAGAACGGAAAACTTTATGATATTTTTGGATTGATATTTGAAAGAGCAACACAAATTATGAAGAGAAATGACTGTGATGCAGAATGACACACATTTATATCCAGCCGCTAATAACTTACACAATCCCCCTTGATTCTCATCTACTTTTCGTACTTCGTTTGACATTTCTCTCATTGAGTTTGATTTCTCAGGATGAATTTCATCTGGCCCAATCAGTGAACAGAAGCAGACGTGAACGGAGACACGAGTTTCTGCGATGTTTTAGAACCGTTGACTGCTTAAGGTTGCAGCAGAGGAAATGAACGAAGCCTTCAGTCCTTTCTGACGACGCTTTCAAACGCTGAGCATTTCAAGTCGGGTCAGAGGAACGTTTGTCACGTTATTGCTGATGAAGATGTTGTGGCCCTACTCCCATGGGGTTGTCTACAGAGCAGCAGGTCTTCCTTTTCGGTCCAGCTGGTGCGTTTCAGACATTACAGTCAAAAATCACGTTCAATCATTTCAAAACTTCAACAGACTCCAGAGAGCAAGAGGAAAGAGTATCGAACAAAGGGTTGTTTTTACAAGGCCAGAGTGAAGTTAATTTTGACATTTTTCAATTCGACTTTCACAAATTTGCTTTAAAAAGAAACATTCAGGAATCCATTCATTACGTTTCCTCTTGTATTCTCTAACTGCTCCGATAACCTGAGGTTTGTTTTCTCTGGACATCACAATCAGAATTTTATTCAAGGTTGAATTATATTAAAGTACAGCTATTACAAGCACGCTATGTAAATAAATGTATTTTTGCTTTTACAAGTAAATATTTTAGTTTCTTTTTTGTAGAAACTCTTCTACCCAGTCGGTTGCATATTTATTATCATCCTGTTGGGCAGACACAACTTCCTCTGAATCCAGGGAATGTTCTGGAGTTTTTTCTGATCTTTATCCTCTTTATCCTAATGAGGTTTAATGAGGCTTAATGAGATATGCTCCCCGCCCCCAATTAGTTCTCCCTTAACATGTCTGACTGTAGATTTGCTGCTGATCAATGGGGTGGAGATGAGCCGTTTCATTTTCCTCAAGGCTAAAAGTATCGGACAGCATTTGGTTCTGAAATGGGTCCAGATCCTGGAAACGCCCCGTTCAGTAGAAGCAGCAAGGCCTGCAAGGCAAAGAAAGCAAAGTGCTGAACTGAACACAACATTGACACAACAGATACAAATGAGTCATAATTAAGTTCACAGACGTCTTCCTGCTGCCAATAAAGATGTAACAGTGTGTTTTCCTCCTCACTGGGATGGAAGTAATGTCACCTTCACTTACATTCAACTGTTAAAGGAGATAAATTTGGTCTTCATCTCCTATATTAACAGTTACTTGAAATATTTAGACAGAGGACATGAAATGTCTCACTAAGATTGGAACATTTAGACTATATGCACCAAGATCATAAGCAAGTAAAGTTGGTTAATATTCAGAAGAGCTTAATAACGTTTGACAGTCACAGTAAACGTCTGAGCTTTGTTGCAGGAAGAGCTTCAACATGATGAGCTTTACGGCTTTTAAATTCCCACTTAGCCTCATCAGAACCGTCAGACAACAAGAACGATGCCAGAGCTCAGAAACTGGATGAAATGCACCGTAGATCCGTAACGATCAGAGTCTCAGACGCTTTTCAGGTTCCCTGTCTCCATGTTTAGTTACCCTACAACCACAAAATTCAGTAAATTCTTGTATATTTTTTAGGTTTTTATTTTAACACTTCAAACAGTGCAAATCAATTTTCAAATCTTGCCACAAATTCTCAGTTGGGTTTAATTCTGAACTTTGTATAGGCCACTCTAACACATCAATCTGCTTTGATCCAAACCGTTCCATAAAGAAAAGATTTATCAGGACATGTTTTACTAGTTAATTGACTTTTGAAGGAGCTGCTTGGTTTGGCTTTTACTGATGGAGGTTACAAATGCAAACCAATATCCCGAATATTTGCAAATCACGTCTTATCATCAGCCTTCCTCTTCACAACTCTACTTTGAGATCATCTGCCACATAAACTGCAATGTAAGTTGAAAAATGTTTTAAAAATTCATAATTTATGAGCATGTGGTTGATAAATCTATCTAATGTAATAAGGCACCACCATCATGATATAAAAACAAAATAAATAATTTATTATTAGTGAAACATAATACAAAATGCTTTATTTTTATGAATTTGGGAGATGAGCCACTTGATTATTGATATTCGGGAGCGTTGGCGGCGTTGCCTCAGCCAGGCGATGAGCTCCGCCGCGTTTCAGACTCTGGTCAAAGAAACAGCAATATTTCTGTAAAGATACATGCATTTACTGAATGCTGCCTCCAGTTTTAGAACATTTGTCACATTTTTAAGTTGACTCACAGACATTGTCAGCCACACTGTGCCATCTGGCAGCAGTAAAAATAGCATTGGTGAAAACCCACCAATAAGAAGGTCTGGCTTTTTCTCCTGTTAGTTTTTACTAGCAGAACATGGAAGCAAAACATATTTTTTTATGTTTGAGCTTAATACTCAACTCACACTATTTCATTTTCACAGCACAGGAAGATATGATGATACTGGAAAATAAAACTATTACACATTTGATGCTGATGCTTCAACAAACTGATTTACCCATTAGAGTAACAAGTAACCCCAGCTGAACACTTTCTGTTGGCTGAAGTTCTGAGAAGGACCCGGTGCAGGCAGAGCTGCTAATAACCTTACAGCAGGCATTCAACATACTTCTTATTGGTTTGACATTTCAATATTAAATGTTGTATTTCCATCTTGATTATAATGCTGATGTAAAGTAACCAAAAAAATCAGTAGGCAAAATATTGGGGGAACAAAGTTAACCATCTCGAAGGAGTCAGCAGTTCAACATTCAGTCCTGAAACGTTTCCTCGGCTTCATGGCGTCAGGTTTCATCAAAATAAGGTGAAAACTGGATAACTATTCATCCTAACATGTTCTTCCTATACTTCCTGCTTTATGCATAGCTGAGAGGTGAAATTGTTATTCTGCATTTCATATAAATGGATGAACGTGTCAGGGGCTACACAGCACACAAAACAAACTCTCAGACTTACTGGGAAGCACAAGTTTAGCAAAATAATTGCTTTGCTTTAGCATCATTACTTATTCGCAGTAGGTGTGTAGTGAGAGCAGAATCCTTCACTGTCATGCACTTTAAGTACAAAACAAATGGTTTATGCCAGTAATGGCCTTGTGGGTTTCTGCAGGACCATATGTGAGATTCAGGTTCAGTGGGAGACTTCCATGTTACAGATTCTTTTTGTTTACATTATTTATGGCGGCATTACGTGCTGCAGGTTGTCAGCTGATTACTGAGTATGCACATGCAGCCACTACAGCTTACTCTTCTGAAGCAGCTAATTATATAACTTTGCACCTGCTACTGCACATGCATTGTCCTTGTTTCCATGCAGTGTGTTGCTCCTGCTTGCTATTTTCGTCCTCCTCTTCAGTCACTCTTGACAGCTGACCAGCATCAAGCCGACTCCTCTAAACAGAGAAGTTATGACAAAGAGATAAGATGCAAAGCAGCATCAGCCCCAGGGATATTTAGCAATCAGGTTAGGATGATGAAGAAGGGAGATTCGATTGCCTCTCTGCTCGATGCTGTTGCTCCTTCTCTTCATATCTGTTTGATTTTACATATTTATCCAACCTTATTTGTTTCTCTAAGGAACATGGGCGGTGAACCTTTCTGTCTGACACGGCTGGAAATGGCACAGCAGTAATTGTCAAGAGCCAGAGCAAGAGAAGTGCATATCTGTGTGTGTGTGTGAGTGTGTGTGTGCAGAGGGAAGGAGAGGTGGGGAGGTGCAGTGTGAAGCAGGGAGGGAGCATGTAGGAGGGAGGGAGGGAGGGAGGGTGAAGGAGAGAGAGGGAGAGAGAAAGAGCCCCACAGAGGGAGAACGAGCAGCTCGCCTCATTCCGCCGCTTCCTCAGCATCCATCGCAGAGGAGCGAGCCGCAGAAAACACAAACTGGAGAGAAAGAAAGGATCAAATCCACTGATGAGGGAGGATACTATGGAAAAGAAGACATAATCCAGGCTCACTAGCATCCACTGTCACATGTCACAGTTTGGTGGAGGTGCGTGAAAGTTTCCATCCTTGAAAGAGAGGAGGGGGGACACCCTCCTCTTGATGTGGGGATGAACAGCAGATGCTGAATTTCCCTCTGAAGGCAGGAGAAGAGCTGCTGAACAGAGAACCGGCTGGATTCGCTGCACTGGAGCTGCTAGTTTCTCCTGTTTTCCTCCCGCTCAGTTTTTCCCTTCAACGTTCTTTCAGAAGAATTCATGACATTACTTCAGGCTGGAATATCACAGTGGAAACCGTCTCCAACCAGGAAAGTATAAGGGAGTGGATTATACACAGGTTGGGTGAAGGACATGTTTCCCAGTAAAAGTAAGTTTTGATCAGAAGAAGCTCTAAATGTGGCTCTGATTCTGAGACTCTGAGGATTTTCACCTTTTCTGTGGAGCAGCTCTGAGCTCTCCGACGGCTTATCTTGGACTATTGGAGTTTGGATAATATTGGAAGGTAAGTAAATATCATATCATCATTTATGACTTCAATTACAGAAATCATAAGCTCTGAATGACCAAATCAGCCCCATGAGAAGGAGAGGATCTCTTCTGGTCTCTGATCAGTTTTGCTGAAGCTTCAAACTTAGAATCTCCATCTCCTCCATGCAGCCTCCCTGCATGTCTCACAGAGAACATGATTGCTTTTTCTGATGGCTGCTGGCAGGCTACTCCCCTCTGCAGAGAAGAATGTATCTGTGTCTATCTGCATACTTGTGCATGTTTGTCGAGAAAGGAGATGCCTGTCTATGAAGCGATTCATTCCCACCTCCGGTGCCACATCGTATCACCAGGGGAGGCTGCTGCTGCTAGAGGGGATGGGAGGGGAGGGAGCAGAGGAGGGGGGCATAATTGCGGCAGTTGTGTTCTCCCGGCTTTTTGCGATGTCTTGGATTTGCGTGAGGAGAATTAGTTTTGGGCAGCAGCTACTTTTCAGTGAGTGGCTGCATTTTAAAGGATGCCTTGTTCTTTTTATCGCTGTGGACAGAGAGCCGATTGTGTCCAGCGCTGCACTATCTCCTACGCCCTACATTATACCTTCACCCTCCTGCTTCAGCTGTCCATTTCTCTTACAAAAACATTCCTCAGCTTCTTTTTAATGTTCGTTTGAGTCTTTAATGGTTTTTTTACAAACATTCCTCAGTTTCTAAATGAAATAAGAGCCTTTCAGGAGGCCGTCTCCATGCCTACATGTTCTTTTCATGAGGAGCAAATCCACTGCCCTCTTAATCAATATGAGACAGGTGTAAGGCTACCTCCTTTTGTAACGCAGTGTTTGAAATATTTATTTCATGAGCTTCCTGTCGCTCCCCTGAAATATTTAAAATCCCTGAATAATGAATGAGCTGTCTGTCACAGCTTGCTTTTTGGCATTGGCACATGCTCATAATGCTACCTCCTCATGTAACATGCAAAACAGTGACCATTAAATGCCTTTGCCTCTGGATATAAAAATTTCAAAAGGAGTCTTTCTCCTCTTTCGAATCATCCACTGGGGGAAGTGGAGCCTGATGGGAAGTTGATGACAGCTCCGGTGTGTCTGTCATTGACTCGTCCATCCTGGCTTCCAGATTGCCAATTGTTCCAGTGGATGTATGGCTTGATTGCAAGAAGCTTCGGCACACAGACGCTCCATTGAAATAGAAATTTAGCATTCAGTTGACATAGTCTCTTTGCTTTCCCTTGAAAGGGATGCAAACCAGTTATCTGTTCTGCCTGTTCATTTCAGCCACACCACACAGCTGTTAAATATGCACACAGGAGTGTATGTACGTGTGTGAGGAGGAAAAGACTTTCTGGATCTGGTGTGTGTGTGGGTGTGTATTTGTCCAGACCTCTGAGCTTCATCCCTTTTGATGTTTTATTGAGTGTTAACCATGGTAGAGCTGACGCATTCCCTCTGATATGGAGCAGCATGGTTGAAGGAAAGCACTAATACGGACTTTGCTCTTCTTGTATGTGCTTTAACTCTGAATTAGCGACGCTGCATCTGCCTATTTCAGCCCTTTGGATTTGGTAAATGATGAGGATTAGGCCTGTATGTGTAAGAGTGAGTCTTCGTACACATCTGCGCTGTGACGCGTAACATTTGTATACATAAGCAGAGTGTGTGTGAGCGTGTGTGTGCCCAGGTGAGAGTGCCTACGTGTGAATCCATAATCCTGCTCTCTCTGTGTTGTAGCACGCAGCCCGTTCTCTCTCCACATTTTTGACGTTAATAAAGGAGGCGAAGACAAGGCCCTCCATTTTCAGAGCGGCTCTGCTGCTCTGAATCACAGGAGAGAAGCAGCTGTTTTCTGTTTCATGGTTATCCGGCCTGCCTGACAGGATGTTTACATTGAAATCAACAGAAACGGCAATAGGAGAATAAATACCAGGGTTTTAATTGAATACTTTCAGAAACTGGCAGAATGAGGGATAATATGAGCTAATGACTGGCCAAAACACTGACATGGCTAAAATAAGATAAATCAAGTAATCAGATACACCGTTTAGGTTTGCTGTTAACAGGATGTGTGTGTTATTATCTTAATATTAGGTGCAGACATGTACAATATAAACCTCATTAATATGAATTAAGAGATGTGTAAAGATCATCTTCTTTGCATTTTCATCTTCATTTGTGAAGACAGTTTATTATTTCATCCTATTTAAAATAGGAAAATGTGAGTTTGAATGTTAATTCCTGACTCACATATTAACTGTAGTAAAGCTGGATATCAGAAATGTGGCTAAAATATTTATCAACACAAACATTTGTATACATTTATCATCCTGTAGATCATTATGGCAAACCATTCTCTCAATAATTTATACTGTTTCTTCATTTAACCAGAAACTTGTGTGCATTTTATTGGAACACATAATGGAAATGAAAGTCAAATAATTGACGGTTTGTGAAATGATTTAAATATCAGAATAGAGTGACATGCATGTTTGCTATGATGCCTGCAGATAAAATCTAATTGACTCAAAGCATTGAGCCAATTAGCCAATCCTCTCTAATTTAATCTCAGTATAAATCCAGCTGCTGAGTGGAGGCCTTTGGAGGAGCTGCTGAGATCTACAGCTCAGATGGGAGAATTATTATCTCCTCACTCCACAAACCCAGCCTGTATGGAAGAATCGCAGAGAGGAAAAGACACAAGACGTTCTCTTTTCAGTTTGCTACAAACCAGAGAAACACAGCAAACATGAGGATCAAGTTGTTGTCTGAAAGTGAGAACAATTACATTTTCAGTCCATCCTCACAGGGAAACAAGGTGGTGGCAGCATCATGTATGGGGGGCTCCACTAGAGCATGGAGCTAAATGCATTCTTAGAAGAAAACCTGTGAGACTTTAAACTGGGATCAGATTTTACCTTCCAGCAGGACAACAGCCGGAGCCAGCATGGCATAATTCAAATCAAAGCTTATTCTAGTGTTTGAATGGCCTAGTCAAAGTCCAGACCTAAATTCAATATACAATATGTGATGAGGCTGGTGCTATTCAGAGAAATGGGTCAAACTTGCAGTCCAGATGCCCAAAGCTGGAGTGTCTGAATGTCCATCACATACAACTCAGATAAAACGAAAGGTTTGTCGCTGTAAAGAGCCGAATGTGGAAAAACTTTTATGATGTTTGCATAGTTTTGTAATTCTATAGTGTGATATCCATGATTGATTTTATTTTGACCTAAAATAATTACTTCAGCATTATAGAATCCAGTTTTTCTCCTGAAATCTTGTCCTCAGACTGGTTAAAATATTTTCAGACAACAATATCCAGCTATATGAAAGGAAAAGCACATTTGGATCTTGACAGTAAAACTACTCTACTCAGACTGGAAGATAATTATGGTTTGAGCTAAAATACATTATCTTTAAGATGAGTCCATCATGTTAATGACTTTGTTCTGCAGGACTTGTCAGAGGTTCATACTTGGCTTGTCAAAGCAGACATAAGTAAATGAGGGTGTGTATTTTTCTGTTTGAGTCAATGAAAACTGAACAGATCATATTTATTAAAATATCACATATTAATGTTTTACAATTATAACATTAATGAGCAAAGAGGAGGCAGAGTTATTTCTGTATTTTGGTTTTGTTGTCCATTCCTGTTACATTTCAGCTGACATGTCTGCACACAGAGCAGCAGACTGCTGAACATGTGTGATATTTGATATGAGCATTTACAGCAGCAGCTAAGCTTCTGCTTGTTTTAAGGATCACCTGGATTGCAGTCATCTCTTTATACACACCTTTAAACACATATCAGGTTCTTCAAAATATCACTAAACATAAATTTGGCAAAGCTTGTTTTAAAATGCTGCTTGGATTCTGGGTTTGTTCTTAGAGGGCAGATGTACAGGGATCTCTGTCAAAATAAAAGCTGCAGCCAGAAGCTGCATATTTTTAGCCTGTCCATTAAGGACCTGGTAGAAAAATCAATGATTGCAGACTGAAACTCAGGGTTTCAGATGTAACTTCTGTTTTTCTCCTTCTGACCTTTGCATACAGTTAGCATTAAGTTTGCATTTAATCTTGTTCAGCTGTGTTTGACGTCAGGCTCCTGTATTCAAATAGATCAGGAGGTGAATCTATACACAGATTCAATTTTTACTCATCAGTGTGTCAGAAATTCCTAGCTATATGCAGTTAAATATTTCTCTCATCTAATATCACATTACAGACTAATGTTATCATTTACTAAGACAAATGCTGTCTGAGTCCTGCTGTAATGAGGCGTACATCTGGGCAGCGTCCCCAGCAGCACCTGGCCGTTCGTTCGACCGGCCGGCCGGTGGCCCGGCTGGAGACGGAGCCCTGAGCGACTGCAGCTGATCTGCCATCAGTCCCTCCAAATCCCTGATGAGGCGAAACACAATATGCTCCAACAGCTGGGTCATTTATGGAATATGCTTACTCATCATCACTGAGAGCCCCACCACGAGGATAGGATTCAGGTTTAATTGTGTATACCAAACAGGAAGTGGAATTCTCACTCAAAATCGTATTAGAGCTGGCATGAATAAAAGCACGGGCCAAGTCTGCTTAGCACATTACCAGAGTCGTCTTTGTGCTGTTTGGTTTTAACATCTCAGCCGTCACAGGAAGTAAGGAAGACTGGACCAGGAAGCCAGGAGGCAGCGCCGCGGTTCAGCAGAGGAGAAGGAACATCAGCTGGTATTTTCCTGGACACATGACGTGCTAAGTGACTGCTGGTGGCACTGAAGCCCTGCAGCGATACAGTAACAGGGGAGAGACGGACCTGGACGAGACAACTGATCTGCCGACAGCATCCACTGACGGTGACCTTGCTGTCTGTGTCACTTTGAAGGATGACCTTCCTGGGCAAGCGGCCGAGGGCAGTGTGTGTCGAACAAGGAGCATTAAGAGAGGTCAGGGGGGAGCGGGCCGGCTAAGAATACGGGCCAGAGGTTGCTGCACCATGGCAACCGACATGAAAAAATGAAAAGTACCTTAGACAGCCTCCCCAAAAGGTGGCAAACACCCTCCAACAGCATCCAATGTAAAGATTTTGTTTTCTCCGCCTCATCTGCACTTTGTTGCTCTGCAGAAAATGTAACTGTATTCAGTCTTTGGCGCCGATTGCATGACTCGCTGTGGATCATCAGAGTCCTTACATATTTATTTTAAAAACCTTCCAGACTCGGATGTCTAGATTTTTCCCCCCAATTTTTATTCTGAAAATGTAAAGAAAGAGTACAAAACACAGACCTTGAGAGTGCTTCAGCAGCCAGTCAGGGTTTAGTACATTTTAGGTTTAGATCAGTTTTGGAGTCTTTTATAAGGCTGTCTTAAACTTTTAGGCATCTGGACTAAGTTTGATCAGCTCAGTTTCAAAATCTACATTTCCTGGACTTGTAAGGATCTGCCATCCTTATAAGGCAGATCCTTACAAGGATCCTTACAAGGATCCTTACAAGGATCCTTGTAAGGATCTGCCTTGTAAGGATTGGAGTTTTACAAAAAAAACTTCAGGCTTTTATCTTCAGTCCATCTTTCCAATAAGTGACAAGCTTCCTTTTCTCTTCATATGAATCATTTTCTCTAAAACAGCATTTTTTTTCATGGGTAGTAAAAAACTACAAACAGTGCATCTTATTGCTATATGTGAACAACAGCTTTCTGTTTTCCATTCTTCCACCAAGACAAGAAGAATAAACTGTAATTGTTACTCAGTCAACAGATCCTCCTGCCCAAACTGCGAATCGCTGCAGCTCCTCCTGATTCTTGTGTGTTGACTTAATTAATGCTCCTCATCCAGCCTCTCAGTCTAGATGGATGTCTGAATTTTGTGTTTATAGTTTTCAGAAAATGTCCACTGTGTGTTAACTTTGACAAGCAACAGAAAAGAATATAAAACACAATTATTCCTGATGGTATCACACAGACAGCAGTGTAAATTTTATTTGCCATGAGCAGCCAGGTTTCTGCCTGGACAGGTTAGGTCATTGCCTTCTTCACACCATCCCCACTAATACCTCTCAGGTAGATCTGGACATGTCAGTGTAGTCCTTTCACTGTAACAATAGTGGAAATGTCAGAACATGGACTGGTCCTTAGCCTCTGTGGGGACTGGTGCAGTGTGCCTGTAAAACGCTCTCAGCAGGACAGAGCGCCCACATGTTGCTGATCTTCTTCTCTTGTGGACTGAAACCTGATGTGTGCTAAGGTCAGAGATGACAACTTGGGTTTGAGACTCCAACTTGAGCAAAACTAAAGAACTTCAGTCTCAACTCAGACTCGACTCTGACCACCAGTTTTTATACATGATGTAATGAGGAGTGAAAGGAAGCCGGTGTGTGGCCTACTTAGTTAATATTAAATATAAACAAAACATTTAGCTTGATAAATAAATGTTTGAAACTTTGCCATTTAGAAATGAGAGGATGAACGTTTTTGACAGATGTATTTTTTTATGATAAGCTAAATAACCCAAATTATTTCTGATCATTTTTGACTGTTATTTTACAAACGACACTGTAACTTCATAACATTTGTCTAACTGAACTCTGGGTTTAAAAATTTTTAATTTATTTCAGGACAAAATAAATGTAACTCCAACGTTCTCTTGCTGCTAAGCTGCAATGTCACAGCTGGAAACATCCAAATAGAAACACTTCCTGCTCCGTTCATTCAGAAGTTTATCTAAACTTTAGTCCTATTTGTTATATGCATATTTATGATACAGAAGGGAGAACAAAGGTTTTAAATGTGGATTTAGAAAATAATTGTCCATTAAAATGGTCTGCTCCAAACCAGATTTAGTGTAATATATAATAAAGAAATGGACAAAATGGGATAAACAGCCGGTAACTCAGTCATTACAAACACTAAAAAGCAGAAATTTAGCATCAGCAGCTTTTAATCTCTTTATATTATTTTTCTTAGAGGATAAGTGTCAATATTACATTAGATAAATTTTCAACACAACTACCAATAATTACTAGATTAAAATGAATATTATCCAATATGAAGATAGTAATCAAAATGTTTTTTCCATGTGGCCTAAGGACAAACGGTGCAGGTTTGGAGTCATGTTGGTCTGACTGAAACGTGTTGTGGACCTCCTGATTGTTCTTGTATTTGAAGGAGTTTGTGGGAAGAAGTTAAGCCTTAAAATCCCTGATAGTTTGTAAAACGCTTTGCCTGCAGAGGCTACAGCTTCAAAATAATGTTTCACTTTGTTTTCTATTTGTGTTTCACCTCCTGATAAAAAAAAGCTTCCTTGATGAAAGTAAACTTTTAAAGAAACATGAGTTGAAAAGTGTAGAAACAGATAATAGTTATTTTTACACTTCAGTATTTCTTTTTGCTCCCAGTCCAGTGTTCTTTGGAGCTCACGGTGTTTTCCTCTCAGGGAGCGGAAATTTACGAGTGAAGAAAAAATACTGGGGATTAATTCCTGTGCAGCTCTACGCTGCGCTTTAAACCTCTGTACCTCTGTTTCTTTTCTATTAAGATAGCGACAGTTGGCTTCCATCCAGCCGGTGCTACCAGGCAACCAACCCAATTTCATAACAATGTTCTCCCGTCCTCCTATAGACTGCAGTCCCCCTTTGCTCTATTTCAGGCTGTTACATAAACTCAGTAAAGGATTTACTATGATTCAGTGTTTCTATTTTAATGTAAAGCTTCCTTCTTGGATTTGTAAAATGTCAGACAATAGATTTATTAGGAGCCTTGTGAGTGAATGGATCTGTCTTCTGGTCGGCTGTCTTTATCTCTCCTGCTGCATCCTTTCCTCCTCCCTTCCTGCTCAGCGTGTTACAAGAGGCTTTATTGTCAAGCTGAAACCCTAAACCTTCCCGAGTCTTTCAGGGGGTGATGGAGATTCTGATGCCATCACGTAATCTTCTGCCTGCTGTGGTCGCACTCTTGTTCGCCTTTCGGTTACACAGTGATGGCCTTTGAAGATTCAGTTACTTGTCTGAAGAAAAGCTATTGTGTGAGCAGGACGATGTTGTTCCTGGTTTACTTACAGTAGATGGAAAATAAGAAAGATGCTTTAAGGCTGACTGCCAAAACTGTCCAAACTGTTCAAATTAAATACAGTGCAATTCAAATACATAAATATTTGTCATTGGTTTAAATAATAGTTGAACAATAACATACTTATTTTGTAATCAGGTCAGTAAATAATGTTAGCTTTCTCATTGATTAATGAGAAAGCTAACATTATTAGCTTACTAACTCATCCATTTAAATTGTTTAATAATAGCTGAAGTCTAATGCTAATTGACCACATAGCAATATGTGGACAATTAATTAGTTATTAAGGTTAGCAAGAAACTGACAACATAGTTTTCTATTTTGATTGTCAGTTTATTGGATATGAATTTACTATTTCATAATGTGTCAAGTTGCTAATAGCAAGTCTTATTGGAATATGTTTTATTTATATATATCAATCTTTTGTTGAACTTGATACTTCGGTCTGTCTCAGAACTTTTTCCTACACTGTGGGACATTAGCAAACATTATCTGTTACTCCATGCAGAAAGACCCAGGATTCAAACCCAGGACCTTCCTGCTGCAAGGCAGCAGTTCTCACTGTGCATATGTTGATAATAGTTGAACAATAACATACTTATTTTGTAATCAGGTCAGTAAATAATGTTAGCTTTCTCATTGATTAATGAGAAAGCTAACATTATTAGCTTACTAACTCATCCATTTAAATTGTTTAATAATAGCTGAAGTCTAATGCTAATTGACCACATAGCAATATGTGGACAATTAATTAGTTATTAAGGTTAGCAAGAAACTGACAACATAGTTTTCTATTTTGATTGTCAGTTTATTGGATATGAATTTACTATTTCATAATGTGTCAAGTTGCTAATAGCAAGTCTTATTGGAATATGTTTTATTTATATATATCAATCTTTTGTTGAACTTGATACTTCGGTCTGTCTCAGAACTTTTTCCTACACTGTGGGACATTAGCAACATTATCTGTTACTCCATGCAGAAAGACCCAGGATTCAAACCCAGGACCTTCCTGCTGCAAGGCAGCAGTTCTCACTGTGCATATGTACAGCCATACTTTGTGAACAAGTGATTATTTTAACACATATTTTATTTTTGCTGTTGATTCTATTTATTCGTAGACACATTTTAATGTTCATGTTTTCAATATTATATTTGTTTTAAATGAGTTATCATTATGATTTTGCTGGAAGCTAAATTTACTTCCCATTTTTAAAATTATTATTAGACTAAAGATAATACTCTTTAAAAAAAGGATAATTTTGCTGAACTTATTCAATTTTGTCTTATACACCAAGTGTCCTGTGAATGACAGACTCATGCTCATTAATCGGAGCCTAAATAAATAAATAAATAAGCCTAAAATGCCCTTAAGAATAAAATTGTAGATGACAGCAGCATGACACCGAGCTCTATCCCGCCAGGCTCATAATGTGTGCAACTCATGGCAGAGATTAAATGCACATGTCTTGAGAAATCCTCTTCACCCACAGAGTGCATTCAGTCAGGCTGCCACATTAGATATCACACAGAGTGCAGTTCGAAAAGCTGGGAATTAAACCTCCAAATTCAAGCACTGACCTTTACTTCCACGTCTACAAGAGCAACTGTTATTGTCAACATGTGTAATTCCTCGCTTTGGATGCCAGCGTTCTGGCTGTGATTTCCAAATCAATGAGCATATATTAATGTAAAATCCCCCCAGCACTTGGGGCTTTGCTCATGATGGAAGAATGAATAGGGAGGAAACAAGGACACCTCATGGGGCCCCACGCTGCCCAACTGGTCTTGGTGGTTGCAACCTGGAGCACAGCCATGCATGTACAAACAGGAGTATGTTGCAGTGGCTCTAATAAAAGAAAAACTAAATTATGTTTCACTGGCTGCTACTGTTTTATTTACATTTCTCTAAATAAAAATATACATTTCAATTCATGCGTTTAATATCCTCTGTTGGCTGTGGCTTTAAATGTGGTCAAAACCGAATAATCTTAATGATATTAATTGGTTTGACCCAACAACCAGTAATGCAGAAGATCTCAGGCTACATTCATACAACAGGTCTTGAAGCTCAATTCCCAGTTTTTTCTGGAGCAGAATTTCATTTTGCACGTTAATTAAATGCGACTGCAATCAGATTTCAGTGTGAAGGTTTACGACCCCACAACGACCCCCATGTGCAGAAGAACGTCAAACAGCAAAGCTCCGTTTACACTGTGTGGACTATGGATCGATTTTAGAGGGGAAATATCAAGCCAACTCCACATTGTTGTACATTGTACATTGTCTGTGTACCGTAAGGGTCTAGGAATGGAAAAAATAGATTTATTCTCTCCCGCTGCTGCCTGGGTATATCTGTTGTTTTGGGTTATATTTTTTAGTCTGTTCGTCATTTTTTCTCTATTGTTTTTTTTTAAATAAACTTTATTTCTTGTAAACAACAATACACAACTGTGCTGTGTACATATTAGAAAAAAACAAAAAACAAAAACAAGACAAATATAATCGCCAAGAACATAAAGTACAACAGTGACAAGAAAATGACAATCAAAATAATCTAGCATAAAGAAAATAGTACAAATTGTAGTATATGTGCCAGGATCACAGTGAATTAACATAGGAGATAATCCAAAATTCCAGGTTGATTGCAAGTCCATATTGTTGTTTTTGCTTTTTGATTAGGTGAAGTTTGAATTGTAAATATATAATGTTTAAGTTCAATCAAAAAAACTGAAAAGTCTGGGTTTTTCCTCAAAAATGTACATTTATGTAGGTGAAATTTAGCTTCAATAAGTAATAAATTGATATTTTTTTTTTCTGTCTATTCGACATAACGTTTTTCTTGTCTATGACGTCACCGTATTTGCTAAATAAGGTCATGACTTCCGGCTAATCAGTTTTGTGTATCCGCCATTTTTTTTTTCTTTCGGCAATTTTGTAGTCCAAGTTCAGTTATGCGGAAGTTGCAAGTAAACAAGTTGACGCTCAGGGTTCCTTACACCTCAGAACCTCTTCGAAGTTTCTGGTTGAACTTAATTTAATTTTCTGGTCCGTTTTTGGACCACTGCTCCTGCTATGTCCGCCAGTATCACTTTCCGAAAGACTTCATCTGATTGAAACGTCACTTCCTTCTGTCTGTGGAAAGACAGCGAATCGGTGAGCTGCTAATAATGGTAAAATGACAACAAAGCTAATTTCAGACATGAATGTTGTGTTGATAATGACATCCTGGCCGTTGGTTTGATAGTAGTGTTGAAAAGGAGTAATTTATCTAAATTAGAAAATACAATTCGGTTCTTTTTCCTTTCCTGGTCCCGGATCCCAGCTGCTATCTTGGAGCCCACGTGAGGAATACAAAAGGCGTACGCAGCGTGTTGGCGTCACAGAAGTTCAGAATTTAATCCAATCAGAAACAAGATATCAGACATAACAGAGCAGAACAGGAAAACATGCAGAGTTACATTTAGTTACCTGAGATACTAGAAGACATACATACAAGACGTCTTGGAGAAAACATAACCAGAGCAAAAGCAATAGAGATCGGCTATTTTTTCTGAATTATTTTTGGCTGTAGGCAGATTATATTCTCTGTGGGAGGTTCTTGCTTCAAGCAAGGCGTCCCTTGCCTCGACCAATTAGAAGCCGTTTCCGAGCGCCTCTAAAAACGGCACCTCCCCTCAACTCTGCTCGAATGATCAAAGAAACGTATTTGGAATTCCCTGCCTCAACTCAAACAGATAAAGGCACATTTATAAGCTTTTAAACAAATACTTTTTCGGGTAAACTGCAGGTCAATGCATCCGGGTAGGACATAAATCTCAAGATGTATTCAGGTTTATTCCACCAAATGATGTCATCTCCTGACTCCGGCAGAGTCAGGAGATCTCCAGAATCTGACTCTTTCCTGAGCCACGAACATCAAAGGATTTCACAAGTCTCTGTGACATCCGGGTCTTCTCTCCCAACACAAACCCTAAATCCTATATTTAATTCAATAAGAGTTATCTCTAAACTTAATATGCTTTTGCTCTGTTATTCCTCCCAAAGTCTCCCTGATATTAAACTCATACAAAACTACAAAAAGTAATCAGATACAGTTCCTGTTTCTTAATACAGAACAAAACATTTTCAATTACATTCATCATTGACTGGTTTTAATTCTACTACTAATACAATATTAGAATAAAATATTCAGTTAAAGCATGCAATATTAAAATATTCTATATGATAACAGTCTGAAAGTTTAATAGTTCACAGCTTCAAAGTTCATAAGTTTACAGTTCAATAGTTTAACATGCCTGAAGGCTCTTTATTTCCTGAGACCTGAGTATCTCCTGTCCTCCCAAGATGTCTGAAAAGATAGGAGCCTATAGCTCAACAGATATATGGTTTAACTACGTCTTAAAAGGTTTTCTCCATCCATCACTTGTTCTTTGATATTTTGAACCCAGCCATGGCTCTTCCTGCCAATTGAACTCACCCACACAAACTTCTTCAAAATTTAAGTAAAAGATTCAGCTAACTAAACACAAAAAGATGGTTATATTTTCTAAATGCTAGAAACAATTATATTTCCTCAACAGTAGCATTGGGCCTCTGCTTCTGTTAGCGCTGTGAGCTGTTAGCTTCCTCCTTGGTGATATAACTACTGCAGGTTTCAATGTAATTATCTGGTTTTTCGTTTTTTGCCATTCTTTTGTCTTGGGAAACACGACGAAGCTGAAGTTGGTTTCTGATTGAAGCTTCCTATTCGGGAAATGGCTAAAGGGTGATTCCACCAAACTTCTGCTACCTTTAGTATATTTAATCTACTCCAGATTTAAAAAAAATTCCTACAAGACCAGACTCTTCAAACCTGGACCAGATTTTTGTTAAATCATATTTAAAATACTGCTTGTGATTTGTGAAACATTTATTTGACTAGTGAAACTTAAATAAAGGGCAATTTCACCTAACTTGTTGACTACCTTCAGTATATGTTATGAGAGAAAACAAAAACCTAAAATTAGATAGAAAAACTAAATAAAGGAAATTTCAGAGGCATTCAGTTGTTATGTGGTCCAGATCAAAAAGGATTGAAATCGTCCTTTACTGAGGTTTCACAATTCAGGAAAGGTTCACAAATCACAAATTTGGTTTGAAATATTCTATTATTTAACAATATCCAGTGCTGCTGCACCAATCAGTCCAGTTTCCTTTAGGGCCCATTAGAAAAACAACTTTTCTTAGGACAAATGAATACAGTAATGGAGTTTGTTAGTATGTTCTGTTACACAAATATTTGTAATTAATCACAATATAATGCAGTTTTTCATATTTTCATATAATACATATTTGTACCCAACAGAAACAGAGAAATGTAACAAACAGGAACATGAATGAATACAACTTAGGAATGACAGACATTTGAATAATTCAGATGGTGAACATGGCAGGATGCTTCTTCTAAAAGCACTCAGCAGAGCACAGTGGAGTCCCAGTATATGACTGCATCAGGAAGGCGGCTCAACGTGTTTATGTAAAGAGAAAAACACAGTTAATTGGCAACGTAATGACCCCTGAGACGACAAATGCAAAAGCAGAGTTGTTGCCAAAGTTATCTTTTCTACTGTTTCCCATTAAAGGCGTACATATTTAAAGCACCAACACAAGAATGTTCCGCATGAGGCAAACTAAGCAGATTGCACAGCTGATAATAACACAGTTACTTGTCTGCCCCGCGGGAAAGAAAATTTGATGGTTTTAGCAGTTTACTGCAGGGACATATGATTAAGTCATCAAAGTTTGAGAAGTTGGTACAAGAACTTTATGAGGTTCTGAGTTGGCACAGAACCTCATGAACAGTAGTTAGGAGTACATTATCCCACCAATTCCCCTTCTGTTGGGAGATGAAAGCCCTCTATCACTATTTTGTGGCCACTGCCTTTGGTCCTCAGGGCTGGTCGTGTACTCAGCAGCCTCGGTTTCCCCTTGTCCAGTGTGACACCCATCTTATCCCATTACTGTTTGCGACTCCCTACAGTCGGGAGGAAAAAAGTGTGCATAAATAATGTATTCCTCGGGTGTATCCACCCCCAGATCAATGGCAATACAAAGACCATCTACAAAGACGGTTGGCTCAAGGCCATATTTGATCACTTCCACTGTGCACCATCACTGCTCCCTTTTTTGTCAGCCCGCTGAGACTCAATTATTTCCAAGTGTTTGTAAGCTATTGTTGAAAGAACATGAAGTGAATATTTAAAGTTGGTGAGGGGGAGAAAATCTTTGATGAGACAAGCAGATGGAGGGTAATGTGAACTGTTGAACACAGGGAGAGAGGAAAAAATGAGGAACATTTATTATCTTCTGCTGCACTCCGTTTCTTTGGAGTTTAATGCAACGTTGTAAAATATTCCACTGCAAAGAAGAATTTCAAGTGAACTGGATCAGTTCACAATGTAGAAGTTTGGCGAATTATTTATCTACCAAAAACCGTTTATCATTCTGCAGCGTAGCAACAACAACTGAAGTCACCTGGTTAGTGAACAGATTCCTCCTGAGTGTAATTTAACCTGAGTTTTCTGCAACTGGGCTGTGAAGCAAAACGTTCCAGCCTGAAGCTGCACTTCCATTAAAGATGACCCCAAAAATATGTCCATGATCTGCTGATGCAAAACACAATTTCATAAGTGCTGTTTCCATTAAATACGATATGAAATAATCACCCCAAAATTTTAAAAATATTAATAGGACAACAATTGGATATTATCAGGATAGATTTAATGTGGTTGTTGCGATCTGTGTTTTCTGTATAGTTATGTTGTGTTTAGTCCTGTTTCCCTGAGTCTGTGTTGTCCTGTCAGCCCTTGATTGTTCCCAGGTGTGTCTAAATGTCAGTTGCTATCGGTATTAGCTGTGAGCTAGTTTGCTGCCGTGCTGCCTGATCAAGGACTGTGAGCTTTTCATCATTAAATTAAACATTTTTCATCTATAACCTGGGTCCTGCGTCTCTCCTCACCTACAACCATATGACAGTGGTAAATGTGAAACTTTGATGATTGGACCTTCTTTAGAGTTTGAGCATTTTATTCTTGTTTTAAATACTTGAAAGCGTCAATGAATGAATTTATTTAAATATGACTGAATGCAGTGCGTGTTGTACATCCAGGTGTAAAGTTCCCTTTATAAGAAGGTTGACCAGATCAGTGCAGTTGTTCACATGCTGAGGTTGAAGTGAGTGCAGCTCACCAGGACATCAATTAAAACCGCTATGTTCTTGACCTTGACATTAATGACTTTCTTCTGAATGTAAGCAGATTGAATAAAGGCTCATGTCCATTAAAATGATTAGGTGCTTTAATTTTATTTTTCATAGAGCTGAAAAATTACAGCACTTTTCTCTTGTGGTCCCCAACAATGTCCATGAACTTTAGCATCTCAGATAATCTGGAATATTCAACTCTGCTTTTGCATTGGAGACCCAGCTGCATAAATATAGCAGATTTACAGATGCCCGAGGCTTTTCTCACTGCATCTTGCCAAATATTGCATCCAAAAAATCCCTTGAAACTGTGATATTGCGACTAGACTGTGATTTGATATTTTGTGCAACTCCAGGTGAAGATGAGCGGAGAAGCTTCAACTGCAATCTGTTGCACACCTTACTTTTCTCCCAGATGATAAGAAATGTAAGGAGCTGAGAGAACAGAACAGATTTTATTAATTTACATGAAATGTTTTTGTTTAGTTTTTCTTTTTGAAAACAGCTCTGAAACCATAAAATCCTTTTCATAAAACATTAAAATAATTCCATCCTCATAAAGTTTCAGAGCCTTCCAACAGTATTTTAGTTGTGAAGGAGATCCCTTGAAGGGTGTGAACTGGTTCTGTCGTATTACTGTCCTTCAAAGTTCCTTAAAGAAATCACCAGAATGGCTGCGGCTGTCTTTTTAATCACACAAGAACATTTTCCTCACATATTCCTAACCCGGATGGATGGATGGGCTCACAATCCAATATTTCCGATGTGGAATTCCATTCAATTAATCCCTTCATTTATTTATTGCTCTATTTCCAACAGACTAATAATTGATGATGCATCCAACGGGCAAGGCTCCTTCTCTGAGTCTGCCACAGGTAATGAGTATTTGTGTGAAGGGCAAAGCACTAAAATTAGATCAAAGGTCTGCACTCCATAGGCATCAAACGATGGGCAGAAGTCATGCTCGAGCCGAGCGTGGGTATAGCAATGCCTGCACAGTTACTCAGATGTCAAAGCACTGGTAATGACTGGATCTGCTTAAGGAGACGTCTTTGATGTGCAGATCCCAGCTGAGAAAATCTTGGTTTTATCAGTCTAATTTGTATTCCTGTCAATATTGGAGGGATTAAAGCTGTGTAGCTGATTAGCAAACAGTCGTGTGTTTTCAGAATCATTATTGTTAAATCCTCACCCAGTAGCTCTACACAGAGACGCCGTCTTCAACACGTATTCTGTAGGCTTAGGTCTTGGGTTTCACCTGTACAAGCTAAACTTTACATGTCTTACTGGGTTAATAGGATACGAGCAGGGTAGTAGAAATAGTAATTGTGCTTCTTGAACTTTCAGCTGAAATAAAAAGTACATTTTTGTGGAAAGAACAAAGTGATAAATGCTGGATGGGAAGAGAGGAAGGAAAGTGAGCAATTTCAATTTTGCCAAGTAGGAACTTAGGAAACATGTGACTGTGATACTGGTGCTGAATGTTGTGATGATAGTGTCACTTTTAGCTGCTGTGCAACGTGAGGTTTCTCTACCACCTCAGTAATAGTGCCACTGTGAGCAGGCACAGGAGTGTGTGTACACAGCAGCAGTGTGTGTGATAGTTGAGTTCTGCTTGATGTCGTTTTCCACAGCCACAGTCGACCCGCCTGGTTGCCGTTCAATAAGGTTTTTCTGTGGACATAACTCCAAATTATTCACGTAAACTTTGCCTAATTAGTGATTTTTCCATGGATAACATTTAAAATATCTGAAACAAAACACAGCTTGGGAAGCTGAAATGCCAAGATGCAATGCTATTGGCTGAGAGTCGTCCTTTCTCTCCTTCCTGCAAGACAGTCGATGAGGCAGGCTGCAGAGGTTAGCTTCTGCAATGGTGCTAAGGTGGTTTCCACTGTGCATACTAAGGTATATTTGATGTTTCAACTATTAAATAATGTAGTTCCAAGCACTTTTAGAGGGGGTGTCAGGTATTCATGTATTCTAGATATTTCCAGGTGACTGTAGTTAAACTCGGGGATCCACTGTACATGGTGCAGCTCCCATCACGTGTGTGTTTTTATTATGGGCACCATGTGTGTGGCTCCATGTCAGCTCAGCTGTATTTATGCAGTGGGACAGAGCAAAAGTTAAAAATGGCCTGTTCTTCTTTCTCATGGCTCTTTAAATCGACCCTTGTTGGGTTTTTAATGGTTTAGTTCTGGAACCAGAGGTCAGATGGAAGTCTGACATTAAATGCTTATTATATATTTAACGAAATAAATCACAGTTTTTTCAGAAATTAACATTTTATATTCTAACACATTCAGTGCTATACCCACAGAAACAAATGAAACAATTCACACAGTTTCTGGTTCATTGAAGTGAAGACTAATTATTCTTAGCCTTGAATGATACCTGACATCCAGATGTTGTTTGCAACCAGTTTGTATAGTAACAAAGTAAAAATACTTCACTACTTTACTTAAGTATATTTTGCAGTACTTCATACTTTCCTCGAGTATGAAAATGTTTGATAACTTTCACTTTTACTTCACTGTATTTCTGATCTTAATTTCATACTTTTACTCCGATACATTTTCAATGTGTGGTTTAGTTACTCGTTACAAAAAAGCGAGAGAGAAACGCTGGAGTTTTGACCCACCTACTGATTGACTGCTACAAAGTCGACACAAATGGAGCCCCATACACATGAACCACATATGAATATGTGGTTCATGTCAGAAGCTGGTTCAGTTGTAAAGCAGGTTATGTTAACCTTGTGGTATAGTTAAAGCACCTAATTTTCTTAACTAGATAATGCCTGCAGATTTATCTATTAGCAGGTTTAATTTTGCCTGCACTTGGTTGTCTACATTACTTTAACTGTATTTGACAAGTTTACCAAAATATAAAAAATGTCATTCAAACTGCATTTGCCTCGTTTTACTTTTACTTATACTTTTCATTACATTACTTGAGTCATCCATTTTTACAGTAATTTCCATACTTAAGTACAAGTAAATTCAGATACTTTAAGACTTTAACTCAAGTAACATTTCAGTCAGTGACTTGGACTTTTACCAAAGTCATATTTTGGAGAGGAACCTATACTTTTACTTGACTCTGAGATTTCAGTACTTTATACAACAGTGTTGGCAATACTACAATTTGATAATAGGGAGCAAATTAATAATTTTGTTTTTAACAGTATGCATTTACTGAATATATATTACAGACAGCTGGATTTGAAAATGTGATGATTACACATCGACAAACAATCCAGACAACCATTGAAAATTTGTCCCGGCCTGTCAGGTGATGAGGATGACTCTGGCTCCTATAAATAGGAAACTTAATTAGAACAGTGTTTGAGGCTGGCGGAAGCGTTTACTCCTGTCACTGCCGTCTCATGAGGTGGAGTAAATGTCTCAGTAATGAACCGAACCTCTCAACACTGAGAGCTAGAAACGTGTCATATGATCCAGACTCCCTGAACACAACACTCCTTCACCATCTTTAAGGCTCCGAAAAAGGGAAACTCCAGATTGATAATGAATAAAATCTGAGTCTATCAGCAAGTCTTCAAAACGTTCATGAATATGAAGCATCAAAGTTATTGTGAAAGTATTTTTTAAAAGCTTCTGATTCCTTATTGATGCTGAGCTCAGATAACCTTGTGTGTTGTACTTTGAAGAGGAAGGGGCTTCGTTAGATGTAAAGTAGGTCAGTGTCACTGCAGGAACAAGATGCAGTAGATGGAGGACAACTCCACATCCTACCATGTCTGAGCCTAACACAGCCGGCATCACACATCGATCCTGACATTTTAAATGTTTTCATCTTTATGTCGACAGTCTATATTGCAATAAAATGTTTACGACATCAGTTTCTCATCATGTTTACCACTGCAGTTTCCCTCATAGTAGAAATCAGATTTTTACTGACCAATTCTAATTTCCATTTTTACTTTGAGGTCTTACTTTCCCATTGGCAATGTTCAGTTTTCCTTGTTTGCACAAACGTAAAAGTATTTGTGTACATTTTTAACAGTTAAAAGTAACAAGCATTGACAGCTGAATAAAAAAGATGTTGCAGGTTCTTAACTAGAAACAGAAGGTTTGAATATTTTATGCATCAAAGCATTTGTCCAAAGCATTGGCCTGATTTTTGCTAATCTTAAAATAAAGACAAGCTGTTTGGTTTTGTGATTAGAACTAAACAAAAACTAAAACTGACATGTTTTAGTTTTTGTTGCACTTAATGATGGGTAAAGATGTCAGACATTTCATTATTTAGACAGCAGTTCACTGGTCAGGTTACATTATTTTATATTCTTGTTCATATGTGCTTTTTGTCTTGAATTTCATTGAGTTTAGTATTTAGACAGAGTGGATGTGTTCATATTTCTTTGTTTTATGTTTTTGGTGATTTTCAGTCAACAGCAGTAATTAGAAATGCAAAGCAAACAAATATCACCTGCTGTTTTTACAGGCAAAGCATTCAGTAGAAAGGTAACTACAGTTTCTGCATTTCTTTAGATGTTTAAGGTAGTTTTTTATTTTGGGACATGATATTCATTTTTCGAACTTCATGTTAGGTTTTTAGGCTTCATGAATGTTTTCTGCTTTAGTTTTTCAGCCTTTTAATGAGACCTGAAAACCTGTGCCCGCAGGATGCTCCTGCAGACAGTCCAACATGTCTGCTCCACAGCTGAGCTCGGAGTGGATACCCTTGGGTTTCAAGGGCTTATTCCAAAGATCCTCTGTGGGTTGTATTAGACTGTCAGTCTGACCCTCTAAAGGAGGAACTTTGATCTCACTGCCACCCTGGGAGGTGGCGACATTTTGCTCACTGCAATCTTTTGAAGCGTTTTTTTTTTCCCTTCTTTCCAGCCTTCTGAAATTAGATTGGAGAACAGTAACAAATATGATGAAAACATTCATGGCACATGTTCAGTTTGTGGAAAAGGTGTTTTCATATCCCTGGTAGTTTCCCTTTGAGTCTGATTTTTACATAAAATCACCCTGGACCAGTGTTGCTGGAGGAAAGGACCTGCAGAACACGATTGACCCATGAAACGGTGAAACCAGTTTGGGTGAGGAAGACAGGGTAATGATTTTTCAATAAGATAGCTCTTAGCACCAGTCTGCCCTGGTGAATTAGAATATAATGGAGTGCAATTACAATCAGATAAGCAACTATCAATCCAACTGATAAAGTTACAATCAGGACCATACTCTGTGCCGGCTGTAAGATTATCCACATTTAATTAAAGAAAGTATTTTCTCAGTTGATTATGAATTAAAAAATAAGACGATAATGTGATGTTCTGATAATCAGGACATCTAAAATGGAGATGGTGCAGACCCCCTGTGATTGGTCATCTGAGCTGCATTCTGCGGTTATTTACCGGAAATTAAATAGCTAATGCAGCCAATACCCATTTCTGCAGAAGCAACCTCACATTAAGAAGCTACTGAGTGCTCATTGAGGCCGTTCTGATGGGAGAGATATAATACAGGAAGTCCGTTCTAACAGCACCAGTTTAAATGTGGTATAAATGTTTCAGAGGATGTGTAAAGCAGCTTGGCATGAGAATAAATGTTTAAGCATCGACATAAGAGCAACAGCCTTCTCCAGCAGGAAGCAGATTATCGCTATTATGCTTACAAATTTGTATTGAAAGTGGCGCAGATGGAGGTAGGTGGCCATAGGAAAGCAATGCATTGTGACAAGCAGCTGAGCAGAAGGAGCAGCTTACTGTACAACAGAAAATCATATTTAGACAATGCTAATTGGGATGCCACTTAAATTCTAGTGGACATATTGTTTCTAATGGGCAATGAAGGCTTGTTAGCTAAACCAAGCATATTGGCTTATGTAAGCATAATACACAAATGGAGAATAATAAATTGTGTTTGCTATCAATACTAAAATGGCATTGCGAGCACAGAGCTTGTTTCCTTGTTGGATTCTGCAGAGATATTGGAAAATACTTTATGTGAAAGGACTGAGACTTGAGAAAGACCAGTAAGTTGTCAGGTTTAGTTCAAGGTACATTAAAAGTAGTTATTTTTAATGTTCCTATTTCTGTATTTTAAGGAATTCCCAGCAGTAACAGATGAATCTTAAAAATTCCAATAAAGTAGAATCATAATTCAGAGCAATACATTTTACATTCAGAATAAATGTTCTCAATGGCTGCTACATTATTCCCAAATTCTCTTTTTAATATCCTAATTTACTTTGTAGACTAATTTGCATGGATGGATAGATAAATGGATAATATGTAAGCAGATGCTTTCACACACCAGAACACTTTAATGATCATGGATTTGGATGATGAAGAGAACAAATTCCTAATCTCTCACATCTCTGTTTTTGATCTGATTTTGTGTTTGACCCCATCATTTTATTTATTAATAAATAAATTATATTTTAAACTTTTGAAATGGTTTGGACCGAGCTTTGTGGTAGGGTACATGCCTTTCCCAGATGCTCACACGGATTGTCCTGTGAAGTGAGCAATTAAAAATCAGTGCGTGGGCACGAGTTTCCATGCCAGGCCAGATTGACTGAACCATGCTTATAATTACATTCATTTTTTAAATTATTTTTATGCCTCGGCTCATTTCATGATTTATTACCTTAACACAGCAGTCAGAATGTAGGCTTCAGTGATTTGGTGCTAATTGGGATTGCTATTGAAATGCAAGTGCAATGTCACAGAACAGCCTCGTTGTTGAACTGGAGCTCATGTTGGTTAGCAGAAAGCAGCGTTACAATGAACAGCTGTTTGTTTGTCGAGTAAAACTATGTGGTTATGAATGGATTAGATTACAAACCAGGGTCAGAATACTGCGATGGGTTTCTTGGCCTGAGCTCACCATGCATTATCTTTAAAAAGTAGCTGCTCAATTCAAACACTGCCATGAATAAGTTATTAATATATTACAATCTGATGTTTACAGAGGCATGTCTGCTCTTGTTGGATCAGCATATGTTTATGGCTCAGTATTGCTCATAAGTGCACTTATGTAACCTTGTGTCTGACTTGCATAAATCAGGATATTTCTAAAGCTGAAACAAATTCTGATTGTACAGTAAAGAGATCCAAAACGATACAGACCAATGGTTACTGTTAAGAACCTTTATCAAACTCAAGAGGGCTTTTCTGTAGATTTTTGTGTCTGAATCAATGCAGAAAGTGTCCAGTAAGCGTGTTAGGAAAACACATCACAGGACCTTTAAAGCTATAGAGCACCATGTTTTCATCTCAGATGTCGGTCTGAAGATATCTCTCATGAAAACAAGGATAGATTTTAGCCGATTTTTTTTTTGGGGTGGGGGCAAATCTAAGATTCCTTATTTCTTTTTTTCATAAATTTTCCCTGAATCAGAAACTGTTTTTAAGGAAATTGTTACCAGTGCAAAGTATTCCACTCAAAGACTGACTGATCCACGTTGCAATGTTTTGAATTATATTTATCATTATTTAGCTTTATTGTATGGAAAAATTTTACTTATGATGTCACAAGTGCTGGTAATTCAGTTAAAAATGTGTTGCTGAATGTTGATTTGTGTTACTAATGAAGTTTATATAGAGGTATATATTAATGAAAAGAGTAACGAGAAACATTTATGCAGCTGTGTATAACTTATAGAAGATGGTTAGGGTTAGAAGCATAAAGTGTCTCATAACTCAGCACTTTATGAGACAAATGTCTCCTTCACAAGACCTTTTGCATCAGGCAATCAATCTTAACATCTGGTTGAAAACAGAGTTTAAGTTTTAGGCACATTCATCCACAGTTGGCATGATATCCTGCAAGGTTTAGCTTGGTTATGGCTTGCTACCCAGGGAGGCATCTTGCCAAGGGTTGCATGAAATTTATGAAACAAGTAATTAGTCATTCATCCCCTGAATGAGCATCCAGTTGTCTCTTTGCATGTTTGAGCATTAAGGAGTAATCCCCTTTATGTGATGTGCAAGTTACAAGCACTGTAAGAGAAGAGAACCATATGCAATGGCTGGCTAACGATGCTAAGGCTAGCATCCAACTCAACAGTTCTCATTTTGGTGCTAAATTAGAGATTGATCTATGTGAGGCAACATTTTACCATCTCTAGTCAAAATCTGAAGTTGAACTAGTTATATAGTTTAAAATGTAAGTGTGCATTCACACCAGCTGCTTTAATTGAATTCTAGTTTGTTTGCCTCAAAAGAACGGTTTGTTTTGGGAGGTGTGAATTGGAGTCAGATGCAAACCAAAAAGTGAACTTTGGTCCACCTAAATGCTTAGGTTCTCGGTTTGTTGAAGTGAACTCTGGCACAGTTCATATGCATGTTGATGCAAGCGGAGCAGAGAACTCTTGAAAAAGAAGATGAGATAAATATCATCCTTTCCCCAACTCCAACCCATTCTGGGTAAACAGTGTTGAGGAAATATAATCATGGTTTAGTGTTTTGTTGAACTCAATTATAGAACCATTTCTAGTGCTTTAGTTTAGTGAATCTTTTACTAATATAATCATTTTTAGTGTTTGAGTTAGCTCTAAAGTCAGGAGTTTTTGTGTCACTGAGGTCGTAAAACCACAGGAGACAAGCAATCTGTGTGAAAATCATTTAAAAACAGGCCCACATTTGGTCTCAGGAAATGAGGAATCTCCAGTGGACATCTGGCGGGGTAAACTATTGACCTGCAGTTCACCTGAAGACAATTTGGTCTAAAACAATACATGCGGTTTGTTAAGTTGTAAAAGTCAGCAGGATTTTTAGAGTTCTGGTTAACTTCAAATAACATCAAGGAAGTAAAATTCTCTTTGATGGCTCACCAGATTGTAGGGCGGTGCCGTTTTTAGGGGTGCTCGGAGGCGGCTTCTAATTGGTCGAGAGGTGTTGCCCCCTATTTGAATAGAACACACCTACTAGCATAAAACCTCTTGCGCAGGGAGAATGAGGCAGAAATGGCCAATTTTAGCACCATGGGCTGACTATTTCTCCGAAGACGTCTTAGACGTCTTCGTATTTTCCTCTATCTGTCTTATTTTCTCAGGTGACTAATGTGTGACTGTGTTCCTTTAATTTCTCTGTCTTGTGTGATACTTTCTTCTGATTGGATTAAATTCTGAACTTCTGTGACGCCAACACGCTGCATACGCCTCCTTGTGTTTATCGCGAGAGTTCTCAGACTGCAGTCAGGATCCGGGACATGGAACAAAGGAAAAAACCGCGACAACAGCCAAAGCAAATATGAGAGTCTAACATGGGAGAAACGGCTCGTGGTTTTTTACCAAACCATTAAATCTGATGCCACTCTATTTTCAGTTCCATGTCATGAGTTGTGATCATTGTTTTCTTCAGTGGTTCTTCGTGCGGCGCCCCCACAGCTGAGCAGGGAACTGGTTACTCCAAGGGTTTTTTCATTTCAAACAAACCCTTTAACACGTTTGTACTGAACTCTACAGACATATTTATTTTATAATGTACATAACATCTGCTTGAAGGCGTTTGTGTCTTTGCAGCCGTTACTTCAGCGTTATGAAACTGCAGTATGGCACAGAAATGTTGGAGCAGCTGATCAACTCCTTGGGGATTTTGTCTCTTGTGTCCTGTTTTGCTGGTATACATGCAAGTAGTGGCCATGTGAAAAGGTGGCTGTTGTCCACTCGGTCGGATGAACAAGCTAATACATGTTAGCAGTACAGAAACAACAAGGTCTGCCTAATTAGCTGTACAACCGAGCAGCGGCTCAATAAATGTCTTCTGTGAGACCAGACTGCCTTTACGGCCAAAAACCTAATGGTTCAGAGAGAGTGAGTGTTTATTGGTGCCTGAGCCTTTGACAATGGAAACTTAAGAGCGGAGGCATCTAAAAGCCTTCTGCTTAGAGCACAGCTCCCCACACTATGCATTAACTGCAGCAGCCTGTGGTTTAATATTACGGTGTGACCTGGTCACACCCAGGACCATGCATGCCATGGGTGAAAATGGAAAAGACATGCCAAGTGGCTTCTAAATTGATTGAATGATAGTGCTTTGCTAGAGCTGTTCTATTAGCTGATGCAGGGAGCAGAAGTCGTCCTGTAGACGTGTTAAACCTGCAGGAAAAAGAGATTTACGTTGAATGTAAGGAGATTTGTCCCAGACTTTATTTTGGTTGCCTTTGATTTTCATTCACAAGCCTTTTATCCCACGTTGGTTTATCTTTGAGATACTGAAAACACAAGGACTCTGTTGTTTCCAAAGCTCTTCAGTCATTAAGCCCAGACCTTTTCTGCTGCTGAACGCTGCACCATGTTCTAATCTTCTAAGTGAAGCCCATGAGTTGATTTTCATGTTAGTTAGTTTTAACATCAGAAAAGCGTGGAGTTTGAGAGACTTCCTGTGATTTTCACCACATGGAGAACAGACCTACCTCCAGCTCTGCCCATCAGCAGAGCTGTTGTTGCTCCGGCTGATGAACCGTGTGGACCAGGTGGAGATTCGTTTTGTGGCTAAAATATGCTGAGTGTGTGGAACTTTCGTCTTTCTCTCTCAGGTTTTTGGTGGATTTTGTTACTTTCTGTTGATGTTTTGGTTGACGATGCATTAGTGGTGTTTTGTTTGTGTGAATGAACAGTTTGGATCATGTTCACATCTTGAAAGAAAACCTTTAAAACCAAAAATAGTTTTACATTCAAGGTGAAAATGAGGGGGGAAGAAACAATGTAATTCAACAGAAAAATACTTTCACACAGCTTGTTTTGATTTGACATAGCTTTTCTCTTTAGCATTATTAATTATTTAATCATCTTAATTCATATCCATCTGTTATCCAGCACTTATGCTGGTTCCTTTCTCCAGCAGCCATCAGGCGAGAGGCGGGGTCACCTGGACAGGTCAGCAGGAAGGACAACACACTGACTGACGGGACAAACCACAGTACACACACACACGCATACACACGCATACACACGCACATATGTAATGAGAATTTAGAGACTAATCAACCTAACAGTCATGTTTTTGGAGCAGCCTCTGCTTTCCATGTGTCATCCTGAATTTTCCTCATTTGAAATAAAGTTATTTTGGAAAAATAAAGGAAACATGAGGGCAGGAAGCTAAAGTAAGAGCATGAATATAAGCATTTCACTGGGGTTCTTCTGGAGGCCCGGTGTCCTGCAGCTTTTAGATGTGAACCTGGTCCAACAGCTGAATCAAATGACTCGGGTTGAAGCATCGACGCATCTAAAGATTTCAGCTGCAGGTCTAATTTCTGTAACTTTATTTTGATATGTTTTATTTAAGAAAGTGATTTTATTTGATTTGTTTCCTTAGCTGTGAGCCAGAATAATCTAAACTATGAATGATTGTACTGTATGGATTGAATCTGTATACTGTTACAATGTTTGAATTATTTTTAACAAGTTATTTCGTATTATTTATGAAGCCCTGTACTCGTCCAGAGGACAGTTTGCTCTTTGGTTCCCTAAAAGGTTTCAGATGGAGACAGGAGCTCTGAGGACCACAATAAACTACAGATAATTCCTCCAAAACATTAATTTACAATATTACTAAACCTCAGACATATCCTTTGGTCCTCGCATGAAAATGTCGAACACGTTGGATTTCCGTACAGGACGCAGAAGGCCAGACGCTGCTGAGCGTAGCGTCGATCCAGGCCCGCTCGGCTCCACCACAGTTTGGGTCTCCATAAATAACAAGAGGCAGACGGTGACAAACACAATGAGAAACTGAGGACAATATGGCAAGGAGGTTGAGAGCCTGAATAAGAAAGCGACAGTTGGTTAGGCCTGCAGACAAAAAGAGCCAAACACTGATTTGTTGTTGGGAACAGAGGCAGATTGGGTTTGAATAGTTGCACAACAATGAGAGCACAAAAAAACCAAAGCACTGCAGTTGAGAGATAAGCCTCCGTGTATAAAAAAAGGTAAGGAGGAAGAAAAAAGAGGCAAGATGCTCCAAGGACCCAAAGCTAAAACACAAGCATCAGGCTTTCCTGTTTTTGTGCTTGCTCTGCAGGAAGTGACTCGGTAATCTTATAAGTTGCACACATAAAGAAGTAAAAATAAAAATGTATAACTTTAGAACACATTAGTTGTAAAATACTGTTTTAATGTGATAAGTAGGCCCTATTACAGTGTATTCAGTATTATATTCTCATTAATTCACCCCATTAAATGTTTGAGCTTTGACTATATTCCATCGACTTCAATAGAAACTGAATGCTTTCCCACAAGGGCAATGTGTGTTTAACTAAACTGTACTGTGCATTTCTGCAGGCTACAGATGTGGTAATATTTAGCATATTTTATATTCTGTTGACATTTAAATTATAAATGAGTATGTGGGTAAAGCTGATTCTAAAACCTAATTCAGGCGTCACATGAGAGGAATATAGATTTCCATCTGTAGGTTTCCACTGGTGTAAAAATGTCATAAATACAGAGCAGATAATAAGTCTGTTCCTCCGTTTTGGTGGCTGCAGTTTGTCTTTTGACGTTTGTATTTAGTGTTAAGTGTTTTTAGTTTTATCTTCATTAATATTTCAGCTCTGTATACTGTTCCAGTTCTTTTCCGCCCTGGTCAGCCACTTTAGCTCTCTGTTGCTCTCAGTTTTCCACATAATGACCCGAACATCCAGCTCAACCAACAGAGATTTTGTTGTTTTTATTTATTTACTTTCTGTGAAAACCCCGATGACTCTGAGCCAGTGTCGGAGGAGAGACAAATAATTTCCATGGGAGAAACGGAGATGTGCAGCTAGTTTCCAGAGGAAGTCAGGCAGGTTTTCTCATGACATGTTTTATTCATTCTGGTTTACGCACGCAGGAAACGCTAAGAGCACGCAGAGAACTGCTGCATCAGCGCAGACGACACATGGACGATGTGAGCTTTGTTTGGGTCAGTGGACAAACTGCGCGGTAGTTTGCAGTCCCAGTGATATTTTAAAAAGTCACCAGGTCAACAGCAGCATTTTACTTTTTCTAAAAAGGTACAATTCTAATGTTACGAATTTGACTCAACACACAATTAAGCTATAATAGCAAGTAATCTTCAAGGTACTTGCTATCTTGAAAATGGATTGCAAGTATGATGTGATAAAAATAATAATTCTGAAGACTGACATTCATAAAAGGGTGATTATTTAAATAAATCTTTAAACCTTGTTCTTCTTGCTGCAGAAAATCAGATTTATAGCTCCGGTTTGTCATTTTCAAATAAGTGCTGCACTGTAATTGGTGGACAGAGGGACTCTGGAGTGACATTTAAATGCCTTTTGCTGGGTTTTATAAGGTTGTGCACAAGGTGTCAGAGTGATGAGAATAAAGCTGGAAGGTGACACATGCTAACATCACTGGGCAGAAAGTCAATGACACAATTTAAGATATTTTATAATATCCAGAGGGATATTAGACATTTTTGTGCTATTATTATCCAAGTTCCTTCAATTCTTATTACTGTGCAGGAAGGATCTCCTGTAGCAGTCTGTGCTACAACAAATCTGAAAAGACATTCTGCTGTTGCATAACAGTCTCATATATTTAGTTGAATAGTAATCAATAACGAAAAATGCAACATTTATTGTTCCATGTGTGATGTCATTCACAGTATTTATCATTTTTGACCAAGACAACTGGAATAGAGGTTTTTGTAGAGATCCAGCTTTGTGCTGCCTTCCATCAGGTTTGTAATTACATCACACTGAGTCTGTATCTGATTTTAAATGATAATCCATTTAAATTTACTGAAAACTTCTATGTTTTTAGATGTCAGTTCTGGGTTGAAGTAGCTGAATTTAACACACTCAGATGGACTGGAAATGTGAGTGAGATTTGGTACCGTGGGTCGGTCCAGTTCTTACTTGGCTAATAGGGACTAGGTCCATCATAAAATCAATAAATAATACTTTATCTGCATTCTTTTACCGTTTGTTCAAGATCAAATTTTCATTTTTTGGTTGTGATTTCTACAATATGTTAAACATGACTGTAAATTATTGAGTTGGAGGAAACAAGAGAATATTTTTAAGTTTTGAGTGAGACATTTATATAAACCATCTTCTAGAGCATCATTAAGACTGAGCTGTTTAAGTTTGAAAGCATTCCTGTAATCCGCAGCCTCACTCATTTAATTGATCGTTTAGCTTCCACTCCTCCCTTGAATGAACTGAACCAGATACGGACAGAGTCTCATGCTGAATGACTGTTATTTAGTGTTTCTCCTCTGAGTGTCTGTGCTGACCTGTGATGGACTGGTCACCTGTCCATGGTGTTTCCTGCCTCACACCCAATAATCACTGCAGACAGGACTCTGCCCCCCTCCTCCCTAAGGGGCTGTGCTGGTGTTTAGAGATGATGGATTTAGTTTTCATTGTTTGTTTTCTTAGTCCATAAATGCTGATGATAACGTTCTGGACATGATTCTTTTGTGTAGGTATTTTACATGGTTAAATTCACATGGTCCAGCTGAAACGGTTTTCTGTGGGTTTGCTTGTTCCAGTTGTTGCCTTGAGATTTTCTCTGCTCCTGCAGCCCACAAGATGCTTCATTTTCCACCGAGACAACAGCAGAACGGTACCAAATGCTGCCTTTGTGTGTCGTGTGTAATTAAGGATTCTCATATTGGAGATGGCACATACTGAAGCAAACCCTTTCTATTTTTTAACGCTCTCTGTTCCACTGCAGTGCTACAGCAACCCAGTCAGTGGCACAACGGTCTGCCATTGTCTGTCTTCATTTCTCCTCTCCCTGCTTTATGTTATCTCTTTATCCAGTAGAAACGGTGTGATGACATGCAGGGTGTTTTATTGATTGATGAGGGACTTGGCAGTAGATGAAGACTTTGAAACTTTATACTGAAATCCAAGGAGTTTATCTGTGTTTTCTATTTTGGCTTTTCATTTCCAGACGATTTAACTGGTTAGTATTTTCCGATGCAACTTCACATAAATTTGTAGATGCACATTTCTTTAAAAACTGGATTTTAAGAAACATATGAATGTGAAATTAAATGTCAAAGTGTGTAAAAGGTGTTCCTTTGCTGAAGGGACAGAGGTTGCTCTGTTTAGTTTAAAAAGCATAATAAAGACACATTGTCTGGCCACATTTTATTCAGATGGGATAAACACAGACAGTTATTCAAAAATAAATCAACAATCACATGAAACATGACCAGGGACCCAGATGGGTTTAACCTGTAAGTTCAACGAGAGTTTCCAGCTGAATTAACGTGATCCTGCAGTTATTGTACGATTCACATTCCCTTCACTGAACAGCAAACTGTTCAGACCTCTGATTATTTCATATCAAACCCTCATCTAAATGTAAATTAAAACTTATAAATGCATTTCTTTCTCAACATTTTGTGTTTTTAGAGCTAAAATTAGATTGAACAGAAAACAATCTTTTACTGCGAGAAAAAACAGAACTTGCAGCGTTTCTTTTAAAAATATAGTCAATATACACACATTCCTTTTTGCAGAGTAACTTGTACACATTTAAAACCTGTTGAAAGTGATTAAAGTAGAAATAGATTGGCTGCTTTTCGAGACTAATCTATTTTTTCTGAATAGATTAATTAAATGTGTCAGAAGTGAGAACTTTTGTTTTGCTGTTTCTGTAAACACATCACAGCAACACATTCAGTTTCATAAAAATCAGGTAGTTAAAGGATACGGATATAAGCTGTGATTTTTCTTAAATTTAAATTAAAATCTCTTTCATAAACCTACAAACATCCAGTACCTAACTTACCTTAATTATTTTGTATCTTGATTATTCTGTTAAAAAAAACTCAACTGAATGAAGAGCCTCTAATAAAAACAGGAGCATTTTCCAGTAGAAGTCCTAGATGGTTGTTGTTTGAAACTTGTAATTTCTATTAATTTAGTTTCTTATTTTTGGAAAGTTAGAATTAAGTCTGTAGTTAATTTGTATATTAGAATTGATTATGTTGGTAATTGGTTAGACCCTCCCATTAATTTAGGTCATTAAAAACACACCGGGTGTTTGGTGGGGGGATTGTTTTGCAAATGTCTGGTGTTTACGGGAAGTTTGGTAAATGACTTTACACTTTTTTACTTGAAACGCCATATTACGTTTACTTTAGTTTTCAACTAAGTTGTAGGACATTTTTGGTAATTATTTTGTTATTAATTTTATAAGAAACAAAGAATATATTTTTTCAAACAAATGAAATAAGGAAGTGCGTTCAAATCAAAACCCACCTGTTGACACACACATGGCGTTTGTTGGAGTATTGGAAACTAAAAGGCTGAGACAATGGTGAATTTCTGATGTCAACAGGCAGAATGTTGGTACTTCATGCAGATAGAGTAGCCAATACATCTGACAATGTGTACAAGTAATAATACCGATTGAACCTGCTACGTATGCATAATGCATGTACTGGATGGATATGTGAATGTTTGTGCTGGTTTTCTGCTGCCATCTTCTCCAAGTTCCATTTATTTTGGAACAACTGAACTCCAATGAGAGAAAAGGAAGAATTCTTCTGAGATGATTAATACTGATATTTTGTTTTAAATGTGGATAACTTTACAAATATTCTCACTGCTGACACAATAATTTCCTGAGAGGCCATAAATAACATCCTAGAAAATGTATTACCTTGTCAAAGAGGAAAGGGAACCGAATCGTTTATGTCGTGTTCGACTGCAGCAGCACAAGATGATTCTGATTAGACTTTCTGCTCTGATGGCCATGCTGTTGTCTTTCTGTTCATAATGCAAAGGATGCATTTTCTAATAACTTGGCTCATATAAAGGGTGAACGATCTTCTTCTGTCATGCAGCTGATTCATAGACAATAAAAACAGATTGAAAATACAAATATCCATATTTTAGACTCATTTCTTCAGTTTGTTGCACACACAGAACATCAGTATTGCAGTAAAACAGACTGACTGCAAATTAACACAAAAAATTTAAATATTAAAACAATAAAAACACGTTGCATTTTGTACCTTACTCTTTTCCAATCTGTTATCTGAAATGTTAATATAAAAAAAAATACTGACTTCATTAAACTTTCTTTTAGCACTTTTAGCAGACTTGTTTAGTTGCTCTTTTGAACCCCGGGACAGATTTCCCTAAAGACGAAGCATTTGAGCAGAGGATGACAAATCTGTATGAGTTATATAAAGTATATTTTACTTTGAGGTGCATATTGTATTATGTGATTAATTCAGCCCCTTGTTCCAAGCTCATGTTCTCTTTGAAACTGCTCTTATCTGCATCTCTCTCTTGGTAAACCTAAAGCCGAGTCAAATTGGTTCTTTGATGTTTCTGCCTGCGAGGCCTTGACATTGTAATGAAAACTGTATTCCATTGTTTCAGCTCCGAATGCTTGGCATGACGGAACACAGTTGTAATTTTAGGCAGAGCTTGCTGACTTTCACTCGTTTCAAAGCTTTTGGAGTTTCTTTTTTTTCCCTACAGGAGTTGCAAGGACCAAACAGCTTTCAGGCCCCATCAATTATTTAGCCCCAATTGCCTTCAGAAAACTCCTAAGAAATTATGATGATAAATGCAAACACAAGACAGGAAATGCATAACTATAAAAATATATTTCCATCACAGCTTTAATATTGTTTCAAATTGAATTAGGTGGAAAAAGGAATGTTTGAAATGGAGGGAGAGAAATCAGACAAAATGAAAAAATGGCAAAAGGCTCTCTGGTGGTTGAGGCGTGTCCTGGAAGGATGGGGACATGCTCTCTGTTTATAGGGGATTAAATCCTCCTGTAATGCAGGAATATTTCCCTTGTTCTCCCTGTCACAACTGACTCTTTCATAATGAATAAGCATGAATGTTTTAAGACTGATAACTGCTTTAACATGCAACCAAGAACATTGTTTTGGTTTTTTCCGCCCTAAATGTTGAAAGAGAACTAAAATATGATTATTTAATGTGCTAAAAGGGCTATGATAAAACATTAAACAACCTTTTATAGTACTGTTAGGCCATTTGTTCTCTGTGTTAACAACAATGATAGATATTAAATTAATTGTAGTAGGTCAGATATTCATAGTGTTGAAATGGTTTAAAGCAACCACACCGAGAAAGTACCAGTCGGATCAGAGAGCGGCTCTTAAGACTCCTAAAGCCTTGACTGAGATTCAAGTGACAAGCTGGGGAATCTGTTTTCAGAAGATGACGGCAAACAATCATGAAGTTATGAGTAAATGGAGGATGTAGTTTACCAACAAGGTCAGAAGCCATGAGCAGCACCTTGGCAAACAGCAGATAAATGCCAGCTGTCAAGACTCAGGACAGCTGGCCCTCACCTTAGCGCAGAAAAGACAAAGGTCAAAGGTGAGGAACTCAAAATGAGCAGAGACTAATTTATTGACACAACGGAGAAAGCAAGCAGTCTGTGTGTTTGTGTGTGGGGGTGTGCAGACCTATATAGCCAAGTGTGAGCTCAGTGGTAATTTAGCAATTCTCAGCAGGTTGTGCTCAGGGCAGAGCTAATATGGGCAGCGAGATGCTGCATGTATGTGTGTGTTTGCCTGCTGGTCTGTGTGTGTTTGGCAGACTTTCATTTCATAGAGAGTGTTATGCTGACCTTGGCAAACTCAAAATTTTATCCCCACGGTACTTCGGTCCTCCCTTCTCCTTCTGTCTCTCCGTGTTCTCTCACTCTTACTCCACACAAATGCCCTCCCAGGACATGCAATCCACCGCTTTGGTGAAAAAGAGGCTGAATGAGCTCATGGATCCACAAAGTGCTGCCAAGATCCTTTTCACCTGGATGCTTTGAAACGATGTGATTAAAACAGACAAAACTGGGCTTGGACTTTTAGATCAGGAAGAAAACGGTCAGTAAGTTGGTGAGAACCAGGAGGCTATTTGACTTTTCTAGTTCTATAATGAAATAAATGAAATAAACTGTAGCTACTGTAGTAAAAACACAAAAGTTAGTGAATGACCATGTGGTGGTCTTATTCTGTTTGGTATGTTTCTGGTAGAAACACAAATTACTAACAAATTAAAGCGTCTTAAATGCTTAGTAATCCAGAAATCTATTTCTCAGTGAGAACCTTTAACTTTTCAAACTGTTAAAGGTAAGTTTCTAATAACATCAAATATTCTACATATTGTCATGTTGACCGTTCAGTATGTTGAGAAACGCTGACGTAGGAAGTCAAGTAAAAGGACTGAAAGCATCAGGGGAATGTGGGATTGAGTTAAAGATCCAAGCTTCATGTCACTAAAGTAAAATGTGTAGACTGATCACCAGCCAGGTCATTTACTGAAGCAGAATTAAGACCCAGGATTAAGACCCAGCTGCGCCGTCTGACCTGTGCTGCCCATCTCATCTGCATCTTATGTTTATTAGCAGAACGTTTCCGCTGTGGCTCTGGAAGACCTCAGTCTGCACACCGAAGGTTTCTTGGCTCCCATTATGGTGAGCTTCTTTCTCAGCAGCAGAAGGAATGTGCTGCTGAGCTGCCGACTCTCATGATGCTACAGCTGGATGGACGACACTTATGGGAGCCATCAGGCTGTCATCAACATTAAATCCAACTTATCTTTGTATTTGTGCACAAATTGCTGTGAGATGATCCAAAGTGACCTCTGAAGCTCTACAATATCATTTTTACGTATTGATGAAGTTGTGCTGTCATATTATAATCTACACATCAGAACACAGTCATGTGGATCAGCTGGAATCTTGATGAATATATCCCCAGTGAGCTGTAGGTTGCACTTCGTTCCGCCTCCTCCTTTAGAAAAAAACAATCCCAGGATTTTCATTGACAGCCTGAGAGGAACACACTGCATTCAGTCTGCATCAGGAACACTCTCAACCTGCCTCAGTCGACCTGGGCCTCACCAGCAGCTTCTGCAGCTCATTCTTTAAGCTAGTGGTTCCCAAACTTTTTCTCCTGCGCCCCCCAGTGGTTTCCAGTCATTTTCTGGGCCCCCCCCCTATGGATTACAAATGGCTGTCTGGTTGAACGATGTGTGGGAGGGGGGAGAGGATTCCTAGAGACTCCCTGTCTCTGCCCCTGGGGGGGGGGAATCAACTTTTTGGGGGCAAAATGAACATAGCTGAACATAGACAACATCGGTAGCCTACAAGCTACTTGTTAAACTTAAGGTGCTGTATTGATATTAACTAGCTAGTCATCTTTTAGCTACTTTACCTGCATCCAACAGCTTTACTCAACTCAGTCGGTTAGTTGGGGGAAAAACTGTGCAAAGTTCTTTGCGTTTTGCTGCCATGATCCTAACACACCTGCGTATCTCTGCACAGCAGCAGCAGGTTTCGTTCACTGCCCTACAGGTCTAAACCCAGCCTGAGCATCGTAGCACTCATGTTGCATTCAAAGGCGGCTCGGAAAAACAGGTTACCACGTGTTAACAACGAATTAAACAGTTTTAACTGCTGATAAAAGTGACAGAGGACACTGATATGGGAAGTGTGGAAGCCCCTACTGTATCAAATTGACAGGAATAACACATTTGCCCATTCTAAGGTAAAAACCCAGCACATACAGTGTTCATGTTTTTTTTTTTTTTCATCCAGACTGCTTCCTGCACCCCCCCTGCAATGGCACGGTGCCCCCCCTAGGGGTTGCGCCCCACCGTTTGGGAACCTCTGCTTTAAGCTATATGCATGGCTTGAGCACAGCACAGCTTGGAAACTTTTCTGAGTGCTTGGATTGGTAGTTGCATCTCATGTTGATAATATAAGTGCTAATAAGCATGAGCCCAGCTCCACCAGTTCAAGTTGTGGATGACCTGAACTGGTGGCAGGGCATCAGTTCAGTGACTGCCTGATGCCCGGTAGCCACAATGCGCCTGGTGGCTACCGGCGCATTAGCTTTAGTATTTGTCCTGTGCTGATATTTTTGCTGACAAATATTCTCTAATTAAGAAGTAAGTTAGAAGCCATCTCCTCTAATCCCAAACCAGATCCGTTCTAAAAAGGTTTGGCAATTATCTTTATCAGGGGATCATAGAAACCAGTGGAGTCTCACACTCTTCCCAATTAAACTCAGTTTATGCTACAATGCCATATTATTTTAGAGATCTTTATCTGCAGTTTGCCACTGCAGGAAAATGAAGACATTCATCACTAGTCAGCAGTTTTATATAAGACTCGGTGCTTCCCACTCATGCTCCTGAAATACAGTTAACTATATGTGGCTGGTGTCTCTAATGCCACATTTCTGACTGTGGAGCTGCCAATTACTGAGCTCTGTCTCTAAGTGTGTGTGTTGCTGAAATGTAAAAACCACCTGGAAGCCGTGAGTGGTTGGTGCTAACACTGCACTCAGTTCCTCCCGGCTGGCCTGTCCTCATGCGATCTGTAGGGAGGCTGTTAATAGGACGCGCCGAGCTGCTTAGCTATGCCCGAGCTAACAGCCTGACTACCAACCGGGTTAGTTTTATTAGTGCGGCGCTCTGCTTCCAACGCAGACGGGCTTTGCTTTAGAGCTATAAAAAGATGCCATTTTAAAGTCCCATTATCAGCAACAGATACTGAGGAGAAACTGAACATCTGACACGCCAAACAAGTGGCAACTGGCGAAGGGAGCTGACCCAGATACCCCAGAGTGCTGAAGCACATCCAAAAGGCCTTAAATAAACCTAAAGATAGTAAAGAGCTCAATGAGAAAGAATGTGATGCGCTTGTAAAAGTTTGAAATGAGCCTCTATTAAAAGGGATTTAATACATGCAGTTAGACAAGCAGGAGGGCGGTGAGCAGTGCAAGTTCATGTTTATACTGAGACTTTTTACAAGGTGCCATTTTACACAAAGTACATTATGAAGCTGAAAACAGGTCTGAGCCACCAGACGTATTATTATCATTCTATTACAATTAGCAGTTTCCTCCCATTCCTGGTAGAGCTGAATATTTTAGCGCACTGATCCACTTCTGGAAAAAAAAAAAAGAATGTTTAATGTTTTTTTTTTCTGTGAAACTATCAAACTAACATCATTTTTATATTATTCCCTATAAGAACATTTGCAAAAGCATAAAATAAGTTGGAAAAGCTTCCATTTTGTATCTTGACTTTTTTTACAGTTTAAAGTAAAGTAAAGTATTTATTTATTATACATCACAGTGCTAACAAACAGTACATGAGTGAAAAGGGAAAAAAGTAAAAAAAAATAATGAATTATTAATGACAAAGACTCTTACTCACTCTGTGTGTTGATCTGTTGTAAGTTTTTATATTATCAGGATCTATCATCTTAAATATCTAACCCCAAAAGACTTTAGGAAATAATCACTTGTTTTTTTAAAGTCTGTTTTCAGTGACCTCTTTAAAATTTAAATGAAGACAAAAAAAGACAACAGAAGAATCATAGTTATTTATATTTCATTCAAGTCGCCATATTGTTGTTATTCAACATTATTATTAAATACTGTTTCTAAAGCTTAGTGACTTGAAGTGGAGCTGAAACATAATTAGTCTGTCAGAAACCCATAATGAGACTTCGTTTGGTTCGCTGCGATGCAGGAGGACCTCCACCTCATGCAGGTCCACAAAGGCAGAAACAAACCTCACTTTCAGGTAGTCCTGTCACGATAACAAATTCTGCTGGACGATTAATTGTCTAAAAAATTATTGCGATAAACGATAACATTCTTTCAAGACCTTTAGACACTGATTTAATGGAAATGACATAATAATGCATGCTATTTCCTGCCATAGATAGATACACTTTATTTTACATAACACTGGAACTGATAACTAAACAAACAAAACAACCAAACACAAAAATAAAATGTATACTCAGTATTAACAAATGTTTGTAATGTATTAACAAAAAACGCACGTGAATAAAAAGTTAACAGAATAAAGTGGAAATAAATACTGCATTCAACCAAAAGAGTGCAGATTATGAAGTCTGTATACTATGTTGCCCTTCACTAGATTTAAATAGAGAAGATGGACACATCCCACTACCTAATGCAGTACTTCACACTACACCATTTTTTGCCCCTATTTTCCCTTTAGACAATCTTACATCGTTGGCTGATCTAAGATTGTCGCTGGTGATTTCGTAACCGATCATCCTGTAGTGCGTTACGGTGCGTTACGGTGTGTTACGGTATATCGTCGTGGCCGCTCTGATCTAAATCAGGTTTTTTCCCAGACTGGGAGCTTAACGCTGAATGTGACAAGCAGCCAATCAGAAATTACGGAGGGGAATCCCAAACAGCTGACAATGCGCGACCCGAAGCCCAGCGGACATCGGAGATGATATGTGGAAACAACATTAATATTTATTCAACATTTAGTGCAAAGAATATAGAAATGACAAGGGGAGGAGTTGGAGCCAAATTGCGCCCTCAGTTGATAAACCTGGTAAGTTTTCAGCTGTTCTTCGTTAACGTGACATAAATAGGTTACAATGATTTTCATTCAGTCAGGACTTTACTCTGACTCTCTCTAGCCACATGCATCACAGGTTCTAGTAGATTCTAGTAAAGCATTGATTAATGCCTGATTTTAAAATTAGTTAACTGGACTTGTAGCCGTTATTTTGTGCCCATGTGGCTGGACACCACACGGCACGACGAACCCGATAGAACCGTTATCCTGGATTTCTGTCGGCTAATGTGTCTCTCAGGGTTTGAACAGAACATCGACAACTCGTGTAGTTTGTGCTGGACATTAGACTAAGGACATGAGGAAGGGAGGGTGAGTGGAGAGCACCGGAGCTGAGCCTTTTTTCATTCAGTATCAGCAACAGAAAGAAAAAAAGGCAGGAAGAGACGATAAAGCCGATAATTAAAATGAGGTCGATAGGTTTAATTTATCGTGCGATTAATTGATGTATCGTTTATCGCGACAGGCCTACTCATGTGTTAAAAAATTTACAAAAATGAAACAAAAAAACACGGTTGGAACAATTGGAAGGAAACCTGAATATATGGATCAACAGGAAACCTGCCTGGCAGTAAAAGAAAGGACCAAATGTCACCAAGGGCTCTGAGAATCCTGGTCATGTGAAACCTCTGCAGGAGGCTGGAGAAGGCTGGTGCAATGATCCAGGGGTAATTAGAAGATCCAAGCTGAAGAACCAAGGACCTGGTGGATGAACTTCATTCACAACTGACATCTAAAATCACCTGGAACATGCCAGGAGAAATCTGGAAGACACCTCAGAGTTTGGGAGGTCAGGCAGCCTTATAGGCCGATGATTGGAAGTATCAGGACCAGAAATCTGGTGAAACATGGAAATAGGTCATTACTGATGTGGAGCTTTTTTCCCTCCAATCTTGGTTGGTGTTTTTGGTGTTGTTGAGTCTCTGTAATTCCTGGTCTCTTTAATTGGGATGTGATGCCCTCTGTTGTTGGATTAAACCTGTGGATTAGTGGACTGTGATCTCGGGCCCATTCCAAAGTCAGCCTAAGTTTGATTGAGGAAAAAGATCCTGGCTTTACAGTCGCCACATTTAAATGTTTGATGGGATTTAAGGAAGGCTGTTGCAGCCCAAACCCCAGTAAACATCACTGAGACAGAGGCTTCTGTGTGTCAAGAATGGCCAAACGTTCACTCAGGTTATTTACTGCAAGTAAATAACGCCAGAAGACGCTCAGAGTCCTGAAGCTGGGTGAAGAGCCAGTTTTATCTGAACTTAGTCAAATTCACCTCAAAATAGTTTTCTATAATAATTTTGCCAGATCGTTAGCTTTAGAAACGTTTAGAGGAAGTATTGTATTGAGAGTGTTGTCATTATTTTTGGATTGCAGCTGTAAAAAGAAAAAAAAATGTTTGGTTGTGATGTAGAGAAAGGACAGTAAGATTCCTGTAATCTTTTATCCTGCTTATCTTCTGCTCCTTGTCTTTCAGAGTAACTGCATGTGCAGCTGTCGACTCTTTCTCCTGGGTTCTTCACCTTCATACGTGAGATGTAAGTTAATCATTTTTATTAACAGAATTAAAATAAAAAAATGAGCCTTGTTGGAAACAAAGCTGGATTTCATGCATGACTGTAGCAGGTGTTAGTCATGAATATTTGTGATACCTCGGCTGCAGTAAAGGCAAAGTGTGCATGCAAGAAAAAAAAGTTGTTGTAGAGAAAATAAACTTCCAACATCGAACTTTCCTCTTTTCAAATCCCCGTCCTGCTTATCTTTACATGTTTTGGAAGCAGAAGTAATTTGGCCTCTAAGGAAGCTGTGACACAATGGGAAAAGAATCTTGTACCTTTCCAGTGTTCAATTCTCTGTAGAAGTATAAATATACACTCCAGCACACCTGCAGGTGCACTGATAGCAGCTGAATACGTGGGTGGCTTTTTAAACTAGGCCACCAGAACGTGCTGTTCTCTGCCACTACTACCTTTTTAATGTGATGATGATGATGAGAGGAAGATTGGATAAATATCCCTGATTCTGAACCGTTTTTTTAACTAGGCCCTTAAAGGGTCTGATGAGGCTCTGATATGTTGCTGTTCTATTTTAAGGCCAGTCGACTTTACATGAGTGATACGTTTTCTACTTCCTACTAAACTATCCTGAGGCTTTGAAAAGAGAGAGTGTTGTGCTAAAGTATTCCCATCCCTTCAACATTTTAACTTTGTTTGCCTTTGATTGATAGATAAAAGCAAAATTAGCTTACAACTGCAAAGTGGAAAAAAACAGGATGTCTTGTTGAAAAATGTTTTTTCCACATGGTTGTAGCATGAGTTAGGGTTTAACTTTAGAGACTGACTGGAGACTTTAAATAATAAGCAAATCCCAATTCTAACGACAGATTTTCAGCTGGATTTTAGTCTGGACTTTGACTAAGCCATCCCACACATGAATACACGTTGATGTAAGCTGTTCATTGCATCTCTGGCTGGATGTTCATGGTCCTGCTGAAAGGTGAACTCAGGTCTGCAGCCTCTTGCAGGTTTTTCTCCAGGATTGTCCTGGTTTAGTCGGCAGGAACACAATCCCCACATAGTTGCTGCTCCTGGTAACAGTTGGTTACAAACTGCTCAGTAAAACATTCAAGTTTGTGGCTATAATGTGACACAATGTGGAAGAAAATCAAGAAGTATCAATACTTATTCAGAACAATGTAATGTTCTGTGATGATTTAGAGAATATTCTGCTTTGCTTTCAATTCCCTAGTGACACAGTTTTTAACTATTACTCATCTGCAGTCTCACAAATAAAATAGAAACATCATAGAGTCCTGAACTCTGAAACTGCTGAGGTTGTCCTCTCGCTCTGCGGTCGCTGCTCACCACTGGAGCCTCCAGGAGTCCCAGATCGCAGGGGCCTGGTTGGAGGAGCCCACATCCAAGCATTGCAGAATCTCATGTTGGCTGTTTACATTTGCCTGTAGCACCATAACTGCGTTTTACCGTTAATGGAACAGTAAATGCATGTTGCTTTAATTGCCATTGCAGATGTTCTGTGAGGTTTACTGGGCTCCAGTAAAACCCTTTCATGCTTTTCCTTTGCTGGACTTACTGGTCCTGTGATGGCAGAAACTCTGACCTTCACTGACTGGTTCGTCAGACATCGTTATGATTCCACTGAGGGACAATAAATGTCGTGTAAAACACACAGATTGAGGATGGAGGCAGCAATTTATCCCTGTCTTCATGATGGGTGACACAAAGGGGTGTCACTGAGTTCAGAACAAGGTAATGAATTTATTTATCTATCAACAAATTCATGACTTGGAAAACTTAGACTTTTTAAAAAAAATAATCCTGTAACCAATTATCTTTCATGTCTTGATGTGATTATTGTGAACACAGAGGAGATGGAAACACAGACATGTGCAAACACAGGAAGAAAGTGACAGAAATTGATTAGAAGACATCCTGCCCCGTCTTGCAGCTGCTCTGTGATGAATAGTTTGAATCCATGTTTTTTCTCTGCTGGGAGTTATGGAACAGAAACGAACATTAATTGCTTTTGTTCAAATTCAGCCAAATTGTTTCAGTCCCTTTCAGTGGACAAAAATAACATTTATCATTTACACAATAAAACATTTTCTGTATGATTTCATAATCATTTGTTGGCTCTGAAAATAAATAAACGTTTCTTTTTTTTCTTTTTTTTTACCTCTATATACTACTTTTCAATTTTCCTATGTTATCTTTAATTTATTTTTGGAAATATTATCAGCATTTTGGACTTTCCACATCCTGACATCCATGACCCGTCTGGGCATCGCCGTGCTGCTTTCATTAAGGCTTTTCTTCTTCAGGCAGAACTTTGTCCTGGCAAAGTGGAGCTGAAGAGCGACGGGCTGGTTGTTGTGGCATCTGCAGTGATGGAAGTGCTGTACTGGTCTGTTGTAGTGAAGATGAGCTGAGCAGAAAGATGAAGCTCTAGGTTTACTAGGTCTACATCCCTGCCCTCATCTCTGGTCATCAGCTTTGGGTAGTGACCAAAACAACAAGATCGCAGGTTTAGGTTTCCTCATTAAGACGTGGAGTGAGAAGGCTGGTCATCCAAGTCTGGTCATTTCTTTCCTACCCAGTTCTGCTCGATTCTCATCTCCCTTCAGGGTGCCTTCTGGGATTTCTCCCATTCACCTGTTTATCTCGACCAGTGAACAGGATGTGTTGTAAATGATGATGTAGATTCAGTTCAGTTTAATTTTATTTAATCAAGAGCAGCACAGTAAACAATGTCACAATACAAACAAGCAGCCGTTGTTTTTTACAAAGGTTTTCTAGCCAGAAGCTAATTTACAAACCAGTTTATGGAACTTTTAAAAAAGAAATGACAAAATTAGATATTAAGGCTGGTTATCGCACACACACCCACACACGCATGCTGAATACTGCAACTATTAATAAAAAAATACATGAAAATACACATTAGACACATTCTCTACAATGATCAGTGTTCACATATTTGTCATTAGAATTAAAAATTCTAAAATCTGTTATGACTTTCATTGCTGATGCAAGCTGTTCCATATACGAGAACCTGTGAAAGAGAAGGAACCCTGACCAAATCATGAGGAAATAAATGAAACAGTTCAGTTCATTTTGGTAGCACTTCCAAATAACTTGTGATTAAAGTCAGTGGAAAGTAAATGCTTGAGGTATTTTATTGCTGGCGAAGATGTGGCCGTATTCACCATGAGGTTGGTTACAGCGCACACAGCGTCTGCTAAACTTCGTCGTTCTGATGCGTTACGTATTCCAGGATGGCCAGACGGTATCGATCAGGTAAAATTAGACCCAATCATTTCAAACTTCAGCAGAGTCCACGCCTCCAGGAAGCAACGCGTGCAGAGATTAAGAGGAGTGTAAAAGTGTGTGGTGAAGCGTTGTGAATGGCTTTTTGTGTCCTTTCCCTGTTTGTTTGGCCTGAGTAGGTAAAACCACTTAGGAATGCATAGAAGGAGAATGTGTTGGTTATGCAGTGCATTACACAGAGAGGACAGAATAAAATTTTAATAGTGGAGGAGGTGAAATACTTGAGAAGCCACAATGAAAGAAGATTCCTCTATAAATGTAAAAGCTGGTTGTGTCTATTATTCCAAGTGAAAAAAGCTGCTTCCTGCTTGTTTTACACCTCCATAAGGGACCTTTAGTTTCTTCAGCTTCTGATCAGGGTCTGTATTGCACTCAGTGAAGACCAAGATCTGACACGTCTCTCTGAAGTAAATTTAATAAGCTCTTGGCACATGCAAAGACGCCGGAGCAAGAATCCAACAGGCTGCCTGGCGTCGAATTCCCATGAACACAACATGTTTCTGAAGGAGCCTTATAGCACACCCTATGGTGAGACGATGCTAAACTTCACAAGCATCATCACAGTTTTATTAGAAGATCAAAGCGGCTATTATTCTTTGCTCTGGTTTGTAGTCTTTAGCCAGACGGAGAAGAAAATGGCGCCGCCCGCCGCTGAGATGTTCTGATAGCTCTCAAAGCCACCATCCAAATCCGTTTGATGCCACCTGCTTGAAACCCTTCCATGTGAGCTGCAATGTGTGTGAGAATGCCGTTCCCTCTATAAACACATCATCATCACTTCCCAACCTGACTCCCGCCAGGGGCCCAGCAGTAGCTGGAGAGCAAAGGCTGCCACATCAGAGGCTCCTCCAGAGAACTGGCAGTCAGCAGCATCATCCTAAGAGGTGAGGAGGTGGCAGAGCATGAAAGGATCCATCAGGAATTATGTAGATCAACACAAAACCAGGCTTCAGACTTTATATTGCCACCTAGCTGTGAAGCAGATGAAGACAGGAGGAATGAACATGTGAAGCTTTGTGAGGATGAAGACGTCAGAAAGGAACCCAGCAAACAAGGGTGTCTAAAGGTTTAGCTTCAGAAATATTCTAGTCATGATCAACTTTATGAGGGAATGAAAAGAATATAAGAATAATTTATATCCCTTTAAGTTTAGCAACAAAATGATTCCTAAACTCTTAATTATCCAGCTTAAGAAAAGACAGTTTTTAAAATATCTGTCACCAATAAAACTCCTAAGAAGTGTGGATTTGTAATCAGGCATTCTACTCTGACACCCCTGAATAAAATCCAGTGCAAACAGCTTCATTCACACAGTCAAGTAATGTGTGACTATTTGAATCCCAGTATAACTTCAGTGGTTCTGGTTCTGGTCTCAGTGGTTCTCTGGAAACAACCAGCATCATCAGGCTTATTGATATTTCAGCAGCTGAACTACTTCTTCATGTAAAACGTTGAAGCCAGTGATCCTCTGTGTTCACCTTCATCACCATAACATAATCACTGCGCAGACCAAAGAATTTCCTGATCTGATCTTAGGTTGCTTCTCCAGACATGGATAAACAGGAAGTGGTGAGTGGAAGTGAAGAGGAGTCACATGAAGGCAGAACTGGGAGAAGCAGCAGATTTAGAGATGCTGCAGCTCTGAAATTTGCATTGAGACACATTTCTGTTGACTCTGTGTCACCCATCTGAAAAAGAGACATCCAGTCATTAGACTGTAGCTGAACATTTACCTCCCAATGCTTTCACATTGCATCACTTGCTGAAAGAGGAAGCTGACAGATTGCAGGCTATTTATCATTAGTAATATTTCATACTTTTATCACTGACTTGTTGAGCTATTGTCAAATCCCTCCTCTGTCGTTCTAGAGTCAGCTGATTTGTATTCCCAGAACATTTGTCTTTCTTAGTTGCAGGCGCAGTAAGGAGGTATGACAGCGACTGCTAAGAAGCTGCTGTCTGACTGACAGGCTAACCTTCCAGAGGAGCGGCAGCAAAGTTATCTGAATATTTACAACAGGGATTAATCCTCTTTATGTGCTCCTAAATATCTGGAGCTGTGAACAGAGTTAGGAAGAGGTGCTGGAACATAACAGAAATTTGAGTTAATTGAAGCTGTTTGTTGTGAACAAGGCTGACAGTTTGTTGATGGTAAATCCAGTGTTGTCTGAAAACTGAAGACAATTAAACGGATTTGTGACCTACAATTGGTTAGACTAAAAATAAACTTGCGTTTACTTTGCAAAAGCTGGCCAATGTATTGCAGCAGAGAATTCATCCACGTTAAAACTGATGATCGCTGAGAATGTGCAATAGGAGAAAATTCTCTCCTGTTTGCAGAAACACCCCAAAATTATGGAATAAATGTTTGGATCTTGGCATCAAAACAGGAAGATTAGGCTGTTCTGTTCATGCCTCAAGTAAAAAGTCAAGCAGGGAGTGAGCAGGCAAACCATCAATCAGTGCTGTATTCATATTCTAGTAGTTTTATATTAAAACCACACATTTAATCAGTTATTGTCTCTCTGCCATTGTTCCTATCAAAGATATTTAACTCAGGCTGCAGCTTATTGTCTGAAACAACTAAAACACAGATTGCATAATCATATGTTGAATCTTTCCATCAACCAAATGTGTAGTTAGTTTGAGGCGACTTTTATGACCGAATATGTGGTGAAGAAACAAATTGCAGATGTAAAGAATTATAGCATCACATATAATCCACAGAATAATTTGACCACTTCATCACAGTAACACATGTAGACCCTAATAAGTGAGAGAAACTGTAAATGTGAGAGCTGCAGCTGCTTCTGATCACAACTGCAATGTTTTATAGTGTATGGTCGCTGCACAGTTCACTGATGTTCAGTAGGCTTTTCTAGTGTGGTCACATAAAAGAAACATCACAGTAATAATGTTAGTCAGAACTGGAGCATAAATTATCATTTGTACCTGAAAGCTGCCAGAATTGTAGGAGTATTTTTGCTACCCATAAGCCACCTCTGTCCGTTGTGGGGAGACTGGGGTTGGCACAGAGTTCATTTAATTCCCAGGAAGAATGTCAGTCTGTTGAGTCGACAAGCTTTTGCTTTCAGACAGCCTTTCTCCTGACTTTATTGGATAAATTACTGTATAAATTGTTACCTTATGAGCTCATATTTCACATATGGACCTTTGGTATAACTACTTTCCTCTTGAATTCCCATGGTGTTACAGATTAATGCACAAGTTGAGTGTTGTGGACTTAATGTCATCACTCTCAGGTTAGTTTCGGCTGAGCTGATTTGTGCTTGATTTGTTGTCGGGTTTTTCTTTTTATTGCAACTTTTTGAGACTAAATGGATCAGAGTAGGGTGAGCTTACTTTAGGAAAATGTTTTTTTTTCTGTTGCCCATTCACTGAATTATAGAACTGAAATGTTCCTACATTAAAAAAAATAACTTTTATATGCAACATGTTTTTTAATTGGAGATTTTTTAACTTGTATCATTAAGAATATTTAAGAAGCTGACCATATCTGCTGACCCACAGCAAATTTTTATTCAGCAGCTTTTAGTCTGATGCACACAGAAACATATTTATGCAGAACTTAGACTTGCCATTAATATTCTGCTTGTGTTTATGCTTCTGGTGAAAATATAGTGTCGCTTTAAGAATAATACTAAACTACTGAACATCTTGGTGAAAGTTATTTGAGATGTTAAATATGAAGTTAAACTGTTTTAGACAAAATAAAATGATTGAAATCTAAATCGACCACTTATATGAACAATTTCAGTTTTATCTCCTGCTTTGCTTATTAGATAGTTTTTATAAGTTGGGAAGTTGATATCTTAACAAGAGACACAGCAGTTCTCTCAATGCATTGAGCAGCAACACCTTAAACAAGATGTAAGGATATCCCAGTCAGCCGTCTGACTTGTAAGTCTTTGAAGCCATTGCTCTGTGTCTCATTTCCTGGAGTATTGATGTCTTTAAGTGAGCTTCCCAAGTGTCTGGAGGGAGTGAATGCTGTATAGATTGCTTTTAGGTGGCTGGGGCACAGCTGGCTGGTGCAGCTTAACAGCAGACCCATAGATAATCTTTCAGAGACCACATCTATGAATGTGTAACAAGGCAGCATTCATGCAAGTGTTATCTAATAATAGGAATAGTAGAAGTGGATATGCTACAATATGCATATGTCATGGTAGAGGTTAGGTTTATTTTTCAAAGCTAGAAAGGATTTGCTAAAGCAGCTTATGAGAAATAAAGAAAATGATGTTCAGATTACAATGTTCTACAAAGTAAAAAGTTTATTTCTCTAGAAGAGAAGAAATGGAGCACGATAAATTGGCTTCTATGAGCAAAGTTAAAAAAGTGGAAACAAAAGAAAAAAAATCAATACAATAGTTCTGCAATATGGCCATGCAGGGATATGAATTGGATGGGAGCAAAGACCTGCAACAAGAAACGATTGGATGAAGGCAGAGCAGCGTTCAGCAGCCAGAGCCGACTTCTTCTCAACGCTGTTTCTTTTCATGAAAACAAAAACCAGAGTATTTCTGACTTCTTATGTTTCTTTGGAATATCACTGAAAATGTAGATGGATTATGTGTCTTATTGGACCTGCTGAGATGACCGTCTTAGATTGAACCGTCTTAGAAGTGAACAAAAATATTACTCAGTTATCTTCTGTACGAAAGACTGTATAGCAAGCATTCCGTCAGGCAACTGAATTACTTTTCATGCCTCAAGTCATAAAATGTCTTTTTTTACACACAAGAATGAACACAATAATAAGCTGAGTATAACGTACCACTCTGATATCCAAACAAACATTTTAACCTAAAACAACTCAAATCATAATGTATTTTCAAAATTTGAGATCAGTTTAATATTTTTGTAAACTTTTGAAAGTCTACCTGCCAGTTATCCGGTGGCGGCTGGTGGAAAAAATTCTGCTGATGTTCCAAAAATATTTCCTTTCTAGTTCAAAAAATGTTCAAATGAACAGTCGGAAAATAACTACAATTCCACCATAATTTAAAATGTGAAAGGTCTGTTCAGTAGGAATTTAATCATTTTAACCTGTTAACAAACAACTGAATCAGTCAAAAATGTGAAAATCGCAAAATTAATAAATAAGGTCAAGTCAGTTCGGTTTTGTACAAATAAATGGGTATATTCTATCAAAACCAAATTTATGATGAATAATGAGTGACACCAGACAGCAGAGGCTTAAAGTAGGAAGTAGTTTAATAAATACCAACATAAAAATGTCCCAGAAACCCAGAGGACTCACCAGGTTCTGCTGAAACGACACCAACGGTCCGTCTGGATTTATCTGGCAATCAGGATCTCAAATATCTTCCAGATATGAACGTCAAACATCTGGGTTAGCAAACAGAACTTCAGCTTCTCCAACAACACATCAGACCCAGAGAACTTTGTAGAACATTAATATTAGAACATGACCTGCTAAAAAAACAACAACTATAAAACAAATCTAGTCTGGAATACGGAGTCAACAATAACATTTTCAAAATGAAGTCCAAGAAACTTTTTTCCTTAATCTGAATTTTTTGTGGTTGATTCCGTAGCATCAGCTTAACTCGGATATGTTTCTGATCAAACAATAAATATTCAAGGGACATGGTTCCAGATGAAGTGTTTGACTTCCCCAGCTGTGTAAGGACTGATGGTAATTACAGAAGAGACAGGAGGAGACGCCGGCTGAGTGCAGGCAGCTGGACTGCAGTAATTAGTCAGTGAAGCTTTTTGTGGTTAAGGGGCAGCTGACCACTGGCTCTGCTGGAGGAGAAGACCTCTGACAGTTCTTCTGTTTCAACTACGTCTGACTAACAGCAGAGATATCAACACGTTTCTTATGGAAACCCCTGAACTTCATTATAGTGAACATTTGAAAATATATCCTCATTATTCATATTCCCATTTTGGTTTGTTTTTCATAGCTACTCCATTCATGCTTGAATGCCACGTTTTTGTCTTTTCATGATTAATTGGGTCAGATTTGAGTCCTGATGAAACAACAAAAAGTCATATTTTATAAGCACATGTCAGAAGTTACTGTGGATGTTCCATGATTCAAAAAAGGTCAGAATTACACATACAGACTGCATTATTTATACTCTTCCTCCAGAATTAGGAAGTAATAACTTTTCACTATTCCATCCAGATATGCAGCATCATGCAGCCTCTACTGTGCCTGAAGGTTGGCACAACGTTAGAATGGATAAACCAGGTTAACAGGTTCTATAATGAACTCATGTCAACTGTATTGAAATGTTGTGGACTATACTTCAGTCTGTGCATTCAGATCAACCGATTTAAATCACTAATAAGACCATTAGTTGACCATAATTATTCCAGAAGGCTTTAGAGAGCTACAAAATAATGTATTTTCATCTTCCTAGAGAATATCTAACCAAATTCTACTGTGAGTGTATGTATACATTTGAGCCTTGGATAAAACCCACCTACTGTGCAAACAAATCTTGCTTTCACAAAGTTACTGAATTGTTTTTGTTTTGCGCTTTCTCACCTTGGGAAAAGGTTATTTACATCATTAAAATCCAAACATTAGTATGAAATTCACGCCTGGGACGTATGTAAACTTCTGACCAGAACTGCACATCCAGCGACATCTTAATGATTCCAGGATAATGAATTCTGTCTGATAAAACATTAGCTCTCTGATCTAACATTCGTCTTTGCAGTCATTTGTGGTCGAGCTAATGAGCTTCACCTTGTGACACCTCCTGAGTTTGTTGATGTTTACCTCCTCGCTGCTGGAAAAGACGTGGGACAAGCCTGTAATATGCAATTTAATGAGTGTGTCACACATGCGGCGCCTAATGACAAAGATGCATTTGGGCCTCATTTGGTGAGTGGGTCAGTATTAACAGCCTTTTGCCTAGTGCCTTTCTTATTCTCACTTACCACAAAAGCTCCCCACATATCCACCTCCTTCTGTTTCTGTTAGTGAATACAAAGGCTTCATTTTGCTGCCTTTAACTTAGTTTTGGAAAAAGTTCAAAAAGCCTTTTGACTGTTATCAGCTCCTGTTTGTTGCGACCTTGGATTTCTGAGATCCAGTCTGTGTGTTAAGATTAAATCGAAAAGCCATTGTTCCCTCGGTTTGATTGTTCAGCGACGGTTCTGTAGTCTTAGTGATTACAGGGACATCATGTGGTTTCATTGACTGGAAAGAGAGATTGGATTAAAGCTACACATTCACCAGTAGTCATGTTTATTTAGCTACAGTTGTAGCGTCTCACTGCAAGGTCACTATAGTTACCTTCTATTGTGTTATTACACACACACTCTCCACAACTGAGTAAAACGTTACCGAGGAGCACCACTGGCAAATAAACTAGCAGTAACAGTCCATTCAACCGCCAGCATATTGGTCATTTGAAGAAAACGCATCCAAACAGCTAAAAGCCTTCTTTGTCCTGCATTGAACTGTTTTCTAAAGGGATAACAGAGCGTTGCATATCCACAACAGCACTGGATACTGCAGTACACATGCCAGACCTGTAGGTGGCAGTGAAACCTTTTGAACTTTGATCCAGAAGCAGCTTGTCCTAATCCTTTGCTTGTACTGAGGTGCAAATAATGGCGCTATGTGTGTTTGCTGACATGATAAATGTTAAACATTGGAGCAGGTTTGGCTTTATCACGAGGCGCAGCAGAACAGACAGAGGTCAGAGGTCCGCCGTTGTTGTTGGACCAGAGATCCATGTAAATCATTTTCAAATGTTTTTGGTTTGTGCTTACATGGACGTGATTCGCTCTGCGTTTCTAAAAAGTGTCACTCTGGAGCTTGTCGTCAAGCCGTTACGTTTTTGTGCAACTAAAACCTTGTTACCGTGTAAATGACAGGCCAGAACACAACAAGATGTTTGTGATTTACAGACCTGGAGCTGTTGGTGAGCAGGGAGGTAGTTAATGAGCTTTTTGTGGACATATTTACCCCTCCAGGGGGCTGAAGGTGGGGCTTCCTGAAAAGGAGGCAGCTCAATAAAGGCTGAAATCTAAGAAAACTAAGAGATTAGCTTAGCTTTGAGCAATAAAACTCAGATTGCTCAACGGTGCAAAAATGTCTTTTTGTAAGTTAAATTCACAGTTTATTCATCTGAATGAATGAACTGGCTATCAGTTCATTCATGAACTGGCTGAATTTAGTTCAGATAAATTTTCACAGGCTTGTTCTCTCCTGCCCTCAGTGAAGGTGGACACTTTTTTCCTCTGCTCCCTCCCTGCCCTTGCTTACCCTGCTTGCTCTGTTTTTGTCCTGTCTTTTTCTATAATTTTGGAGCCTTTATTTGCACATCATCCAAATCTACAAATTATGGATCTGGTCAACCAATCTCTCAATGCAGTTGATCAAATATTCAACGAGAAGTCTGGGCACAGGAGAGCCTCTTGTCCTGCAGGGGCACACTCGGCAGGATTCACCCTGGATTTATTCATGACAGCAGGATTTCTGCTGTTTGGAGCTTGTGGATTCCTGGATTATCGACAAATTTGTGACAAACTTGGCCAAACTAGCAAACACTCAGACTGTTGGTGTGGACAGAGACGAGGACTCTAAAACTCACTAATGGGATGGAATCAATCTTGGAGAAGTTGCTAGTTTCGGTTCAGTGGAACGACCAAACTAATTTGGATGATTGGGAACTGAGATGTATCGGAGAGACTTTAGGGAAGATTGAAATTCATAATTTTCCCGACCTAAGACATTCTGTTTATGAATTGGCTTCCCCCGTGTGGCCTTGGAAGGGCTCCATATCTCTAATCTCTTTGAAAATAGGTAAACATAACACTCTTTCCCACCTCACCCCCTCCTGTTATCCGTGGAGCTGAGCGCACCTCTGTCAGACTATCTCAGGGGCCACAGACACCTGGCTTCATGGCCTTTTGACGTCACCACCTTCACTCGTGTCTTTGTTTTGCCCCTTTGTTTTGTCTGAATGTTGCCATCTGCCCTAATCTGTCCTTTCCTCTTTTCCTTTGGTTTGTTATTTTGTTTGTATTTCCTTTTAACTTATGTAAAGCACTTTGAATTGCATTGTTGCTGAAAATATGCTATACAAGTAAAATTACCTTACCTTACAAATACATTTAGTTAAATATAGCCTACAAACTATCACTTTTGTTTCTTACCAGTCGGCCATGTTGGATTACCCTGAACTCATCTGATATCTGTGTGTTTGTGGTGTGTCTGTCGTCTTTCCTGAACACCAGGCTGTAGGACCAAACCTGCTTCATTTCTTATCATGTGAAAATCAACACACAGTTTTAAAATGTTAATTTAACATTTGAACCTGTTTGATCCAGATCCTTATATCTGTTCACTGTGTGAACAGATATAAGGCAGTTCCTGTTTATTTGTTCTGCTGTGTTTTTCTGTATGACTAAAGAACCATTACAAGCTGCACAGTGGCGCAGTTGGTAGATCTGTTGCCTTGCAGCAAGAAGGTTCTGGGTTCGATTCCCGGCCCTGGCCTTTCTGCATGGAGTTTGCATGTTCTCTCCTGTGCATGGTGGGTTTTCTCCGGGTACTCCGGTTTCCTCCCACAGTCCAAAAACATGACTGTCAGGTTGATTTGGTCTGTCTAAAAATTGCCCCTAGGTGTGAGTGTGTGTGTGCATGGTTGTTTGTCCTGTGTGTCTCTGTGTTGCCCTGCGACAGACTGGCGACCTGTCCAGGGCGTACCCCGCCCCTCGCCCGGAACGCCAGCTGGAGATCGGCACCAGCACCTCCCGACCCCATTAAGGGACAAGGGTGTAGGAAAATGGATGGATGGATGGATAAAGAACCATTACAAGTGAAAGGATCAATAATGTCAGCAGCTAAAATCAAACTTCTTAAAAAGGAAAAATCAATAACTTTCCCAAAAAGCCAATGAAGAAAAGCCTCATTGGCTTTCTTATCATTATCGATTCTGAGAGCTATAATTTACTTTTGTCCCAAAGCAAGCTTCTCACCCCATTACACATCACTCCTGGCTCCTTGGTCAGAGCCAGGTCTGGTCTCCATCATCACTAATACCTTCACAGTCATTACACTGAGCAGCCAGATAAAGGAGTAAAGTTGCAGTTTCCATCATTTTCTGCACATCAGCCGTTGAGGTGTGTGAAGGTCTGTGGTCGCCATGGCGAACAGCCAAGCAGATCCTGAGTGGGAAAACCTCACCATGAGAAATTCTGGGAAAGGAGTGATGGATCGCTGTGCACCTCCACCCTCTGTGACATTACTGAGTGGCTGGCATCCTTCTCAGTGAAGCCTGAAGTTGAAATGTGCAGGTGTTTTATAGGAAGAGTCGAGGCAAAGAGATGCAACATGTGTTTTCCAGGCAGCGTGGCTTTAAATGCTCCATGTGAAACACCATTTACAGGCTGAGTTCTGTGGGAGTGTACATCTGTCTGAATTCACCAAATTCCTGAACCTATTTTATGTTGTTACCTTCTCCCTTTGAACCAGGAGGGATACTCTGACCGTTTTTGCTTTTTTTAGTAAAACGCTGGAATGGCAGTTTAAATCGATGATTTGCTCTACAGTAGCTGTTTAGTATTGTAGGATGCAGAGGAATGTAGGCAGTCCTGATGTTCACTAGCATGTTGAGCCGTTTTCCTTTTCGTCACATGATCACCTGAAACTTTGGTCAGTTTTAGTGGGACTGATCAACGCAGAGGAGTGAAAAATAAAATGATCCTCAGCAGGATGAACCCAGCCCATCACAGCACAAAATGATAAATGATCCATATTTATGTACATGTGACAATCTGAAAGATGTGGTGTGCATTTCAGTTGGGCCTCCCAGTGCTTTACTGAACCTCATGTCTGCAGTTACAGAAGTGCTGACATATTCACAGATTGAGACACTGAACAGTTTTCCAGATTATTTTTCACAAAACAGCTCAAGCTTTGTCCGAATGCATGGTGAGCGTCTGTGAACATCACTTTTCCTGTCATGCTGTAGATTTTCAGTTGGATCTTCTACTTTACTTTGACTAGGCCAGCAGTTGACTCTTCTGTGATGGAAACCATCAGTTGTATCTCTGGCTATACGTTCAGCGTCCTTTAGCTCCACCCACCTTCCCATCAACTCAGCCTTCCTGTCCCTGCATCCCCACAGCATGACTCAACCACTGCCGTGTTTGATCCAGAGAATGGATATGAAGTGTTAGTTCTTCCTCCCATGTCGTGTTGACATGTAGACATAAAAATTCAGTTTGATCCTTTTCTCACATTTACTGCAGAAATGAAAACTTCTGACGTTTTTATTTATTAATGATACAACATCTGAAGACAACAGATTTCACTAGATTTAATTTATCCGTATCAGATCAAATGATGCGCATGTTCTCCAAATGTTTCAGATTCATTTCATAACAAATTTAGAAAAACCTGCATCACTTTAAAATGTTTTATTTATTGTGAGAAAATGTCAGAGGTTGAGAAAACATTAAAAAACTACAAAGTTCATAAAACAGATGAAACATTTTGCTAGATGGTGTAAAATCCTATGAATGTAACCTTTATTCCTTTAGGATGTCAGAACCAAAAAGAATCAAACATACAAAACATCCAGAGTCAACATGTTTAAACTGTCAGATATTAATGATAGAAAACAAACACACTACAGAAACAGAAAGCATCAGGACTTCACTTCTTGGAGAGTTAATCTTATAAAAAAGTATTTCTCCTTGACTAAAGAATTCATATGTAAAGAGTGTGAAATACAAAAACTAAAACAGTCTTCCATTAAGTTAGTGAAAGCTGCTTATTGATTTAAGTTGTAGCATTACATTTGTTGCAACAAAAAGTCAATCTGCTATTGATTGAAATGTTTCGGGCTTTTGTCATGGGGACCTTCAGTTCTGCAGAGCTATGAAAAGAGATAAACGTCTTAAAGAAATCCGAGACAGAAAGGGAAGGATGAGTTTAGTGGATGTGTGTGAGGTTGGAGTTTCATCAGTAACAGAACAAACGAACAATCAGAGCAGCAGAGCTGATTTTCTGCCTTATTCTGCTCAGTTTAACGTGTCTGCTGCTGCTGCAGAACATGTAGGAAAGGAGGAGGAGAAATGTTAATCTGTCAAACATCTGGAAATGGATCACCAGGAGGCCTCACCTCCAGCTGGTGTGCAGCATCCGTCTTTTTGCAGTTTGGCTAAAATGTTCATGTCAGGAACCCAAAAATTAAAAAGTAATTAAATGCAAGGAAAACCAGAAAACACACCACAAACACACATTGGAAAGCAAATATTTAACAACAATCGAGGCATTTTCCGAGCTAGTTCCACCAGACAAGAGCCATGAAGTTAAGTGACCTGCAGAGAATAAGAAAGTAAATATTTCTGGGTTTTTTTGTTTGTTGTTGTTTTATTTGTTAGCAGAAAAAAGTTTGTGAAGTATTAAAAAAACGGGCAGCTTGGTCGCAGCTCATGTTCCAAACCATAATCTTATGCAGTAATTTTATCCAAGAAAAGTGACAACTGAGAAATATATAAAAAGAAATTATGCTAGACAATAGACATGAACTAATGGATTTATTTTGCATCTTGTTAACCTGCCGTCGCCTCTGTGAGTCACTGCTGCAGCTGATTGATGGCAAAAAGTACGGTGAGCTGGGACTGAAGCCAGGAAGTACCTGTCAATGGAAGACATTGAGAAATTAATTATCCCAGATGCTGATAATGTCTGACATTTCTGCTAACGCCACATTGATCTTTATCTCTGAGATGAATGTTTGAGCTGGTATTGTTTCTGTGCTCCTCATGCAGAGGCAGGAGAGGCTGTAATGTTGCTTTACCTCCCATACCAAATACCACTTATGTTCACCAAAACGCTACTTTTATTTAAAAGAATCAAACGCTTAAATTTTGCTTTAATCTCTTAAATTAATTTGATATGTGGTCATATTTACACATAACACAGTTTCAGAGTCATGTAACCTTAATGTCAGAACCTGACTCCTAAAATAACAGAAAAATAAATAAATATATAAGTAAATGACCAAAGTCAAGTAATATGTAGTGTAGGCATCAATAATTATGGAATAAGGTGTGAACAGAAACAAACCAGCTAAACATGAACCAGAACCAAACCTAAGTCTAGAGCTAGAGTCTCTAGTTCAGTGGTTCTTAACCTTTTTTGAGGTACTGAACCCCCCAGTTGCATATGCGCATTCACCAAACCCTTCTTATTCTAACCCCCCCGACACACAATAAAGACTTTGCTGTATTCTGATTTAGTAATGTAATTATACACAGTCCAGTCACATTAATGTGACCACCACGTACTTTCCACTTCAGAGTTAAATAACCAATCACAGAAGGCAGGTGGCAGCACAGTGCAGTTGAGCGTATATAAAGGGTGTGTGTGGGCTTCGGAAAACATTTCAATCGTTGGCGTAATGCAGAAACGAAGCGATTTATCCGACGTCCAAAAGGGCATGATCATTGGCTTTCGGGCCAAGGGTGGAAGCATTTCCGAAACGGCTGAGTTTGTGAACTGTTCGCGTGCCGCCGTGGTAAAAGTGTACCGTGCATGGCAAAATGGGACTGTCCAAAATCAACGACGTGGCAAATGTGGTGCACCACGGGCCATAGATGACAGAGGCGAACGACGGTTGCGGAGATGCGTTCGGGCAGATAGACGGGCTACCGTTGAGCAACTGACCACTAAAATGAACCAAGGGGCTACCACAAGTGTCTCCCAAACCACTATTCAGCGAACATTGCTGCGTCTGGGCCTCCGAAGCAGACGCCTGGTTCGTGCACCTATGCTGACTGGTGTTCATCGACGACGAAGGCTAGAATTTGCACGCCAGTACAGCAGCTGGACGTCCACTGAGTAGCGACAGGTAGCGTTTTCAGATGAATCGCGTTTTATGCTCCATCGGACAGATGGACGTTGGCGTATAAGGCGTGAAACCTCTGAAAGGAACCACCCTGCAACCATTGCAGGAACGGTCCAAGCTGGAGGCGGGAGCATTATGGTCTGGGGAATGTTTTCCTGGCATTCTCTGGGTTCACTGATTATTGTGGAAGGCACGATGGATCAATACAAGTACGCATCTGTCCTTGCGGACCATGTCCACCCCTACATGCGCATTGTTTTTCCTCAGGATGATGGCATCTTCCAGCAGGACAATGCGAGGTGCCATACAGCTGCCAGTGTACGTGCGTGGTTCGAAGAGCACCAGGATGAGTTTACCGTCCTCCCCTGGCCAGCAAACTCACCTGACTTAAACCCAATCGAGCATCTGTGGGACCATCTCGATCGAGTTGTTCGCGCCATGGATCCTCAACCGCGTAATCTAGCGCAGCTGGCCACGGCATTAGAGTCGGCATGGCTCAACATCCCAGAGAAGACCTTCAGGGACCTAAGTGACTCTCTTCCTGCACGTCTCGTAGCAGTTCGCTCTGCGAAAGGTGGTTATTCTGGCTTTCGACAGATGGTCACATTAATGTGACTGGACTGTGTATTAGTTGTGTTACCACCCCCACCCCACTAGAGGCAGTAGCAACCCCGAAAAGATGCGACTAAGGAGCTGACGTAATTGTAACCCTGTCCGTGCGAGATGAGTCCTCCAGGTTCCCTGGACTCTGCGTTGTGTTCTTAAGGATTTTTGTCGAAAGGAAACGGGACGGGAATCTGACACACATGGCGGTTGAAGTTGTGGTTGGGACCGTTTATTCGGATCGGACCATCCGACAGCGCAGCGGCTTCGCCTTTAGAATTCAGAGCAAATGCTCCGTGTCAACATGTTTCATTAACGCAGTTATTTTTGATTTACAGATACAGCATATATAAAAAAGAAGAAAAAGACAACATTATACAAAACTAACTACTCGAACATTAAAAGTAACATTTGGCTACAATGTCTGGCGGTCAGCATTGCCTACCTTTAGAATTCAGAGCAAATACTGACCGTTGTACCACCAGCACACAGTAACGAACGCCAGCGTCCTTCAAAGGACACACTTTACAGAGTTCCACAACCCAAAGAGCAGATCCAACACCTTGGTGACATGCGCCGACACATTCAAGCACTGTCCTAGTAATTAAAGACAAAAGTTCAAATCCCTGCTGAGAGTGGAGCTCCTCCAATCAGAGCTCCTCCTCAGCTCTGATTGGCTAAGAAATGTAACGTGATCCTCTGATTGGCTAAGCAATGTAATGTGATCCTCTGATTGGCTAAGCAATGTAACGTGATCCTCTGATTGGCTAAGCAATGTATCGTGATCCTCTGATTGGCTAAGCAACATAACGTGATCCTCTGCACCAAGTGATGTCAAAGCGGGTGTCATCACAACTTTACACAAGTGAGTCTTTACCTCAGTGGCAGCAGAGGCTCCGCCGAACCCCTGAGACCGACTCACCGAACCCCTGGGGTTCTACTGAACCCAGGTTAAGAACCACTGATCTAGTTGTACAAAGCTGGTAGAATTATAACCCCAAAGGATTATAGCTGCAAATGCAATGCAGATGTTATTAGAAACTACTATAAGCAGAAGGCATGCCACACTTTTCAGATTTTTAAAAACATACCTAATTTTGTTGTCTTCAGTGTTGGAGTGTGTCTTTGTGGATCCACAGATGAAGACAGGAAGCTCTCAGTCATGTTGGCATCCAGGTCAGAACATTAAAAACAAAATGAGTCCAAACTGTGTAAAATGAGGACAGAGAACCAACCAGAGGACGGAGGTGAATCTGGGCGTCACTTCCACACTGATTAGGCAGCGTAATGCTGATTGTCCAGAAACCAATCATCTACTTCATCTTCAGCCATGAAATTAAATTTTCACAAGACTGGCTCTGAGCTGATGGAAAACGGAGCAGGTAGGGAAGAGAAAGAAGAAAAGAAGTGCGTTGTTTTCACAGCGGTTACTCAGGCTGGACCTGCTGATGGTTTAATATCCATTCTGGACAAGTTGGTGTTGGTGGTGTGTGTCATATTAGTCTGTATTTTAGGAAAGATGCTGCAGACGTTGTGATGGACTAGGCTCATAATGTTTATGGGAACTTTCAGAGAATTACAGAAGTAACGAGAGTTACTTGGATGCAGGATTGTTTTCATAAGCACATTTTGAAATGTGATCATTTTAAAACCGCAGTGCAGATATTTTACATAGTGTTTGTGGAATTTCACATGCATAATGTTTCATGAATGAGGTAAGAAGATGTGAGTTCAACATGTTCAGTTATATTTCCAACTAAAGCTCTTCAGTAAAATCTTTGCATTTATACATTTATGCAAACTTAAAAAGGAAGCAAAATAAAGAGAGAAAATATTATCCAGTAGTGCTGCAAGATGAGGTAAGGTGGTTTATTTGTCTCATTTTTATTCAGAAGTTGTTTTTTTATAAAATGAGCAGAAGGGCGTCCATAGAGCTCCAAATCTAAGTGGGAATATAAATTCATTGAATCTGAAATTCAAATCCAATATGGCTGCCCTCCATCTGCAGTGAAAATAATTTTTTCAGTCTTTGAAAGTACAAAATGCAGTGAATGGATGTCAGTTAGTGAGCAGTGAGTAAAGTAGAGATGTTGGGTTTGGATCAGATTTGTAACTGTGGGACTGGATCTCACCGGTTCTGGTTTCCATCCATTTCTGTTGGCTTCTGTTCATACTGAGAAACCGTTGGAGAAGTTTCTAACGGAGAAACATAAAACGGCTTTTTTTATGGTGTTGGTGTCCATTAGCTGAAAATATATTTTATTCACCGTCCAAAAAAGTGATTTGAATATTTCTAGAGTGAAGGCAGCAGGCGGCTCCTCTACCTCAGACTGAGAACCATCCGTCGTCTCCAGCCGCTCGTCCCTGCAGGGTCACCGGGTCACCGGGTCACAGGGTCACCGGGTCACAGGGTTCCTCTCTCTCTCTCTCAGCACGCCCTCGATTAACAACCATGTACTCAAATCATGGCGATGTCTCTTTAAAGACACAACCATAAAGGAAAGAAAGAAATTTGTGTTGCCGGACTTTCATCTCCAAACCATTGATCATTGGTCATTGATTATTGATCATTGATTTCTCAACCTGTCAGCAGAATTAACTCATCATTTGGTTGTTGCATTTTGTCTCTGACTTTAAAATTCGACATGTGGACATGATGTTGATGATGACATCAATCTGTTAGCGGTCCTGTGAGCGATGACAGAATGTTGGGTCAAAGGTCAGACGGTGCAGATGGAGGGACCCTGGGGGGTCAGGGACGTGAACCGGTTGGTTTGCATTCAGAACCCGTCAGTCGTACCAGCAGAGGAGAGCGGCGACCTCGGCGTGTGACACTTCCAGTTTATCAGAGCCGACGGCGCCGAGGGATTGGAGCGGCTCCTCCTGCAACATGTGGGGCCTCAGATACGAACGGGGAAACGGGTGTCGGCGCTACGGCTGTAGTGATACAATACCCTTTCGATACGATACAATATTCTGTCCACGATACAATATATGTTGCGATATTCAGCCAACGATGTAATTCAATACACTTTTGTGATTTGCCTGAAAGATTTTAGAGGGACAGAGTGATTTTGGTGACATTTTGTGACTGTTATAAAGTTGGACTGAATTAATTTAACTGAAAACTGATTAAAAGCTCCAACTACACAATACCTGGTTCTGGTTGGACATAGACTTAAAGTGGACAGCTGGACAAAATGAATCAAAGAAGTGGAGAGAAAACATGTTTCTTTTAGTTGAAACAGTCCAAACTGTAGCTGACATGCATTAGTAAAGTAAATAAAGTGAACCAAGTAGCTGCTCTGAATAGTTTGATACCTTTTTAACCTGAACATCTGAAGGAATCACTCTAAGCCTGATGACCTGGTGAAGCAAGCAGTGAGTGAACAAGGTGACAGTTGGACGTTACGATACTTGATGATGAATATCGATTTTTTTCTAGGAAAGAAATATTGATATATAACGCGATATCAATATTTTTATACAGCCCTAGTCAGCGCTCAGCTTCCTGGTCAACACATCTTATCAGAACAAATGAGATTATTTCCTCTTGCATAATGTCAAGCCTCCAGAAACGAAAAGCCTGAAGCAAAAAAATTAGTTGGTGAAAAAACGTTTTATTATGTTAGTTGGATGCTTTTAGCAAATATAAAACAAAACATTATTTTCCTAATTAGTTGGATAAATTAAGAAATGTGGTCATGCTGGTAGATCGTGAAATATTTAGTGACATAATAACCAAATGCAGCAGCTTTTAAAAGTCGGTCTAAATAAAGAGGAGCAGGTGGAGGTAAATAATAATACGTTTAGTTTTACAGGGTAGATGCATGTTGGTCTAACTGGACCATGCAATTAGCAGCATGATGAATGTTAAACAGGAAAATCTTTCATTCTTAAGCCAGACTTTGCTTTGTGCCTCTACTAATCCGACTACAAGCGACTTCAGGTGAAAGTAACGTTGAAATGTGGGAACAATGTTGCTGCATTCTGTTGGGCCTTCAGAGGATTTGACTGGGCCGTGTATATTAACTCTATGTTTACTGACAGCTTCTGTTAAATCCTCTCATCTGCTTGCAGTCAAACAGCCTCGTGTGACCGGATCATGAAAACTGAGACGTCCAGCACTATGCAAGCTTCTGTTTCTCGTGTCGCTTTCTTCAATCTGCAGCCATGAAATCCTTTCTGATCGTGTGCAATCCCCCCCATAGTACCTGGCTGCTCAACGTTTTCTGTACAAAATGTCCACTTGGCATGAAGATCGCAGTAGCCGTGGTCCTGTTTAACATTTCAAAGACAGAAATGGGTAGAAAGCAGCTGTGAGCACAGGAAGGCTAATCAGCAGAGCAGGACTCTCAGACTTAAGCTTAAAAAAAGAATTTGTTCTGTGCAGGAATACATTGCAGAAGAGCATGCATCTGCAGTAGGTTTATTATCGGAGCTCTTTCCTTTGTTGGTTGTCGTCAGCTTGTTATTTGCTTGCTGCTGTTTACCACAGGCCTGCTGTGAAAGAAGTGTCCAATTAGCTGTGGATTTGGTGGCGTGTACGATCACATCAGGGCTCCTGGAGTCACATCAGCAGCATGTGTGTTGCAGGGCAGCAGGGCTTTAGGCTAACACTTCTGAATCAACGTTAAATTCACACATGCAAAGAAACAAAGAGACAGAGAGGAAGCATGGAGGAGTCCTGCAGGACCAAGGTTCGTCTTCAGTTAAAATAAGACACCAAAGCGAAACTAAAACTCTGAACTAAAACCTTTAGTTGAACATACAGTTGGTAAACTGAATAATTGCAGATTCACTGAGCTGGTATTGAATGATATTTGTACTTTGAGCTTGTTTTGTGTTGAAATTCAACCTGATTTGCTGTCAGGTTTTAAACTCCTCCCTCCACGTTGTTCTCCACTGACCCTCATAAAGGTCTGAAGGTTGAAGCACAACAGGAGTCTCACTCAGCCACAGTGTTTTACAGCTAATGAAGCATTAAACGCTTGTTTTGGACCGGACTGCTGCAGCATTAAGGTGCAGCAACCACTGCGCTCAGCATGGGGAGGCAGATGATCCCGACCCAGGCTTTGTTTAAAGGAGGAGCATCTTTTAGTGCATTTTTGACCTATTGTGCATTGTTCAGAATAAATGCAGATCCCGGCTGTGCTTCTGTTTTATTCAAGCTGTTCCAGAGATGGAATTCTCCTCAGCAAGTTTCTGTAGTTTTATCTGTGACATTTAAGTGACCTTCTGAGCCAATATTTTCCTGTTTCTGTGTCTTTTTTAATTGTATTTCCTTTGTGTTTAAGAATGTAAGACAGCTGAATTAGCTTTTCTTGTGTTCAGTTTATTTATTCTCTTTGAAGAAATGCAGATAAAAGGAAGGAGCGGGAGACTGTAGAGGCGTTTAAAAACCACTTTAGGCATTATGCATGGCAGGGTAGCTGTATTTTTACATAAGCATTCAGTTCATTTATAATGTCTTATTAACTCAAAGCATGTTGACGTTTCCACCGTCTAGCATTCAAGTTTCTTTCAAACAGTGCCATGATGTTATAAAAACCTTTTTATTTAACTCAACACAGAAGCTGAATCTCAATGAATTACTATATAATTTATTTATTTATTTTATTTGAATGAAGAAAAATAAAACTTAAGTACACACAGACAGTTTTATTAAGTTGACGGATTGTGGCTTGTAGCTAATGAAAACTTCTAAATTAAATTAAGTTTTCTTAAACTTCCAGTAATACTTATGAAAAACGATAAAAAATAACTTAAAGTGACTCTTCACAAAACTCGTCTCGATCCGCATCTCACTCACTAGATGAATGAATGCAGCCTGACAGATCAATGTGCATATATATATATATATATATATATATATATATATATATATATACTGTATATATATATCACAATATAGCAAGTTCTTCTGCTAACTTCTGACATGAAAACTGTTGGTCAACCGGCTGCAAAGCAGGAGCAGAAATTATTGCCCTTAGTGTTGCTTATGCAACTGAATTGATCTGCGGATCAATGCAGACCTAAAAGCTTCCTTTGGCACGTTTGTGTCATTGCTGGGCTTTAATGCACCAACGGCTCCTTTGGGTTTCCTCCACAGTCGATGTTCTTCTCAGGCTGAATAATCATCACCTGCATCCAAACATTATAAACGGTTAAAATAAATGAGATCTGTGGGATAAATCCCAAAAAAGCAGCAACTGAGTAACACTAAAAAGTAACAACCTGATGGATTTCATTTCTCCCAGCACAGAGAAGTGAAGTAACGTGTGATTAGTTTTACACATGAGGACGTTCAGAGTTTGCCATGTTTGGACAGAAGAACGTGGAATGAGCAGCGAAGTGAGTGGAGGCTTGTTGACAGTGTGGCCTTTTGTTCCTGCTGAGGACAGTTGCTGGATTGAATTGATCTGACTTTAGAGCCAAACCATTTATCTTGGTCAGTCATATCTGATCTGTGGCTGTCAAGTGCCAACAGGCTCCTTGGAGAAATAAACAGTTTGGAGAGACACTTCAGTTCTGAAGCGGCGCCGCTCACACACTGCTGGCTTTTCATTAGGAGACTGCCTGTTTGATCAATAATCCGCTTTAAAACAACAATTACAAGATTTTATAGGATCAACAAACACAAAGTAGCACATAATTGCTGATGATGGAGATATGTAAAAATGTTTTGCTTCCATATTCAGCTACTCTGAGTTTGAACTTCCCAGAATCACCTTTCCCTGAAATCAGAGCTGCAGATCTTTTACATCTAGAGATAAATCTCTACCTCCATTGCTACAGGAGCCACTGACCTCTGACCTTTAGAAGCCAGAGGGCTGAACCTCCTCAAAGCCTCACCAACTCCTGAAAGCGTCAATATTAAAGTCTTACAACAAAATCTAAATTGTACTTAAGTCTGGATTTGACTAGGCCATTTTAACACATGACTATGCTGTAAACATCTAAACCATCCCAGTGCAGCTCTGGCTTCTGATTATTGATCATTTATGCAGGTTTGATAAAAATCTTGTGCTATTTTTAGGGGAAAAAGATTTAATGATGTAATATGATAGTGAGTTATACACAAGCATCCAATGGATGTGAATCTGTTATAATTTGACATTTATAACATATAAAATATGGTGAAACTATGAAAAATCAGAAACTTTGATCTATTTGAGCTGCAGATCACTAATCTCACTTTACAAAGTATTTAAAAGAATATTATGTTTGTTTTTTATTAAATATTTTACTCTGCTTGAAGAAAGAAAAAACAGCAAGAGGCCAGAATATTTATAAAGAAGACTAATAACCTCACAGTAAATTAAATGTCACCATTGCTGTGCAGTTGGTCTCTTTTAATTAAAAAAGTTTCTGCAAACTGCAGTTTAAATGCATAACAATTCATCTGTTGTTTATACGCAACTAAAATATAACATAATAAAAGGATGTGTGTCGGTTTAAACGGAGTAAATAATTATTTTCTCCCACGGCTGCAGCTGAATCCTCAGTAATATTTATATTAACTGTTTTATCTCCAGTCTGAATGTAAATGAAAACAGAATTTTCATATTCCAGAGTTGCGGCTGTTTTCTGTCTGTTTGGTTTGGATTGATCCGGCCTGATCGTTTTGACCACGTCTGCCTCTACCTGGTCCTTTTCTAGGCCACACATGATGATCCTCATGGGTCCCTCATTAAGTCTTTGCTCCAATTAGGCCTCACTCATTTTGCTGCAGCACAATTACTTTGTGCTGCGGCTCACAAATCCTCCAGCGGTGGATTAGCCTGTTGGCTGGGTGGGATGGAAATAGCAGCACTTTTAAGTCGGAGCAGAAGGTGAGCTACTGTCCTCACCTCTGCTGATGTGGCGCCGATAACTAGCTCCATGGGAGTTTCTGTGTTTGTGAAGATGATCCAGAAGCGACTCGCTGCGACCTCTTTAAATACGTCTAGTTTGGTTCAGTGAGAGAAATTATTGGAAACCCAAAATGCTTCAGCTTCAATAGGATTATGTCTAGACTTTCTCTGTTCATGGGAGAAAAATAAGAAAAATGCGAAAGGCATAACCAACAGCAAATAAATGTTATAATGTTTTTTACAGCAAAGCCACTTTTTTATTTGGCATAAACATTAAGATGATTGTTGGAGTTAAAGGTTTTATTAACTGTTGTGATTTTTGTTTTAATATTTCAGACTAAAGGGTTTTTTGCAGCGTAGTTTTACAGTTTTTGCTGGTTTGGAGGCACAGTGCAGCAGCAGCAGCAGTGCTGCAGTAACCGCAGCGTTTCTGTGTGGAGTTAACATGATCCCACTGTGCATGACAGAGTTCTCTCAGAATCTCCAGTTTTCTCCAGACGTCCAGAGACAGGCGTGTGGAGTTAATCTGTGGTGGACAGCAGAGCGGTTCAGGGTGTTCCCTGCCTTTACCACTTTAATCCCTTTCAGGTACAACCCCTGCAACCAGAACAGGATTAAGGTGCTATGGAAAATTGATGTATGGTTGGAGGTTGTTGCTTAGCGCCTGTGTCCTGTTGGATGGCTCCTCGGCTGATTTCAGTCAACTTTTCCTTCCTTTGTGTTGCTCTCAGGAAACTGCCATGCTCCTCTCTGACCTGCTGTCAGAACCAGAGACGGGTTTCCCGAAGGCCTTCTGTGTTCTGGGATCTGTAAATTGTGCCATTAGATAAACAGCAGATCTGCGCTGATGTTTCTGTACTTGCAGCCATCATGGCTGCATGACCAGCAGCATGCTAACTCTGGAAATATTTCTGTTATGTCTCCTGATCAACATAATCAGAGGAAATGATGATGTTCTGGTTCCACTGGGCTTAAAGGAAGGCAGCATTCAGGTTCTGCCACTTAAATGTTGATGAAGTGAAATCAGCTGGAAAAACATTTGGAGGTTTACGGTTCTGTTGACCCAACGAGGACGAATGAAGTCCGTCAGTCTGGGAAGGTCCATGTGGTCATTTTGGTATGATTAGTATCCTGATTATATAAAAATATAAACGATTACTGGAACACATAAGAAAACACAGATCTCCTCTGGAGTCCATTCCCAGAAGACCGACCACCATGAAACCCAACAGCTCCAGTTCCCTGTAGATGGCGCTATGAACATGTTTGATGGTAAAGTTTGTGAAAGGCTGAACAAGAACATCTTGTTTCTAGAGATTCCCAGGAAAACAAACATGTCAGAGCTGCATCTGAATGATTGCACTGTAGAAAGGTTTGGTCATAAACAGAAACAAAACAAAGACATGTCAGCTGCACAGACGCCTTGCAGTGAACACGGTGGTGGCTGGTGGTGGTCTGGGATTGTTTCTGCAGGTGCTGATCCATCAGCTGCTCATTCCAGAGTCAAACATGAAGTGTCTGTTGCTCAGCTTTGGTCCAAACTGGGTCAAATCTACAGCAGAACGGCCCAGTCAAAGTCTGGAGGGCTAAGAAATCAGATATCTGGAAAAGTCATGAAACTGAAGCAGCAGTGTAAAGCAGAATCATGAAGATGTGAGGATCTGGTAGTGAAGTGATGCTGCTGAAGGTTATATGCTTTATTAAATGATGAGCTGAAAGCTTTGACATGATTGTAGCCTCAGCTCAGCAATGTTTTTATGATAAAATCATCTTTTCCTCTCAGCTGAGCTGGTTCTACCTGACTTCACTCTGCGTTCGCCGTGTTTCTTCTGACAAATGTAAAAATCAGCAAGAATATTTTCCACATAGCCAGTTACTGATGAAGGACGGAGCTGCTGTGGGTCTGATGTCGGCTCATGACCAGCAGAGGCCTGACGAAGAAAGATGTTTTCCCTTTTCATTACAGCTAAACTCTCCAGTCAGCTAATTCCTGCTAGCCTTTTTAGCGCCTTACCTTAAACTGCTGCTGATGCTTTCAAGCACCATGAGGGTGAAGCCGGGCCGCCGGCCGAGGGGACGGCTCACATCCTGTCCGCCGGCCGGCCGAGGGGACGGCTCACATCTGTCCGCCAGCCGAGGGGACGGCTCACATCCTGTCCGCCAGCCGAGGGGACGGCTCACATCCTGTCCGCCAGCCGAGGGGACGGCTCACATCCTGTCCGCCAGCCGAGGGGACGGCTCACATCCTGTCGCCGCCGGCCGAGGGGACGGCTCACATCCTGTCCGCCGGCGGTACCGAGCGGGGACGGCTCACATCCTGTCCGCCGCCGAGGGGACGGCTCACATCCTGTCCGCCGGCCGGCCGAGGGGACGGCTCACATCCTGTCCGCCGGCCGGCGAGGGGACGGCTCACATCCTGTCGCCGGCCGGCCGAGGGGACGGCTCACATCCTGTCGTCCGCCGGCCCGGCCAGCGAGGGGACGGCTCACATCCTGTCCCGCGAGGGGACGGCTCCTCTGTCCGTCCCGTCCTCTGCAGCTGGATGATGGAGCAATGAGCCGTTCAGCTGCAGCTGTTTAGCCAGGGAAATGATCACATTGACCAGGCAAGGGGAAAGATACTGTACATATGTCAACCGGAGTTTTTCTTCCTGCTGTGGGTTAGCTAATGCGCTTTCCTGGACTGACATTTCTTCAAGGATGTTTATCCTGGATGGCTGGGCTTCTGCTGGCTGAGTCAGTTAAAGCTGTGAGCTCACTCTCCATGTCTTCTCTGATTTCTCTTTCTCTCCGTTTCTTTCAGGCCTGGGAGTAAGTGACCTGTGAATAGAGTCGCTCTGGGGATTTTCTAAAGGACTTCTTGATTCTGTAACATTGTTGGAACATCGGACGTTACAAAGGCCAGCAGGTATGTGAGAGTGAAATTAGATTTTCTGAAAGTTGTTATCCTTTCATCTCAAAGTTACTTCTGAACCCTGTAGGACTTTAGTTAAAGTAGTTGTTTGGGTTTGGCATATTAAAGCAAAGTTAGAGCAGGAATAAAAGCTGTTTATGTAAAAATCAAACTTGAAACTGTTTTTTTTTTTTATGCACTCGGCCTGAAGACTTTTGCTCAGAGCTCCTTCTGCTCCACGTTTTATTAAACGCAGCAGATAAAAGAAATATATCTCATATCCAATGCTACATTTATTACACCACAGTTGACTGTGGTCACTAATCCCAGCAGATCCACAGACACAGGTTCATTTCACCCAGACTGATGTTTTGAAAATGACACTAGTGGTTATAATATTACATCATACCAATGAAACGACACTTTACAACACAATGTGAGTTTAAACCTGTCTGAGTGTAAAATCCAGTGTATTGAATAAAACTTGGTTCAGCTTCCATGTTGCTTTAAAGCTATAAAATGTTATTTTCTTAAAGATGAGACACAATGACCTGGGATGGGTCAGATTCATGCAGCCAACATGCTTAAACACACACACACACACACACACACACACACACACACACACACACACACACACACACACACACACACACACACACACACACACACCCCACACCCACTCTGAATGCCACAGCTCTGTGGTTCTACTCATAACCCATAACTCCAGCCATGTTTTCCACCATTTGCTTTTTATGCCCTTTTTTCAATAAATGCATCAACAGCGAGAAAAAAAACACACACACAAAAAAAAAGTGAGCGGCTGGAAATGAATGTGATGATGGTGGGGAAGGGACTGTGCTGAACAACGTGTAGAAAGAAAATGTGTCTCTCTGCTCCCCGGCTGCCTTGAGGCATAACACAATTAGACTTTAGATTGTTTTTCCTCTCCCTCTGCCCATCTGATTTCTGCTCCTGCCAGACTATTCTCTTTCATCCGCTTTATTCCTCTGTATTGTCATAATGTAGCAGACCCTGAGTGCTCTCACAGATCACTGGTACAGCTTATCAGTGAAGTGGTGCCGCTTCAAATTGGGTCCTTTAATTTGGTCTCTCTACATCCATTCTGAGCGTTACACTTTGAGGGGAAAAGGTTGCAGCGGTGGAGGGAAGACAAACACACTGCAGCTGGAGCAGATGAGAAATCTCACACAGGAAGTTTGGAAAGGACCAGAGGAAGGAAAGAGTCTGATCAGAAACTGGATGTTAAGGGTTAAAAATGTAAAGGCATGCATGTTTTTATTTTACATTTCATTACATAAACACTGAAATAGAATAAAATCATATTTAAAAGTGTATTTCAAATGAATCCAGAGTGGATCCAGAGAACTGAATGTATTAATATGATGTGAGTTTTTTTTTTCGTTATTAATGTTGAGCAGAAATATGCACCATATGCAGATAGCAGTAAATATATTTGGCTTCACTTCATTATCTTCACTTCCATGATTGACAGGATAACATTTATTTTAATGAGATCTTCAGATTATTATATATTATGAAGGAAAGTATGAAAATAATCCTTCCATGTCTCATTATGAACTCGCTCCGTTTTGAGCAGTTTTGCTGGGCCGACGTCCAGCGCCGGTTCTGTTTGGGTCGGGATCAGGAAGCTGAAGATCGTAACATTTCTTCAGCTTCATTCTGGTTTAAAAAAGTATTTACACCCCTCAGACTTATGATTCTTACTTACTTACTTTATCACACCAAAGTTTGATGTGTCTAGTTGAGATTTCATCTGGTACAATCCTGCAGGTTAGTCAATGGTATTAAAGTAGAAGCAACACTGATTTCTAAACGTTTTTTAAACCAAAGCATATAAAAATATGAAAAAAATCCATTCTTTGTTGCAAAACCATCCAGCTTCCATCAGCCTGGATGTGGAGCCTCAAGTTGATTTCAGTCTGGACCTTTTATAAAATGTGGGATTCATTTCACAAGGTAGAAATATGTGACATGAATTAGTTTAATGTCATCCTTTTATTACGGTACAGAGCCGAGTTACTGTGTTACTGATGTGTTACAAATATACTTGTTACATTTGAAATAAACTAACTCAAAGACACATACATCATAAATATACAGCAGCTCCTTTTAGGTCGATAATTATTGAATATTGATTAAAAATGGTCCCAGATTTAATTTCTAGCATGAGGAAGATGAAAAAAGTGAAAATGTTGGCAGTGGACGTCGTCCTGTGTGATGTTGTGTCCTGATCTTTTACTGTAAATCACATAAATGTCAGAGTTCATGACCTTTATCTACATGGGAAGACATGGCACCATGTGAAGTAGGAAGGTGAGTCAACTCAAGGCTTCAGGCAACTTTCTGCTTGAAATCGTTGCTTCCTGCCGTTGTGGCATTTCCCCCCCCCTCACTGTATTTCTGTTTTTGGCTATGAAAGGCGTGTCAGGATGGAGCAGAACTCCCTCATCAACATGGACCCTTAAGCTGCATGACAACATCAACAAAATGCTTAAACATGATTTCAGAACCACAATAATGAAACAACTGGTTCAGATAAACAAAAATGATTTAAAATACATTTACTGCTGATGCCTTTCTTCACTTTTTGACCATTAAACTAATAATTTAACTGTTTGGTTGGAACTGAAAGGCCAAGATCCACTGAGCTCTCAGTAGAAAGTATGTTACCTTTCTACTATCAACCTTTTTTTTCTGATCTGCTGTTTGTGGTTGAAAGGTGAACATAAATTCTTCTTGCGTCTTTAAAGTGTAAGTTTTCATTTTTCTATCACTTTTGCTCTAATCGTGGATGTGATATTTCCAAAACTGTTCCTCTGCGGCGACTCTTTACTAGGAAAAATGTAAAGTGATGATTAGGCCATTAGGGCCACATCTGCCAGCCTAATTCTGTTTTAATTTGCAGAGATCTCTGCTGTATATCACTACAGTGGATGTGACATTTTAATTAAGGCAGGGCTGTAAAAATGATTACTGTGAGGTTACAGAGGGCTTCTGTTCATATGACTGTGGAGAACAGTTTCCACGCCACCAAACCAACACGACCACAGCATCTCTCTGACCTCCTCCTCAGTCATTAGGACCATCACACAGAATGGTAACAAGATATAAATTACACCTTTATTTGCACAAGTTGAATATTGAATTCTCATACCTGGAAATGTGTTTTATTATTTGATTATCTGGACGTTGCTCTGCTAATGCATGAAAGTGCCTGAACATGTTCTTAAGATTCCTTCTTTCCTCACAGAAAGTCTTTGTGATTTCCTCGTGTTGCCTTGGGCATAAACACCAGCACTGGAAATAGAAGTGGATTAATTTGACACATGGAGTGCCAACTTGGACTTGAGCACAGCAGAACCAATGAATCATGATACTTTATGTTTCACCCCATGATCGGTGGTTGCATGGCTGATTCTTTCTTCAGAGCAGAGGCGATTAAGGAGGAAGTTAATCTAACAGAAAGTAGACATCTGTTTGGCTTGGTTTCCAACCACTGGTAATAAGACATAAGCTAGTTGAGATTTATTTTTGTTTTAATCGTTTTTGTCAGAAACACAAAGGACAACTGGATCTGTGTTGTTTTCTTCTTCTATGAATTTAATTTGTGGCTGGTACTTTATAAATATTATGTACCATGCTTCTTTTAATGGAAGGCGGCCCTAATGTCTACACAGTAAAACTGCCAGTGTTGAATTAACACCCAGAAGTGTCTATATGTGTCCAAGTCAGCTGGTGTTAAATTCAACACTCAGAGTGTCACATTAACATTTACAACAGTGTTAGTGTTAAAATATATTAAAAGTAACACCAGTGTAGTGTTGATCACAAAACATAATGTGGTGTTAATAAAGTAAATAATTGACCCACAAGGTGCCAATATCAATCAAATCCAGTGGAAAATATTCAAAACAATACACAGAAATGGAAAGTTTAACTTTTCTTAAATCCATTTCAGTATATAGACCAATGTTATTTTGACAAAAAAAAATGGGTGTCAATCTTTTAACACTTTCAAAAGTGTTACTTTAACACCAGCTGACTTGGACACATATACACACTTTTGGGTGTTAATTCAACACCGGCATTTTTACTGTGTAAAAAAGGCATGGGAATATTGTCATATACTAATTCTATTTTGTATAGAATTAGTATATGACATGTCTTTAATGTAGATTGAGTTCAGGTTTGATTACTTTATGGATTTAATATAAACATATTTTTAAAACAACCCAATGAGAAGCTGTTAAATGTGATTAAGAAACATTTTCTTCTTCCTCATCTGAAAATGTCACCCCAGGAAACCAAAACTCTGTTTGGATTTTCAGTCCTGGATGTAATTAAAAGTGTTTTGTGATTTCCTGTCGGCCGTCAGCATTCAGGAGTAAAACCTCTTCAATAATCCAGGGAGGAGCCGTGCCGCTGCATGGACTCTGGATGTGTGACTGAAGGCTTTTGAAGCTCAGTGTTGCTGCAAGACATTTCTCTGTATACCTCCCTCCCCTTATGTAACGTTAACAGCCAGTGGGCGAGTATATAGAAGGTACCTGAGCTTCAGAGGGTCAATAATAAGAAGCACATTTACTGCTTCTTACTGAGCTCTTCACGTTTAGTGGTTTCCCTCCGACACCGCAGGGTTTATCAAAGCGCCATGCAGCTGAGGAGCTGCTTCACTAACCGTTTCCATCCTGAGCATCCCTGTAATACATGCCTTGACAAGATAATAATACATTATTGAAATGTCATCGCAACGATACAAATTTTTCACTGACGTTCAACAAAACATTGGGAATGAGTTTGATGGAAAATTTGGTGTGTTAGACTGACAGAAATGCGAGACACAGTTCAGTCATGAAATGCTCAGAGCGTCGCTAGCATGCAATTAGAAAGGCCTGGGGATTTGTGAATATTGCAGAGCCTTCTGCGCTCGTCAAAGCCGTTTGACTGATATAGTGAGTAGGATGTGGCAGACAAACAAGAGGGTGAGGACGATGGCAAAGCGCTGATGTGCCAGCGGAGTTGTCTGTTCTGACTAATGTAGCAAAGCAGCAGCAGCAGCAGAGAAAAGGATTCAGCGGCGCGGCGGCTCCTCTTTGTGCTGCACCGTTTCAGGACCTTGGACAGCTCAGTCAAACGCGATGCGTTCACATAACTTTGGACAAAAAGCCTCCAGTTTCATGATCCGTCTCATTTCAGACAAGACTGAATGTCCAAAGAAACGTCTTACTGAGTCATTCAGATAACTTTGACCTAATCCAGACTCGAGTTCATTCAAGGTAACTATAGCAATTCATTACTAAATTGGTTCAAAACTTATGAGTTACTACAAAGTTGACAAATAACAACGTAGGGATTTGATTGTATTGTTCTGCTGAGGTATGAATGATTCATTTAAATAAGTCAGATTTATGATAGTTTATCAGAGATGAGTTTATTAAGACGTTTGTTGAGATTTATGCATCAAGTTATAAATTTGTTGCAGCCAAACATTTGAGAAGTTACTTCTGTTTGGTCTTTGATGATGACCAGACGGTTAACAGGCTGTTTTCTTCTGCCTCCGGTGACACTCAGTCATGTTGATTTAAACTGGACTTTGACAGCAGCTAATATTCAGCTGGACACCAACATAAAGAACCAACTAAATGTAAATAAATGACCTTTTAAAACTGATATGGCTTTACTAGTTGTGCAGCTCTTTGTCTGTGTCATCAGGGCAAACCGCTGTGTGACAGCACAATGTTTGACAGCGCCCTCTTCAGGCTGACACAACGCTGCATGCTCGTCTTTTCCACAGCTCATCTCTGCATCCTGAACTCAGACACACCTCGTTCAGATGATCAGCAGAGACACTGCAAACTTTAAAACACACCAGCCCCTTTCTCCTGTTTGGACACTGGGACTAAAATTAAACTTTTCGTAGATGTGCATTTTTTATTTATTTATTTTATTTTTCCCTTTATGCAGTCCTGTAAGAGTTAAGCACATTGAGCTCTTTGTTTTCTTCCTTTCTGTTCTGTCTTTGATAGCCTGTGAACCCCTTTGGCTCTCTCAGATAAACCTGAACTGCCTCTATAGTTTATGGACTTTCAGTGTTTTTCTTTTTTTAATCGTTTCTTTTGATTTTTTTTCTGACTTGAAAACTTTTTCTATCTCAGTGCTTTATTTTTCAGAAAAATATTGTTTGTACTTCGGTCTCTTGTTTTATAAAAGCAGCTTTTATCTCTAGTGAAAATAATCTGCTGGAAACGACGGTCTGGTTTGGTCTCACTTCTTTCTTTTGCCTATGTAGTCAGTCAGACTTTCAAGAACGGTTCTTTTATTGCCATGATTATCATAAAATAATCATTTTAATGTATGGTGATCTGTAAAAGCTCCTCTGCTAATGTTTGATGCTTTTGCTTTAACTTCCCCTTCGGACTTTTCAAAGTTAAAGTGAAAGCGCCGAGGCTTTTCTCTTTCTTTTATGTGTCTCTGCGTCTCTGAGGACTTCTGTCATCACTGAGTCTGAGATGTTGCAGCTCTCAGCACCAGACGTGTCTCACACAGTTATGAATACCAGATTCCTGTCCACACGCGGCCGTGGATCAGGGCTGCAGCAGGTGAATCTGGTCTGATCTGCAGAGGTCAGTCCAGTGCAGGAAACATTCAAACGCTTTTATTACGAGTTCATTTGTTCATTCAGGGCATGACTGCCTGCTTCCACATATGGCTCCTGCATTTTGTTTAGTTTTATTTCACTGAGTGAATAAATGCATACTTGAATGCTGCAGGTTGGTTTTCCACAAACTGCTGTAAAGTTTTTATTAATGCTAATAACTTTTTCATCAAAGAGCTGCAATAAGAAATCCAGTGGTTCCAGTAAAAATAGGATGTCAGAGTAAGAAAACAGTAAAATATATTTGGCTGAAAGACATAAAAAATATCAATAAATATTAGAAAATCAAATGAGCTGAAGCTGAGCTGTAAAAATTAACATCTGAAAGGTTTTTAATCTCCATGCATTTCTCATGTGGCAGGTCAGTACGGATATAATCTTTTCCTACTTAGAATCAGACATTCCACCAGAGCTGCAGAGCTGCAGCGATGCAGCAGAAAATGATGTGCGATCTCACCGGTGCAGGATTATGTGTATTGTGAAGTCAGGCCTGGTGATTTTACCTTTGAGCCTTTTGCACCTGCTGCTGGCTCTGAGCTCATGTCAGGTTATCGGCTGTTTCTGGGAACCAAAGTCCTGTTAAACAGCGAAAAGCTTTGTGGTAATTATGCTAATTAGCCTTAAGGCAAACTTGCTCCTTTTCTTCAGTTTATTCTGTAATTGTCATGAAGGTTTGAACATAAAGTGTTGACATCATCCATTGGCCACCTGCGTACCTGAGCCATGGGAGCTAATGCGGCTAAGTACCAGCTGGTGGCAATAAGTAAGATGTTTAATATGTGGCTGAAATCCAGCATCATAAATTCATCGTAGCTTTCCAAGTAACGCAGAGCATTATTTAGTCTCATTATGTGGATTTTTCTCTGGGGTTAATCAGAGTGCTGCAGCAGTCAAACGGGGTAAAAACTCTTCTGATTGTGCCTGTAGTGAGCGGCCCTTTAGCAGGAGCTTATATCTTAAAGTGTCTGCTCAATAACTCAATTCCACTCTTATCTTGGGCACAAGAAGAGATTTAAAGTGAAGTGGGAGAGCTCAGTCTTCTTCTCTGTAGGATGCATCCCACAGGCCAGACTGTAAAAGAGTTATGGAGGCCCCCATCAATGATGTCTTTGAAAGATTACCATGAAGATGGCCGTTAATAACGTGGCACAGCGTGTGACAATGAATGCTTTATTGATGGCTGCTTCAGAGGCGTCTGCAGCTGCAGCTGACAAACGTGTCTACAAATAGAGAAATATGGAGGAGAGCTTCTAAGTGAAGGAGATGATTCAATTTACAGCATTATTTTAAAACCAGGCGTCCAAGCATAGCCGCGTTCAGCACTTACTGGCTTAAATGACCGTATTAGAGAAGCACTGTAATATTTGACAGCATTGTAAAATCAGAATGTTTCCTGCTGCTGCAGAAAGCATCTATGAACCAAACAGTTTTTCTTTTTCAACAAAATCAAAACATTTTGAATTTTCTTATTTTAATGTGACGCTTTCAGTGTTGAAATCAGAATTCAGTGGTTGAAGTTATAATTACTGACGTTTTTCTTTCAAGTAACCACTGATTATATAACAGTTCCTTTTGTGACCAGTGGAAACTGAAGCTTCAGGTTTTGTTTTCTTCACCACATGAACATGTGGATCTGTTCCCATAAAAAACATAAACCATGTTTCCTCTAATCCATCCTGACGTTCGCTTTGTTCTTTCCAATTTTCTCCAGTTCATCCTTCATTTGCGTTTTCTCCCCATTCTGCCTTGCCCGTTCTAAATGTATTCTTTCATTTATTTATTCATTTGATTCCTCATCCTCCTGTGTTTGTATATCTGGAATTTGTATGAGGCGCATTATTTGCATTAGTCACAGAGCAAAATGAAAAGTGTGAGTGTGTTTTGCGGCTGGTCGCTGTTTGTCCTGAGCTTTTCTTTCTGATTCCCTGTTTGACGTGGTTTGGCCAACCTGTTTGTTGTCACATTCAGTTTGTTTTACTCTGTTTGTGTTCATGTTTACATGAAGCATGTTTGCTGTCTGCTCTGCAGGTTCGCTGGTTTTTGTGTATTAATATCTTTAATGTTCTCCTTCTCCTGTGCATGTGGTTTGGTTTATAGACCCCAGAGCAGAAAACACAGAAAATACAGGAAATACAGGAACTTATTGCTGTTCCACAGAATCCCGTCTAAGAAATAATAAATCATGCAGTAAAATGCACTCCAAATGAAAAGCTGTTGATCTTAATAAGGAGGCTCAGTGCAGCTGAGATGTGAAAGTTTTGTCCCTAGAAGTGCTGAATTGTTGCAGGCAGCTGTAAACACCAGGTTCAGCAGCTCCAGTCTGGAAGTCGGTTGTAATTTTCCTAGTTTTGTAGTGATAAGTTTCTCCTCCTGCTGTCACTCTGCTCCTGTTTTGATATGCTGGCTGTCATTTTGAAAATGTGCCACAAGCCTGAATGTGAGGAAGAGGAGTTTGTGCCAGACGAGGTTCTGTGTGAGTTTGAAGAGTGTGTGTGTTTGATGCTGTTTGAATGGTGAGGGGTCAGTGTGTGTGTGAGTGTGTGTGTTTGATGCTGTTTGAATGGTGAGGGGTCAGTGTGTGTGTGAGTGTGTGTGTTTGATGCTGTTTGAATGGTGAGGGGTCAGGTGTGGTGTGTGTTGATGCGTTGAATGGTGAGGTAGTGTGTGTGATTGTGTGTTGTGCTGTTTGAATGGTGGGGTCGTGTGTGTGTGGTGTGTGTGTTTGATGCTGTTGATGGTGAGGGTCAGTGCGCTCCGTCAGGAGGGGCTACGCTGCTCCTGCCATCATTCCTGTGTTGATTGGATGATCAGCATGTAACGTGTCCATGCTGTGGGTGGCGTTAGCGTTCCCGTTAGCGGGTTAGCTGTAAAGCCAAAAAAAACACATCAAGCCTCAAAGCAAGAAGTTAAAACATTTTGAGGAAATAAGAAAGTTACATTAATGTTCATGCATCAAAATGAGCCTTAAATGGAAACACGGTTAGTTTTCTGAATTTTTAGTGAGAGACTGTTTAAGGTTTCTGGCAGCTTTATTTGCTTCATAACTTTTTTCTTCTGTTTATTGTTGGTAAGTCATAAATTCTCTGCATTTGGTTTAAAATGTCGCTCATGTTTCTGCTGCATGTCTCCTCACCTCCACGACTGTAAACAGTAATAATCAATATGTGCTTGTATAGCTGATCCTGCTTATTTACTACAGTCAGAAAATGAAGCTACACAAAATAAACTGATTTTACAATGCTGTCAAACAGCAACAGTATATTATAATATACTGTTGTGTATTTCATCTCAAATTAAATTATGTTTTTTGAATTTAAGTAAAATTTGGCTTTTAAATAAATAACTTTGAGGCCTTTTGAGTCGCATGGCTTTTATTTGGTTTTGAAAAATTAAGGAATAAAAGGATAAAACTTTATCGGTAACATTAGGCTTGAATTAATGTGAACACCTTCAGGACTGAGGTGTAGGTTCTGCTGCAGCACATGGAAACAACGTCATACCACCGTAGTTCCTCAACGAGTTCTTTAGCAGCGGGAGAGTCGGAAATCCTGCAGCAGATGGGGAGGCGTCAGCAGAAGCTTGATCTTCAAATTGTCAACCAGTCTGGATCCAGATGAAGAGTCAGAAACTACAAACACAACTTGGATCCACAGAGCTGGCGGCAAACAGGCCAGATTTCAGCCCACCTGCCAAACGCACAGAAAACCTGTTCATGGAGCTGTGCTGGTGGCGAACCTGATCCGGTTTGCAGCAGGGATTCCTGCGTTTCACCAAAGGCTCTTTATCTACAGGATTCAATAATCCCTCTGAATATGTATCTAATTACTAATTCTTTCTACACAACATAATGAAATCATTTCTTTGTTTTTCTGATCCGTCACACATGGAGGTCAGAGGAGGAAACATGGCGGCTCTGTCTTCAACCAACTGAATGTGAGACGGCGAGGTTTCACCTGAGACGGGAACGCCGTAATAACAGAAAGATCTGAAGTCTATCACATGTCCTCGACCTCTGACCTTTTACTGGCCGACCGGTGCTACCTGAGCTGCTGAGATAGAAATGTCAGCTATTCCAACAGATAGAACAGTTTGGATAGAAACAAGCTGCAGCTAACTGTAACATCTTCTCCACCTATTTCTGTCCTTCCCTGGACATTTTCTAATTCCTGTTCTGAATCTGTGGTTTCCTCCTCCTGCTCCTCCTCTCCGTCCCAGGCGCTGTCCACTCCTTTGTGGAGGCCGGCGGTGGTAATCCGCCACGGCAGCCGCTGAGAACAATGGCCACTGGCTGTTTGATGATGTAATGATTTCTGCCATCACCTTTCAAGTCCTTCTGGTCACTTGAAGGAAAGCAGAACGGACGGTAACAGGCCGAGTATCAACATGCATGAGGAGGAGCAGCCGATGCAAACGGAGCCCAGCTTGGAGGGTTTCTGCCTCTAATGTCTTATGGGGTAAATTAGTGAGACGTTGTGACCGTCCCGTGGTTGCCGGGTGCTTGGAGACCGCTCGGCGCCGCGTCCCGCGTCGCGCTGCAGAGGACAGCTGCTGCGCTGTGATCCTGTCTGAGCAATGGGCTGTGAAACATGGCTGCACCAGAAAAGGCCATGCATGCTTACCAAATGTTTTGCTGTTAATTAAATGTCACATCGGCTTTTAAACAGCGTGGTAGAGAATAGAGTTCATTAAGGCGCCGCTGCGTGCCGCGTACAGACTCCTGTTGGATTTACGGAGGTGGAGCAGCAGGACGTGCTCCGCCTTCCTGATTGGTGGCATCACCGGCGTCTGTGTGTTTCTGTAGCAGGTCACAGAGAAGAACCACAACGCCAGGGTCACTCTGAATGCAGCCCTCTGCTACTTTCACCAGGCTGCTCTCATTTCCACCTGATTGATGTCAAACCTGGATTTTAGTGCAGCTGCATGGTGCTGCTAACGCTGTGATTTTTCTGTGGGTTGTTTCTGCAACCTTACAATCAAATTAGTCTAAACTGCCGGTAGGGTGTGTGTGTGTGTGTGTGTAGGTGTGCGTGTTTTGTGTGTGTGTGTGTGTGTAGGTGTGTGTGTGTGTGTGTGTGTGTGTGTGTAGGTGTGTGTGTGTGTGTAGGTGTGCGTGTTTGTGCGGTGTGTGTTGTGTGTAGGTGTGCGTGTTTGTGTGTTGTGTGTGTAGTGTGTGTGTGTTGTGTGTGTGGTGTGTGTGTGTGTGTAGGTGTGCGTGTTTGTGCTGTGGTGTGTGTTGTGTGTAGGTGTGCGTGTTTGTGTGTGTGTGTGTGTGTGTAGGTGTGTGTGTGTGTGTGTAGGTGTGCGTGTTTGTGTGTGTGGTGTGTGTGTGTGTTGTGGTGTGTGTGTGTGTGTGTAGGTGTGCGTGTTTGTGCGTGTGTGTGTGTAGGTGTGCGTGTTTGTGCGTGTGTGTGTGTGTGTGTAGGTGTGCGTGTTTGTGTGTGTGTGTAGGTGTGTGTGTTTGTGCGTGTGTGTGTAGGTGTGCGTGTTTGTGCGTGTGTGTGTGTGTAGGTGTGCGTGTTTGTGTGTGTGTAGGTGTGCATGTTTGTGCGTGTGTGTGTGTGTGTGTGTGTCTGCGCAGTTGTGTATCTCTGTTAACCTGTCAGATGAAAATCAGGCATCCAAACCACGTTGTGTCCACGTCTGCTCCTGTTGCTGATGTTCAGTAAATACTTGCCTGTTTCATGTAAATGACCCAAAACTTTTGCACATTGCTGCAGACAGAACCATGATCCCAACAGCCTGCAGGGAGTAAGCAGGCATGGAAAACAAATGTAAAGTCTAAACATTTCTCAGAGCAGATTTGTCTTATTTTCAGCTTTAACTGTCATTTTTTCTGTAAATTCACAGCAAAGTAGCAGAAAGAAAATCAAAGTAAAAGCAGAAGAAAAACTTTAGTTGAAGATTTTAAAATGTTTATTTTTTGGATAATCTCTTAAGTGAAAAGCTGGGAGACAATCGTTACTTGTTCTGAGCCGTGCTGGTCCTCCCACCGCGCTGCAGTCTCCACTTCGAGCTGAGTGGACTCGCTGTTAATGAGAACCACAGTAAACAACAGAGAGCAGAAAGTCTGACAGGCTGACTGGAAAAACAAACCGAGCTTCAGACGCTCCCACTGTCTGTGGCCGCAGCTTTTAATGGCTCTCAGTTAGAAAAGCAGCGCTAATGAATTGAGGTGAAACTCACTTCATGCTCTCAGTATTTAGGAACATTTGTTACTAAATGCTCCAGATGAAGCTGGTAGGTTTTCTTTGGTGGAACTAGAACTGGACCTGATTGGTTCCTCAAGGTTTGTTGTAACTTCCAACATGATTGGGCCACTAAACTCAACAGGTAGACGAAAAAACTGTTGAAATTTTGCTAAATATTTAATTCTGCAAATGACCAGTAAATAGTTTCAGTGTGTTTTCTTTTACAGCCTCCAACTTTAATATAATTTAGTCGGATTTTATGGAATAAACCATCAACAATGTGAACAAGAATGAAAACAGGATCATTTTTAAACAAAATTCTGAATAAAAACCTGAAAACTGTTGTTTGTGTTCACATTTAAGCCGCTGAGTCAGTTTATATCCAGAAGATCTTTTTCCACTTGAGCAAAACAACTCGAACCTGATTGGGTGGAAGTGTTAGTGAACATCAGTTTTCCAGTCCTGCCACAGTTCGGTCTGGAGTTTGACTAGACCATTATGAAACATGAATATTATTTGATCTAAGCCGTTGCTGCGTTTGTACCTGGATCCAAAACAGGTTTTGTCTCGGCCTTCTAGGTTCCAATACTCCAACCAACACAGTGTGTGTGTCAACAGGTGGATTTTCATTTGAACACACTTTCTTGATTCATTTGTTTGAAAAAATATATTCTTTATTTCTTATAAAATTAGTAACAAAATAAATACCAAAAATGTCCTACAACTTAGTTGAAAACTAAAGTAAACATAATATGGCGTTTCAAGTAAAAAAGTGTAAATCATTTACCAAACTTCCCGTAAACACCAGACATTTGCAAAACAATCCCCCCACCAAACACCCGGTGTGTTTTTAATGACCTAAATTAATGGGAGGGTCTAACCAATTACCAACATAATCAATTCTAATATACAAATTAACTACAGACTTAATTCTAACTTTCCAAAAATAAAAAATTAAATTAATAGAAATTACAAGTTGTGAACATTACATAAATGGCCACAACAGGTTTAATTTTTTTATTCCATTACTGTTAGAGGTGGATTTTATTTTGGGGTAACAGAATAAAGGAGATCAGTAAAGGCACTGCACATTTTCCAGATTGTTAAAATGTGAAACCCATATCTCATTTTTATTCCACCATGTAATCATCCACTACTTTGTGTTGATCTCAGGTAAAATTGCAGTAAAATCTGAAAGTTTGAGGTTGTAAGTTGACAAAACGCTGAAACGTTCCAGAGTTCTTGACATGCAGCAGAGCAAAGTGATTTGCTGAGTGAACAGATGAGTTTCAGGATGCATGTTTGCATAAACAGCACATTAAAAATGTTCAGATTTTAATCAGCTGATTATACTAATGAGTGGATAAAGGTCAGAAGACGACTTTCTGTGGCGTCTGCATTTTGGAGCCTTATATAAAAGGAAAAATCCACAGAAATGTTGCTTTTGCTGCCCACATGAAACACACAGTTGACAGAGCAGTTATTCCCAAATCACCAAGTTGACCAAGAAACGAGCAGAAATAGGAGCTTCTGAAAAGCCTTGCAGCTAAAGAGCGGCGCTGCGTTGCGTAACATCTGAGGACGAGTCTCTGTGAATTCATCCAGCATCTCGGTCTCCTCATGGGGACTCAGACCTACACAGTCCAATCAAAATCTGTTCAGACTGAAAACATGTCTAATAGGAGAGAAATTGTCAGTAATTAAAATTTACATCAGAAGTTCTTGTAGGAAATACACCACAGGCTGCTGCTCCATCTGGTAATTACTCTTTGAGTGGCTTGTTAAGTGAGTGCAAAGGCTCTCTGCTCATTTCAGATACATCTGGATGATGAGGATAACTTCAGTAATGAGGTGTTGATTTGAGTTTTTTTTTAAAAGCTAAATGTGATCCGTTCCTTAAAGGGAGTCCTGCCGGTTACTGAGGAAAATCATTTCTCTTGGTTTTTCATTTTTGTCTTTTCAACAGACTCTGATTGCTGGGATAGAAAATCTAAATGAGTCTGCTTGTATTAGACGTTTTTTCTTTGCATCGGGACTCGCTCCCTGGAACAAAAGCATGTTTGTGCGCTTTCATCTGGCCATCTCTTGCTAAAGTGGGATCGCCCACACACTCCCCTCTCCACTGGAACATGATTTGATCGCTGCTGCCAGGCGGAGTTAGCACACGACTCCGGAGATGTATTGGAAGGAGTGGGAGAAATCTGCGAGCCGGCTGAACGCGCGTATGATGTCTTTATCAGAACTATGCAAATGCATTCTAGGAAGGAGAGGTTGACACACACTGCAGCGTTGTGGAGTGACGTCGGGCTGAACATCCCCACATGTTGCCTGGCGTGTCGTAGAAACGCTGTAAAGGTTCTGCTCTCTCATAATGCTCCCACTGAACGTCGTTTCCAGACTCGTGTTTTTAAAATCCTCTTTCTTTTGTTTTCTTTGTGCTCTGTGTTGATTATGTAGAACAAATGGGATCCCAGTCATCTGGAAGACTTATGGAAATTTACAACGAGTGGAAATGATAACATTTTTTGACAGTCAAACATTATCTTTTGGTTTTTTTATCTCTTTTTATCCAGAGTCAACTTTGGGTCAACTAGTTTCTTCTTCCTTTGCTTCTTTTTCCCTGAGGCTTTTTGTGCCTTTTCAGTGGTTGGACTGATTTATTTATTTATTTTTTATCTTCAGAGCTTAGAGAAGATGAGAATGGTGTCCTCCTATAAGGTCTTCATCTTTTTCTAACATTTAAATAATTTAATGAGGTAAAGAAACTGTCATTGTGAAAATTTCAATAGGTCTTCACACCTGTGCTGTGGCTTTTCTCACTCCTCTCCTCGTCCCTCACATATTCTGCCAGTCATCTGAGTTTTGCATGCAAACAGATAAATCACTGCTGCGCATTAAGCCAGGCCCTAACTTGCATTTCCATTCCTTTTTGATGAATTATGGCTCATGAAAAACCGTGAAAATATGTGAAAAAAATATTTGTCCTGTTAGAAATGTCTTTTTTGCTCTAAAATGTTTATAATCAACAATTTGTAACATAATGCAAAAATAAAACCAATTGTTCTTTAATATGAATTAGTTTCAACCTGACATGAAAATGAAACAATAACTCATGATGAATGGTTCTCCTGTCTGTTATCCTCCATGTTCTGGAGATCTTGACTCCCTCCAGCTCCTCCAGTAAGTTCTAGGTTTTACTGGAGTCCCAGAAAACCTGAGAGGAACCACTGTGGAGGTGTTCGGACCAGAAACCTGAACCACCTCCTCTGACTGCTTACGATGTGGAGAAGCAGCAGCTCTGCTCCTCATCCTATAGCACCTCATTAATCATTTAAAGGCAAACCGTCTCCGGTCCGAACCTGGACAACTTTCTGATGGACCCATGAATTTAAATCTCCAGGTGGTTGATCCATCCGTTTGTGACTAGCTGGTTCGTCTCTAAATGGCTCAAAAACAACAAACTATAGTTGAAGGTTATACACTGTCCTAGTCAAAGTCTGGTTCTGATGACATTTTGTGACCTTAAACAGGCTTGAAAAAACTTTCTAATGTGGTAAAGCAGAGCTTTGAAATATGTGCTGCCAATTATTACTAATATTCAGTGGAACAATCATTAGTAGTTTTAGAGAAACTTTTCCTTTCAGGTCAGGCTGACGTTTCCCTTCCATTAAAATCATTCAGGATTTACTCAGGTTATTTTGTATGTTGCATTTTAATTTATCTCAAACATTTGTGACAAAAAAACAAAAACAGAAGGAATATTTAAGGATCTGATTCTTTTACCAGACTGCAGATCAGATCAGTTCAAAGAAAATTCATGCAAAAGGATAAAAACCCAGAAAACTTCCATCTGACCATTTTCTGCTTTTTTATCCAACACACAAACAGATCAAAATCCAAATATCTGAATCAACATGTCCTATTTTTTCTTCTCCGTCTCTGTGTCTTTATCTCTCCTTTGCCCAATCAGCCTCACTTCTTTACTGCATCTGCAGCGGCGCTAAGTAGCGGCTGTAAATAGAACAGATTTACTCTGCTGCTGATTGGAGATCAATGGGAACCAGTTGGGTTCAGCAGATCTCTGTCATCTGGATATTTACAGTGTGAGGGGGGAGTGAAGGTCTGCAGACCAGCAGCTGTCAGCCGGACTGAGCGGCTCCAGTGACTCCGAGCAGCGGAGCAGCAGAGGGTAGAGACCTGTGTCATGTGGCGCCGTTATCCACCCCATGAATAAAAGAAAGTCTAAAGCATTTGGCTTGACGTGAATCTTAATGTGTGCAGCTCTGGAGTGGGAATGAATAGCGGAGCACTTTGGGTTTTCTGCTAACTCGTGATGTTTACATGTTTCTGAACAGGAAGCTGGTGGAGAACAGCTTCCTGTTCAGCGTGGCGCCGCAGCCCAGAATCGGTTCACCTCACTCTGCCTGAACATCTTTACATGAAGAGAAAGTTTCTCATTTAAATTCTCCAATATTTATTATTTGATATGAATATCCGTTAATCATTGGATGAATAAAAATATTATTTTTTAAAAAACATTAAGGACTCTACAAACTTTTTGGTGATTTTCAAAAACAAGTCATTATTTTGTACGTATTTGTTTTATGTCAATATCTAAAAGATAAAAATTGTGGTCAGAAAGGAAGAAAAAAATATAAAGATTTATGTTTTCTATAATCTCAGAACCTCGAAACAGTTTTTTTTATAATGGCCACTGCACTAAAATAGTTCTATTGTATTATTGTTATTATTTTTATTATAGAATAAAAATGAAAAAAGTGAATTTCTGTGCCTGTTCAGAATATATTTTATAAATTACATAAAAGGAATAATGTTTATTTATATACCAATATTTCAATATTTTCTGGTTTGAAACATTTAACCCAGCAAGAAAAACAGGACAGAAAATATAGAAGTTATTTTTTTATATTTTTGAGTACCTTAGAAATGAAAATTTTGACATTAACTGTTTTGGGTTATTTTAAGGTTGTATAAAATGTAATTAAAGTCTAAAGGTTTTTGCATTTCCTAAAGTGTTGCACATTTTCCAGACATTATAATGATAAGACCAACATTTAGAAAATACATTTAGCCTGTTTTTTGAATCATCTTGTGCAGAAAATCAGGTCGGGGACTTTTATGCAAATGTTATAATATTCCAAGACTGAACGACACGATTCAGTTTTTACCATAGAGAAACAGAAGAAAAGTCAACATTTATACTTATTTTAGTTTGAAACAGCGATATTGTAATATTACAACACTGTGTCTTGCAGAACAACTAACGTTATTCACATATGACCTCATTTCAGACAAACTGTTGCATTCAGCAATAAAACTGAAGGAGGAATAACTAAAGCTGTAAATGGGATCAATCAGAAACACTGAATATGTAACCGCCGTTCAGTAAAACCTATTTATATCCCGTCACTTTCCAGATGAATTAATATGCACCGTTTGTTCAGCAGTACAGCAGTGGAGCTGACTGTTAAAATGAGTGGTAATAATGTAATAATAATTAAGTTACCGTAGAAAGTAAAGAGGATAAAGTTTTTCCAAAAAGAACGATGCCTTGTGAGGGACGGTGAGGTCATTTCTGCTCCGCTGCTGTTCGTTCTTAATTACCCTCATTGAATTCATTATTTATTTGCTCTGTTGAACCTACTTAACCCTGCTGCCCTTCAGAAAAAAATGATTTAGAAAGCAATAGTCTGCAGAGACCTCTACCAGTGGGAGGACAGCCAAGTTCACTTCACCTTTTTCCAAAGTCATCAAGTGGAATTAATCACGTTTTGAGAGATGAGCTAAAAGATGTGAATGATGCCTCAGTATCCTAATGATTCCAGGGTCTAACGCGTCCAGAGGTGGTTCAGTGGGAACCAAGCCGTGCTGCTGATGCCTAAACATGCCTGTATTTCTATTTTCAGAAAATTAAATCTGTTTCCAGGCAAATGTTCTATAATATTCATGTTTAAACCTTGGTACTCTGATCATAAATTATTAATTCATGTCAGTTTGTAGGTTTTGGCAGTTTCTCATTACATTCTGATTAGAAACATTTTTTTCTCATTAGCTCAACATTTTTCATCTCTGAATAAAGAGAAACATCTGATTCTAGGTCTTACCTAAATAAACAAGTTTACAGTTTTTACTCTGTGTTGTCTAAAAGCTGCAAAATTACTGAAAAATGTAACCGAGTGCAACGTAGTTCATTAAAGGGTAGTGTAAGGTCATTTTATTTATGTAGCACATTTTCAGCAACAAGGCAATTCAAAGCACTACTACTGAAAGGTTTAGAAAATGTTTTATGTGCTTTATTTGTTCCGGCCCTCATGAATAACAATTAAAGGTGCCACTAAATGCTCAGATCACTGATGTTTTCCAGGATAATTTAAATTTCACTGTCCAGATATGGTGACCTCATTGTTCTCATCTGGTTTCATTTCAAGAAACTTTCAGATTAATTAAAAAAAATCCAAATGTGTTTCTGTTTTGTCTTCCCAGCTCATCTTGTGGTTGCATTTGTTTCCCGTTGCCATGGTGTTGTAGGCAGATTTCAGCGGGTAGTAATGATCATTTCACACCTTCGGCATCCAAACACCAAAACAGAGAGCGAGAAACTGCATGCATCCGTTTGTGTTTCGGCGCTTTGTCTCTGACTGAAGTGGCTCAGTCCAGCGTTTCTACGATACGGAGAAAAATAAACAATAAGCTCATCTGTGTAGATTCCTCTGTCCGCAGGCTTGTAATAAAGAGAATATTTATCTCTGTATTGGTTCTGCCCCTTCATAGACATTTAGTTAATGATTCATGAGTTCATTCATACAGTAAATAACCAAAGATAAAACAGTCCATCTGTACGCCCGCAGCTTAAACCTCTGCTTGGTCGACATGTATATAAATCTGTAAAGGATATGGATGCTTCCTCGTACCACAGTTTCAGTTTGCCGCAAATATTTTTTCTCTAGTGTGAAAAAGCTACAGCTATGTTTTGGATGACGAGCCTTAAAACAGTTTCAATCCTTCCCTTCTCATTAAAGGCGACTGTGATTCTTCAGCAAATCAGTGGGGCTTTTGCCTTGAGAAGCAAGAAAATGTATTCAGATCAAACTGAATTATGAAGTAGCCCCAGAAAATTGAGGTCAGTGACGGATCTCTTTGATTTGTTTCCCCTTTTCTCAGCCATTTGCATTTCCTTATATTTGCGTCTCATTTGAAATCCAAATGAAGCGAGAGCTGAACCGCTCAGAACAATGTGAAATATCTATATGAAGAATTAGCCTGGTAGGATTTCTGCTTTATCCGACGAGCGCTGCATTCAAGAGAGAAAAATCTGACATATTAGAGAAAGGGTACTAGGTCAAATCAACTAGTTTGAGTTGGTTTTACTCATCGACTGACGGTCTGCTCAGAGTGGATCCTGCATCCTGCTCAGCTGTTAGCTTTAGCTACCAGCTTCCTGTCCATCATGAATGGATTGATAAGTGGATCAATAAAGCCTCATGTATAAAAAACCTTCAACCTCCTTTGAAGAAATGTACCAAAATATTTCCAACTATCATTAAAGCCATCATTTTTTCAATGTTCAAGCTAATTTAGGATGCAATAGTTTGTTAAAAAGGAAAATGACTGTAATCATGTACCTGTCATTTCCAAAGTCACCCCAATGATCATGAAGCTGGAGAAGTGTAACTGTGCCAGAAACGCCGTTCAGCTCAGGAGCTTTTCTGTTTGTGGCTCCGTTAAAAAGACGTCATGTGGCTCCAGGTGGGAGGCCTGGAACAATCAGGGCTCGTGATCTGACTGAGGAAAAACAAGCAGCCGGCTCATTCATAACACCTCTGCTCACTTCCTGGTGTGTAAAACAACAGCACAGCCATGCCAGCACTCATCTGCAGGTTTCCTAATTTTAACTGGAAGTCGTGGTTATATTAGGAGCCTCTTTTCATGCCTGTTTCTTTTTTTACAGCATAAAAAAATCATCAAAGATCCAAGAAAAATAAAAATCTTTCCTTGTTTTGTGTTCTACAGTCAATTAACTAGGAGGCAATGTGTTGTTGTTCATTTAGGGTCATTATGTGTATTTACATGAGTAATGAGAGAACAACACAATAGGTGTGACTCTCCTCTTTCTGGCAGATGATGAAGCTGAAGCTCGACTCGTCTGATTAGTGGCCATTAGGCAAAAATTGAGGCAGTCTGCAGCCGGCCGCATCAATCAAGGCGCTATACGCTAAACTAGGAACTATACGCTGCATTACGCAGATGCAGATAATAAAAAAGAATCTGCAGCTAAGAGGCAGTCAGTATTTATCTCAGAAATAAATGTTTAAATTATGATAATAATGTACACATAAGACAAATAATAAAGCTCAAATCAAATGTCCATTCACTTTTCCTTTTTAAGTGATGTTGCAGCAGAGCTAGCCGCTGCAGGAGGTTAGAAAAGTCTCAACTTAAGCCATAAGTGTGAAAGTGCAGCTCAGATGCCCCTGGAGAGATTTTATCTCTAATAACTAGACAAAATAAAATAGAAATGTTAAGCACAACAACATGTATGTGAGTTTTACTTCACTGTTATAATTGTTCATCATTTTTAGTGTCAGTTCATTTGCACTGTTTCCTTCTAGCAGCATAACTGCAGAGCAAACTGTGTGTGACATGAGTGTAGCTGTAATTATATCTTTAGTTGCAGCTGTGATTACATGTTTATATGTACAAATACATATTTATATACTGGTGTTTATATGAGTGTGTGTGTGTGTGTGTGTGTGTGTGTGTGTGTGTGTGTGTGTGTGTGTGTGTGTGTGTGTGTGTGTGTGTGTGTTACACTTTTGATCAGCAGAACAGTATTTTCTTTTCTACATGTAAACAGCTGAGATGACGATAAAGCTTAATATAAAGGTGAGTTTTCTTTTAATCATGTTTTAGAAGAAAACATGGTGATTTTTTTCCACTTCCTAGTAAATGGATCTGTCTGTCCAGTGACTTCAGCTCAAACATCTGCTTCTCCTCCATGTATTACACTGGACTAAAAGCAGCATTTTAAAAAGGTATCAAACTATTCAGAGCAGGAACTTGGTTCACTTTATTTACTTTACTAATGCATGTCACCTACAGTTTGGACTGTTTCAATTAAGAGAAACATGTTTTTTCGCCACTTCATTTTAATTCATTTTGATTCATTTTGTCCAGCTGTCCACTTTAAGTCTGTGTCCAACCAGAGCCAGGTATTTTGTAGTTGGTGCTTTTAATCAGTTTCAGTTAAATTAATTCAGTCCAACTTTATAACAGTCACAAAATGTCACCAAAATCACTCTGTCCCTCTGAAACCTTTCAGAAAATCGCAAAAGTGTATTGAATTGTATCGTTTGCTGAATATCGCGATATATATTGTATCGTGGGCAGAATATCGTGTATCGTATCGTGAGATTATTGTATCACTACAGCCCTAGTCCTATTGCACCCAATTTTGACAGTTCAGGTTTTATATTTTTATCTGACAGCCTCCATGATCAAATTTCCTCCACCTGTAATTAATAAACTGTGCATCATTAGCATTGGCACCAATAAATGACTAACTTTAGGAGATTTTATAATATATATTTTAAATAATATTTTGTAGTTTGTGTACTAACGTTTCTTCTGAGCATTTAAATAGTTGGTGTAAAAAGTCTGTTATTGGTGAGATTTAAGGTTTGCAGTGTAACTACATGAAATGTGTGTCTGTACATTTTCTTACCATTGTTTCAGTTCACTTTAACCAAACCAAACAAACTTTATTTATAAAGCACTTTAAAACAACCACAGCTGATACAAAGTGCTGTACATTAAAACACAACATAAAAAAAATAATAAAAAAATAAATAAATAATAAAAACTTAGTTAAAAAAAAAAACAACAAAAAAAAACACATTTTAAAACCAGATCCCGCTGGTGTTAAAAGCCAAGTAAAATAGATGGGTTTTAAGACAAACTTTAAAAGTGGACAGTGAAGGGGCCTCTCTGACTTGCAAAGGCAACTTTAAGTGAATATTGCTGAGATTTTAAATGTTTGTGAATTTCCAGTCAGATGTTGAGCGGCTGCAAAGGTTCACCACGTTGGAGCAGCAGAACCTCCAGGTCTGGTAAATGAACCGTCTTCCTGTCAGAGGCCATATGCTCTGCAGTAGCCGTTCTGCAGCCTACATGCAGAGCAGCTTCTGTTTCTCTGACCACTAAATGGAGCGCTTTGTTAACTCAGGTGAAAATATTCAATGTTTGCTGCCTAATTTCAGCTAAATGGCATCCAGATGTTTGTGACCAGATGTACTGGCACGTGTGTCTGCAGCAGACATCTTCTTAACAAAAGCACAAAGCTGCAAACATGCTCTAAAGTTTTTACAGTAGCCTCTGTACAGCATAAGAAAAACTATATGAAACAACATGTCTGCTGGTTTTTATTTTCCTATTTAGTGGAGAGAATATAACTGCTAAAGTCATGGAAAAAGACAGTTCCTCTCTGGATCTTGGAAAGCTTTCCCACTCGCCGTAATAAGAGATATTGGAGTAACCTTTTATGCATCAGATGCCTCTGATTCATGTAGCTGCACTGCAGCAGGTTTGTTTTGTTAGCTGAACAATCTCCTGATTGAGATTTCATGGTTCTCATGCAAAATAAAGCCATCTCTGCTGAAACACCCTTGAGCAGAAGATTGAATCATCAGCGGCTCCAGGTGCACAGCGTCTCTGACTGCGTGTTCCTCCTCTTCTTCAAACCTCACATTATTGTCTTCAAGGAAAAACACATTTAATTTCCTGTGAGGAAATGTGTGACAGACAAACTGCTTTACAGAAACACCGCTGGCTCTGCGCCTGAAGTAGTAAATGTAGAAACATGAATTGTTGTATAAATATAAATACTGATGAAGCCTGCTGCCGCGTTGGACCAAACCTGCCCCGCCCCTGAGGTGTGACCTCTGACCTCTGAAGATGGGGAGTTTGTGCTGAGTTGCTGCTTCTGCTGCAGAATCTGTTCTGCAAAGCTTGTTGGAAGTTTGAGTGTCTGTAGTTGCACTGTAATGTTCCTGCTGTCTAAACTTTGCAGCGTTTCTGTTTTTCACCTGGTTACAGGAACATTTGTTTCCATTAAACTGACAACTAGTTTTGTCTCGTTTGTCCAGAGAATCTCAGTTTATTGATTTAAGTGAAATTAGGGAGATCTGGAGGCCAAATCGACTCTGCTGGTGGTTGACTTATTAATCAATCATCCTATTGATTATTTGAAATAAACTTTTTCCAGAAGCCTTTTTTAAACATACATTAAAAGATCCAAATAAATAATTTAATTCCTGTACAATTTTATTGTATTCAGTAGTGAATTTTTTTATTGCTAAGGATTCTTAAAAAAAAGACTCAGATTTCTGAACATCCATCAGTGAGCAGCCGATCTGGTGGTTATTTTTTTAATTCTCTGATTAATAATTACATAACAAAAGGTGCTTATTCTACAGAATACAACTGTTTTTTTCTGACAAAAAACTGACAACTGTGTTTTTTCATCCTAAATGGAAAATGTGTTTATTTTTGTACAGTTTTGGCTGAATTCCTGTTCTGACCGTCAGCTAAATTATTTTCCAGAGTCTGTTTACTCCAGTTAGTGATGTGATTACTAAATTAGTTGAAGATTATTTTAATAATCAATTAACCCAATTAATCTTTTCAGCCCCAGGTGGGTACACTGGCTGTTCTGCTGATATCTTTGTGTCACTGTGAGAGCCAGTGGTGAGTGTGTGTGTGTGTGTGTGTGTGTGTGTGTGTGTGTGGTACGGTGTGCCGGGTTCGTTCAGGTTTCTTTCAGGTTGTTGCTGGAGGTTTGGGTTCAGACGGTCGGCTCTTCATCCTCTGGGATGTTTGGTGCAGCTCGGCTTCCGGGTCCGATTGGATCTTTCTTTCTGGGTTTTCAGGTTTTGTGCATGTTTGAGTGGAGGAACCTAATTTTGACCAAACAGTATTATTCTAGGTCTTTGGGGGATTCATCTCAAATAAAACAATAGTCATAATCAGTCGACTTCTCAGATGATTCCATCCAGTTTATAAGAATTTAATTTATGTCAAAATCATCTAACAGTCAAAATTTGGCTGCAAATACCTCCAGACCATAATTTACCCAAGCTGCTGTTTCATAACAGACATGCTGTCAACATTTTTACTATCACAGGTTTAAGTTTGTCCTCATGAGAAAAGGAAAAATACAGACACTTCACCCATTAACACTTAGAGGCGTAAAGAATTGAAAAGCACAAAGTGCTCAGAGCAAAGAGTCTGTTCAGCCTGTCAGTGTCAGAAGAATGAGCACCGCAGCATGTCGCCACTTCTGATTGGAGGAGGAGGCCTGAGCAGGGGCAGAAAACCTGAGCAGGGGCAGAAACAGGGGCAGAAAGTCTGAACAGGGGCAGAAACGGGCTGAACCAGAGGGGGTGTAGTTTATTTATTTTAAACTAATAAATAAAGTTGATTACCAAATGTTACCAAAATGTAAAATAGAGAGTCTGTGTTGTGTATGTATATTACATAAATACTTATCGGTGCGGCTTCCAGAGCCTCGTAATAAATCAGAATGGGAGAATTTAAAGGATATCTGTTCAGATATCCTTTAAATTGTTACTGTACATCCAGAGAGCTTCAGGCAGCCAGAGAACAGGGAGCTAATCTCAGAGATGCAGGCTGTGATTACACACACACACACACACACACACACACACCAAGACACAAAAAAGACGTTGAACAGATGCGCTCTAGAGCGTATCCATTTTTCAGTACCTAAATGGAGGAGCGTCATCTATTAAATTCAGAATCAAATTAACTCATAAAGCATCACTGGATCTTTATGGATATTTATATTTCTGTCACCTATATTTGCAGCATCTAATTTTGTAATTTTCATTTGTTTTTGGTTTTAACGGCAGCATCGAAACATTTTAATGCTTCTTTACGCTGCTCGTGAATCTTCAGGGCAGGATTCAGACCTCTGCCATGAAATATTCATAATGTGAGCACACTCTACAAATTATAGATAATGTAATCATTCTGAGGTCAAAGCTGTAAGTAAACAAGTATAAATAGTTAAAATATGAGCTTTCCAGTGCACTTTTAATGAATATTGAATGATGCTAAAAAAAAAAAAAGATACTCTTGATAACAAGCATAAGGAGATTTTTTATATTTCTTCTGAAGACATATTTTTGGTCTGGATCTTTATGAAATACCTGCAACATATTTTATCTGTATATTTCAGCGCAGCTCTAACCTTGGCTGAAAGCTGCCGTTCTTGGGGGTAAAGTGAGCGGCTGGTGCCCACTTCCACCTCTGGTTTCTGCAAATTACGCCTCTCAGGAGTTTTGTTCCACTATGCAAAATTCAAAATTGGACAGAAGCTACACTCTATAACCTTCAAACGATGATGTTGCTGTATGAAAGTGCATACAGTACAGCACTAATATCCATGCAGCAGAGGTTGTTTTACACATTAGAGTTAACACCAGCACACCCCAAGCTGAAGTAAAAAACACGAGTGGCAATTTTGTTCTCAAATACTTTCATTTCTGCCACCTGGACTCAAACTCAGAGAGGAAGTGACACTGAAGTGATCAAACAGCCAATCAGCTTTTAAAACCAGTCAATCTGACGTCTCTGTCGGTCCGCGCTGATGGGACTCTGTAAAAGTTCCCTGTTTATAGGAGGGATGCACACTAACGGTTCTGTGAGCCGGTCACCTTCAAACTGTCGACGTGACGATTCTCCAGGACAAAAAGTTTCCATATCACAAAGTGCAGAACTGTTCACCGATCTTCAGGAATCTCAGCCGAATTTATAAAAATCCATAAACACAGCTCATTTTTATAACCACTTGAGACGATACCTAAACCTCCTGCTGAGGTAGAAAGGGACTGCGTTCCATCATGGCTGCCAGGATGGAGCGTTATCACTAAGAGCTCCGCCCCTCGGCCAGAGCGCCGCCCCTCGCTCAGAGCGCCGCACCTCGGTCATAGCACCGCCGTCGGCCAGAGCTCCGCCCCTCAGTCATAGCTCTGCTCTCGGCCAGAGCTCCGCCCCTCGCTCAGAGCTCCGCCCCTCGCTCAGAGCTCCGCCCCTCGGCCGGAGCGCCGCCCCTCAAACGGAGCTCCGCCCCTCTCTGACACTAACGTGACCTGGTCATGACCAAACGTCATGATTAACTAAATGAGGAATGAACAAATTATCATGTTTCTAAACTGGAGACACCAGACTTGTTGTCCAGACTTAATGCACTCATGTTTTGTCTTCTCTGGAATAAAACATAATAACTTTGTAATCTATTTTGTTGCATTTAGATGTCATCCTGACAATAAAGCACCTTCAGAGCTGAGTGTGTTTCAGTTGGAAGGATCCCAGATGCTGTTGGTTTTCTGAAAGGAGCTGCTGTAGCTTGTCACTGTTTTCCAGTGTTTTACTCTCATTTGTCCTACTTGTTTTCTAAACGGCTGCAATGAAACCCGAGCCATTTAGAGGTTCTGGATAATTTGGCAACAAAAACCCGTGGAAGTGTGTCAGACTCTTGTGGTGAGGTTAGATTTCCAGCTGCCGAGCGGAGATCTTAGCAGGACCTGAACCCTGCTGCCTCATCTCTGATCAGTCAGAGCGGCGGCTCATGATGGAGGGGCTAAACCAGTTAGCCGCCTCGTAAAGAACCCAGTGTGTTGGAGCAATGCTAGAAGGAATCTCTTAGAACGCCGCAGCTGATTCAGTTATGCACAAATCACAAAGTAAAGTCCTACATTCTGTTAACAGAGTTAGACCCACAAACCCGATCAAATTTTGACCTTATGGAAAAAGATCATTCTGAAATTTATAACATAAATCAAAATGTGTCACAAATCTATAAAGAAACTTTCTGATTCAACATTAAAACCCTTTGTAAAGGCTGACAAAGATGTTATTTCCTTTCACACTGACAAGTAAAAACTGAACACTGCAGATTAAAAGTTGAGTGTTTCACTCTGTTCTATATTTTATGAGTTGAATTTTAGTCGTTCCTCGTTCGTGTTTAACAACCAACCAAAGGAAAGACGACCAGTTTGAAACTGAACTGTAAATATATCACTGACAGGTGGCGCTGCTGAGATGTTTCCCTCGTCCAGTCACAATACGCTCCGCATGGACTGCAAGATATAAAAATATTCCAATGCAAGTTTTTAAGATTAATGTTTATATAACGAATCTGAATAATTGATGTGTTTCTTTAACCACCATTTGAAGGTGATTTCTCTCCCTGATGGTGAATGATTTACCTGGAACAAAACGACTTGAGTCAGGAGGATTATTTAATGCAACATAATAACCTCTAAATGATTCACTCTGTAATATTATCTGATTCAGTTCTGCCCTTTATCATCTTATTTTCTGCAACAAAGGTTCAGCGTTGAGTATTTGTGCTTTTGAACCCATCTAATTTTATCTGCCACCATGGACCATATTTGTGTTGTGTTCCAGATAATCAAATGTTGGAGCATTATGATTCACCGAAGCTCATGGATGGATGCCCATTTGCTTGGTGCGAGCGTGAGCCTAGTTGGTGTGAGTGATGGCTATTAGCCGCATGATAATGAGGTGCAGAGGCGATCCGGACGCGCCGTTCTTGTGAGCGAGTCTCACCCATTAGGAGATGGATCTCTGCCCAAGCAGAAGTGCTCTGCTTAATTGGTTCATTTCATCACGGGCAAAAAGCTTTAATTGGGTGACACTCGGAAAGACGGATGAAACAGTTGTTATGGAAAAACATAGGTGGTATCTGCGGTGGACGGCTATGTGTGTCTTTTAAAGATAGCAAACAAACGCAAAGGATTATATTAATACGACTCATTAGATCAACAAAGAAACGTTCTGCATCAAAATGGAAGAAAGTGTGGCCATTTGTAAAGGTGGTGGAGGTTTAAAACCTCGACTGTGGTTGAAGGAGACGTGGGAATGCAGAGGTGCAGCATCAGCCCACACACACCGAGGATCCGACCCATTTCAGCAAAAACCAGCTGATGGGATCTTTTGATGTGTTTTAATTTCTAAGTGCATAAAGATGACCATCTGCTCCAGTTCTTAGCATTGGAATTCATGATGACGAATAATAACTTGCAAATTTATACAAACATAACTAGGCCTCAGTGTTGAGCTGAAGCAGCATATGGCCTAAAACCAACGGAGAATAGGAATACAAGAAAAGGTCTCTGAAACATCAGACTACCAATCAGTTTGTTTGTGTTTTCAGCTCAGTTTGAGAACGTTCTGGAGACGTCCATAAAGTTCTGGACGTCTCCAGAAAATTCTGTGGATATTCAGACAAACATGGTATCTCTGGATGGATTGCAGAGATCCATCACTCAGGAGGACAACGGTTAGTGGTGCACTTCACAAACTTGACTGTTTGCTAAAAGTGGAAAATGAAAAAGTCCTGATTCAAGGATCTCATAAGACCCTTTTAAATTTTAAATGTTACCACAAGCCACAGAAGCAGACATGTAGCAGAAGCCACTTCGCTCAGATGACAGGAAAACTGGCCCTTCATGAAAACGTTGTCCACACATTGCCCTAATATCCCCACAGTTAAACATGGTGGTGGCAGCATCATCCTGAGGGGGTAGGGAAGACTAGGCTGGCTAACGTTTAGCAGTGATGTATGTGATGTAACAGAGATGCTCCTCCTGATCATCGATTGGTTAAAATTTAACCAGAAACAATTAGCTCAATGGGAGGAATCCCAGATGAAGGGAGATGAGAATCAAAGGCCTGGTGAAGGGAAGATGGATGGAGGTAAATTCAGTGGAGCCTGGTGGGGTGAAAGGTCACCGTCCAGATGGAAGACGACCATAAACATGCATCCAGAGAGTCGATGAATGGTTTAGATGAAGCAGATTCATGTGTCAGAACGGCCTACTCAAAGTCCAGACTCTAATTAATCCCACTGAAAATTTAAAATTATGTAAAAATGCTTTGCAAGCGGCTCCATAAATAAAAAACTGGCAGATGGAAGAAATTTCAGGTTTGTGTTTATTCTAATGTTTTAGTGAGGAACAAAGCAAATAAAGGACGACAGAAAATGAAGAACATGAAGGTCTTGGTTTATCTGATGAACGGATTCTGTGTTTTGAGCAGCATTACAGAGTCTAATTCCTCAACACGCTTTACTTTCCAGGCTAAATCTGACACCTGCTTCGCTCAATTGGCAGAAAAGAAAGATGCACAGGTGCTCTCTGCGTCTGTTTCACCTTCCTACCCGGTTCTCTGTGTGCTTGTGGGTGTTCATGAGTAGGAAACGGCATGTGTGCGTTTAAGTGTGCCCCAGCTATCCCAGTGGTGCCTTGGACCGGTTTTGCCCACGAGCTAGCGACCTATTTTCACGGCGCTGAGGCAAAAACAGACCTAAACACAAGCAGGAGCAGAGATGGGCTGCGGATCAGTTCCTGTGCTTTTATTCAGGCCGGAGGATTAATTACTCTGAACCCAAACCTGATCCCGTACTGTGAGCGAGACACTTCTGCATCACCCTGATCAATAATGCATTTTTCTGTCTCTCCATTTAATTTGCCCACAGGCCCCACATGCTGGCATTACCATCTCTCTTGAAAAGTGCAGGAGACACCTGATACTAGAAGTGCACCCCTCCACTCACCTCCATCACGCCCCCTCCCTGCACCACCTAACAAATAGATTTTCAGTTTGCTGCTTGGAAAAATCTCCTCTGTCTTCTGATCTTATGACATAGAACACTTTTGGTTTTGCTTCTTGTTCTCATTTCGGTTTCATTTTGGGGAAAAATGGTCACCATTTTTTGGGAGACTTGAGATGGAAGGTGAAGTCCAGGACTAAAATAGCTCCGGTGGCTGCTGCCTCAGCTTGTCCGGTTCTGGTTGCGTCGCGGTGGAAGGAGCGGCGCTGCTGTCGGTAAACCGTCGGACGCTGCAGGTAGGAAACGTGATCCAGTCTGATTTATTTACTGCTGTTGGTGTCTGCTGGACTCTACTTTGAAAGGAGAGCTGTTTGACGGCGTCCTGGTAAACTGTGTGGTTTTGGTGAAAGCCTAATGGAGTCGTCACTCTCTCATGTTGACCAACAGTCTCCAGACTCTGACCTCCAGGCCACAGCTCCACTTTCCTCTGGCTTTGGGTTTTACTCGTAACAGAAGCAGATGGTTTGGTCTCAATGGAGAATCTGTCAGCGGCTCAAAACTCCCAGTTTATTTAGTTGATTATATTTGTGCAACTTTTTGGATAACTCTTAGATCGGGTTGTTTTTGGAAGAGTAGGAAGTGTTTGTATTTAAATTTGTGGATGCATGTTAAGAGTTTAATGCTTGTATGATTCATAAAAACAGAACAATGGGAGTAAATCTATCATGTATGTGGACGGACGGAGGTTCAGAAACCTTCGATCATTTATCGTGTTACAACCACAAACCTTAATATTTATTCTTCCATCTTGTATTTAGAACAAGTCTTGCCAAAAATGGGAAATGAACAAAAAATCAATATCTAGAGTCTGAAGCTTTGCTCATTTTTATACAACAGCTTGATCTTGACTTGCCAGAGACACACAGCTAGATTTATTTCTGGGCTTTGACTAGGCCGTCCTAACTCATAAACATTTGTGGCTGGATGTTCAGTCCTGCTGGAAGGAGAAGCTCCAGTCTCAGGTCTCAGGTTTTATATCAGGTGATTTCTGCTGACTAAACCACCCAAACGTCCATTTTACTGGGCACAGAACAAGTCTGAACTCTTTATGATCTTAATAAATTAGTTGGATACTCTGAAGCCTTGGGATCCACTAGAACTGCAAAAAGGAAATGTGCATCTAACAAGCCTCTCTAGAGTAAAGAAGTAATTTCAGGGATTTTTTTTGGTTTAATTTTACTTTTAAACGTTGAGAGTTTCTCCGGTACTTTATATAAATCCCAGTAAATGTGGAGTTGGGATGCGTTCTGCGGGACTCTCTCCTTCTATCGACAGTCGTCAGGCTAAGTGATGCATGTAGAATCTCCTGGGGTACGAGTGAAGAATAGCTGTCTCTGACGCTCATTGTTAGGATCTATCTATTAATAATAAATGAGCGTGTTGTGCTGCCTGTGAACAGTCCTGTAATTGGTTCGCTCACATCGCTGACAAATGACAACGCATCCATGAGCGTTGAACTGTCCACTGGGAAATCGATACGTCCACAGCAGCAACAAACCGCCTGCATGGAGTCGGAACAGAACCAGAACCAGAACCGGGTTCTGGACGCGTCACTGGTTAGATGGAGCCACTTAACCAGCACCTGACTGACAGCTTGAAGGAGGCTGACAGATTGTAAAAAGTCTTCCAGATCGTCGCGGGGGTTACAGAATCGATCAGATGACGTTCCTCCAGCCTGATTGGACCAGATTAACGACCGTCAGTCGACTTTTTCTTTCCCTCAGATTTCGCTGGTTTCCTCTTTTTGAATCACATCTTCATTTATTTAGGTTCTTGTTGTTCGGTTACTTCTCTCAGAGCTTCTGGTTACATTTCAAAATAAAATCATTGTCAAAATCATCCTTTGAAAAAATATTTTTCTAATTTATTTAATCAGGTTCTTTTAGTTTTATATTGACATTTCTGTAATGACCTGAAACATTTACCTGGAGTGAAACAGTAAAACAGAATAATACTTTTCCACAGCCTGGTGAGGGATTCTTTAACTGGTAAAAGTCCAGAGCGATAAAATGTTTTTAATGTTTATGGAGTTGATTACAGCTTCCTGATTTCAGGCATCGCTGTGAACAAATAAACTCCTTAAACCACCATCCTGCCTTTTGGGCTTTATCTCACTTAAGGACAATAGAATATGATTTTAATTTCAGACTGCCTTTCATTTTTATAAGATAAAGCTTAAAATGAATTGCTCATTAAATGATCATTAACTCAGCAACACAGTTTGTTTCCAAATAACATCACCGCAACAGGGATGGAAATTAAAGTGGAGCTTCATTCCTTCAACTTCTGTCTATAGTTAAACATAATCAATCTTTAGTAAATCCTTGTACTTTTAAAAATCAAGCTTATTAGAAGCACAATATTATGTTTTTCAGTATTTGAAGAATTATATATATACATATACAACCCAAATGAACGGCTTGTGTTTGCTACTTGAGGTTATGATGATATTTCTGTTTAAAGAGGAAATGTCTCCAGTACAAGCTGAAGTTCATCTGTTGTGATCTCACTGACCTGATTTGTGTTAATCAAAACGCCCAGCAGATCATTCAATGTTAAGAAAACCTGCTGAATATGTTCAGGTCAGGTTGGACCAAACCCAGGATTATTTCCATCCAGTTTGACTGAACATGAGTAAAATTTAACTGGAATAAATGTTTATGTTTGGGTCTGTTAAGCTGGTTGAGACCAAATCCAAAGTACTTGCTGGTGTAGCTGCAGTGAAACGTGAGTCCATGACATGACCATGCACTCATCTCTTCATAAAACCCCAATAAAATATGTTAAAGTCTGTTAGTTTTACTATGTGGAGGTGTGAATACTTCCCCAGCTCAGTGGAAGTGCTGAGTGTGTTTGTGGTTCGCAGTGGGTGAGGTGTGGGGATCGTAACTCCATCAGTGAGCCGCTGCCGGGGAACAGAGCGCCTCCTGCTGGCAGCGTTTTCTCCTGCGTTTCCCTCCACTTGGCAACCCGCAGCAACCAGAGCACAGAGATATCTGCAGAACATTTTCATTTACAGTCAGCTTATTAGAAAGGTTTCAGGAATCAGCCGCTTATTAAACATTCAGCATCAAACTCAGCATAAAAATACACGTTTATTGAAAATCTCGTTAAGTTTCATAAACCTCAAGCTCTGGAACAAACCTTAAAATAATACTGTTTTTTTTTGTAAAGAGTTGCTTCTCGTTATGAGGTTCTGTGAGAATTAGGCTGATTTTCCACATTTTAACTTTTCTCAGTAAACTCACCTACATTGAATCAAATCAGAGAAACGTTGATCAAGAATCGCTGAGAATAATTCAAAATGTCAATAATGTTTGTAAAATTGTTGCATCCAATGAAAAGTAGTTAAACGCACCAGGATGTCCACTCTGGTTTTTACCCTGAGAAAACAAATCATGAAATCAAATTGGTTAGGAAAACAGATTCTGAATGTTTTAAAATACGGCAACGAATCAGAAGGCATTTAAAACGGATTCTTATAAATGATTGGTTAGAATGAATCTCTTAGCTGACAAACGACAATTTCTGGTTATCAAACAGTTTAAATTAAATTAACAGATGGATGCATAATTAAAACTAACTAAACTGAAAGTGCGTCGATGTCCCAACATGGTTGATCAAATGGAAAAACTGAACCTCACTTTCAGAATACTCTGACTACCGTATTATCCGCACTATAAACCTAAAAACCTTCAATTTCCTCAAAGCCGACAGTGCGCCTTATATATGGACCAATATTGAGCCACAACCGGTCTAGCAACTACGGTAATCAGCCTCCAACTTCATTTCCGCCCGTAGAAGAAGCAGCATGCGGTGCATGCTGGGATAGTTGTCAGAATGCTGGTTTGTTAATAAAGTTTGACTGACCTATCTACCTACCGACCGTCTAGAATCAGGTCGTCTGCAGGCCATTTAGCACCACGTTCTACATCAACATGCTGTGCGCGAACGGAGAAGGGTGATCATTGTCCGGCCCAGATGCCCCGACCCAGGAAGGCTCTCCTCGCCGACCGGAGTTGGACTGTTTTGTTGACATTCTCTTTAGTGCAGCTCCATCTAGTGGATTTCTAATGTAACTCCAGCCTCTCCTGCAGCGTCTATTCTATGTGCCTTATAGTGCAGAAATTATGATCATTTTGACCTGCAGGGTAAAAGATCCAAATTTTTGTATTTCTAGGTTAAATAAAAGCTAAAACTTCCATCTTCATCTATTATTTTTCATTTAATCTGGATCGAATCGCGGCAGCCGCCTCGTCCAAGTCCACAAAGCTCCGGATCCTTCTCCAAGATAAATGTCACAGAGACTGGACTCTACTTCTGACTCCACCCGTCACTTTGAAGTGGATCAGTGCGTTTCCGTCGTCTTGGTGTGCGTATGTTTTCTCAGGGTGTGTACTCAATGTGTGTGTGGTGTCACTGTGTGTATACGTCGTCTGTGTGTGTGTGTGTGTGTGTGTGTGTGTGTGTGTGTGTGTGTGTGTGTGTGTGTGTGTGTTGTGTGTGTGTGTGTGTGTGTGTGTGTGTGTCAGATGGGAGTCTTCACTCTCCGGTTCTTCTGCTCCACATCCTGCAGCAGCTTCACGTCTTTATGGGCTGATTAAACATAGAAAACATCTTAGTTTTCCAATTAATAACTTTTGCAACTTATTGTCAACTGAATGTTAATTGGAAATGTAAAGTAGAAATATGTACGTAATATATTCTAAATTAGTATAATTATTTTATTTTTGTAGGAAAAACTTTAGTTTTTCTCAAATCCAGGAAAAACTAAAGTTTTTGGAAGCAAAAATGAACAAAAGCTTTGGGGGTTTTTAAAATAAAACGTGTTTCTAGTTGATATAAATGATGCTACAGAAAACCTGCAGCAACCTTTTCTTTTCAGATGTTTTCATTTTAAACAAAATTCTTACTTGTATCAACAAAACGTCTCTTTGCTTAACATTCACCTTCACTGTTTAACTCTTGTTTTGCATAATATTCAATGTTTTAAGAGTAACTGGTTGAGACAATCTTGCACACAGAACCATACAAATGTTTTTAGTTGTAATCATTTGCATCTGGCCTCTATAACAAGCCTGCAGAGCAACAAATGGCACGTTTGTGGGTGGAAATGTGTTAAAACGACAAAGTGATGGGAGTGTGTTTGTGCTGCGGTGTGTGCAGAACACATAAAACAAATGAAGCATTTGTATTGATTGTCACTTCCTTGGGTTCCAGTGTTTGGAAATGAGGAGTGGGGGGGGGGGTCTCCCTCTGTCAGCTGACACGGCTCATTGTTCACCATAGACTAATAAAGAGCTTTACAGAGGCCGTTATGCATTCTGTGGGCTGCAGACGGACTGATGGCGAGCCGCAACGATGGGAGTCGTTTTATGTTTGAACAATAACAGACGGAGGAGCTGAATTCACTCACTAAGCAAAAATCTACATGTTAAACTATTATAAATATATTAAATCAATAACAAGTCGGCCACAAATATTTATTTGCTAGTTTATTCTGATGCAATATAATTAATTCAATCCTCAGTCATTTTGGATATTTTTACCAAAGTAGATTTATAAACTGTATAGTTGGTAAAAACTGTTAATCTCAGTATATATTTATGGCAGACTGAGATTCATTTAAGGTTCTGCCTTAACAGGCTCTGTGATGATTTTAGACAAAACATTGCAGAACTAAACTAATTTACACAAAATTGTCCAAATTTACACAGGAAACTGTAAACTACGTTCACACAGCAGGACAATACCTGCTTCTTCTGATCGGCCCGACTCTGACCTGTCCACCCAAACGTCAGATCTGAGATCAGAGCCTCTTCCATATGGACTCATATTTTGGAAACGTGTCTTACTGTTTTCAAAGCGTCTGCGGTCTGAACCCTCGTGTTGTAATTCAGCCGATATGACCAAACTCCACAGAGGGTCTGCACCAAAATAAGTCAGGCGCAGTAAATTTGGACATAAACAATGAATGAAAATTATAACTCATTCATAAAATTATGAAAGAATCAGTGAAGCTCGTTGCTTTCAGACTCCTGGCTCTTCACCCAAACAGAAACTGCAGTTCAACGCTCCACAAAAAGCCAATGCTGTTGGCTGTTTTCTTTTTATTAGCTTACTTTGTGCTGCCGTGACGATGCTGTTTCAGTGCTAAATTAACGTTAAAATCGACCCATAAATGACTCCATAAACGATGCGCTGCTGCGTAACGAATATAGATTTTGGTGTATGTTCTTCTTCTGCACATACAGAGGCGGAAACGTTTCATGAAGTCTGTCTGCTGTCAGATCCTGCTGTGTGAACCTGGCCATAAAGACAGGAGCCTACATAACTCATTCACACAGTTTTATCAACCAAACAGTTTATTTCCATGTTTAGTTCCACTTTGTAGCAGAGATGTTTCATCATCCATGTGGAGCTTTAGCTGCAGTGAAACAAACTGAGGTCAGCAGATGAGAGCAACAATTACAATCAGTTTTCATATTTGCTCCATCATCAGAGAAGGAAAGCATCAGGTGTGAGAGCGGGGCCCCAGCCAGAGGGCCACATGTTTAATGCTGTGTGTGTCAGAAGGACACACGACTCCAGCGGCTCTATTATTGACAGATTTTCAGCCTAATGGCCGGTAATGAGAATGCTCAGCCTCATTTTGACCCGCTGCAGCGCCGCTGGAAACCAAACCTGCAGATAAAACCTTGACCTTTGTGCCCCGGTGCTCTGAAGATAATTAGCCAATTCCTTCCTCTTAATCATGAACAACTCAGAGCAGCAGCAGAGGAAACCAGAGTCTGTTTCTGTAGATGAGATCCTGGCTTCTGCCGTTTTACGCTGTGAATCTGTCTTTGTTGTTGCATGTAGCTGGAATATGGTTTCACATTTTTATTTGGTTTTATTTATTTATGGAAGCATTAAATAATTGGAGTTTCTTCAGATGATGATTGACTGTTTAACAAGGAAATCATTTTCAGGACACGCCTTTGGTTTTATGCAGCTTCCATTTACAGAAAATAGAAGCCAGAATTATGAATGTGTTCTGTTTGATAAATGGCTCAATAATGAGAGAAATAATATGTTGAATTTATTTATCAATATCTTTGAAATCAGAAGTTTCCCTCCATTTGCTCAGTATTTGGTGGCGTGGCCTTTGACCTCTCTGTTGGGTCGGACCTTCTGACAGAACTGGTCTGACTAGGTCAGGTCTTCAGGACTTTTTGTGGTGGTCACACTAAAACATGAACTTTATTTTCTTTAAGTCAAATTTGAACCACCTTTCTGAGTCGTTGTCCTGAGATTTTACTTCCTGCTGATGCTTTTAGATGCTGCTTCAATATTTGCACATAATATCCTCCTGAACATTGACATAATGTCTCATGTCCTAAATCCATGTTGTACTTGCATATGAACCCATTCATAACAAACATAACACCGTCCATTAACTGGTTTATCTAGATTAGATGTTAGAAACAGCAACCTTATGAAATCTAAGACTCAGTTTGGTTCCAGGCTGGATTTTAGGCTGAAAACTCTTGTGATTCATCTGAGAATCAGGAGCCTTTCTGTTTGCCGGCCTCTTCTTACACCAATTCACACATAGATGTAGAATAAGAAAGAGCTGCAGCAGATCACCAGGCAAATACACTGAGAGATAAACATAGAGATTTTTTTTACCCACTACATACAATTTCAGAGCACTTAAGTGATTCTCAATCCCAGCATGCCTCAGCCTGCCACTGCCATGACAGATGCTCTAAAATTGAATATAGATTTCAGTGAGCAAGGCAGGCGTGCCTGATGAATCTCAATTTTCTGCTGTCTATATTTCATAGTCCCCACTATGGATAGCTGAAGGGGAGGCAGCGCCTGCCAAAACTGCCCGTTTGGTGTCCAGTGATTATGGAGGCTGTATTTGTCCCCATGACGTCATCACCTGCATCCGTTTGGTGATTAACACACACACTGTCCAGCAGTTAGAGATGAACAGGCACAGGGACACGTCCAGCGGTCGGTTAAATCAAAAGAACACATGATACCAATTACTGTGAAGCAAGAAGCTGTGATGGTAAAGCGGTATATCGCCTGGAGGGTGAAATGCAGAGAGCAGTGAAAGTAACTTGGCTCTTCTATACCTGCAGACTATTTATGGCTGTGAAACAGTCATAAAATGAAACTGGAGGCTATTGTTTGAATGTGCAGCTTTTCTGGAAAACCACAGAACTGAACACAGACACTTTTATTAGTGCTGATGAGTTTTTAACCTAGAAATCTAGTTTGCAGAATTTAAAAATTCAGGAATTGACTTTTATAATTATCTCCCTGAACATTCCCGTTTCATTCAGTATGAAAATTGACCTTCTGAGATCCACACTTAGAGGCCTTTAGCACCAGCCAGCGCCTTGGAGGGCTTGCAGAAAGCCGACCCACCAGGATAGAACTAATAACAGCAATCAGTCACTTGGAGTTGCTGCAGCGACGTTCAGCCCTTGAAGTGAACTGGTATGGAAATAAAACACACCAGGGGCCCAACATGCTACTATGGGAAAGCAATACATTGGGATTAAAATTAATAGCCTTTTATTAAAATCGTTTACCAAATATTTCCTCAGCCACTCCGTCTAAGCAGTTTCTATCATCTTAGCCTGCCACTTTCTTAATTAGAAGATAAAACAGGAATAATAGAAAACATTTTGTTAGCAGAAACATCTGCAGAGGTGGAGAAATGTTGTGGAGCCAAGAACTGTAATGTATTCTTCATTTTCCTCCGACAACCTCTAAATGTTTGGTTGCTTTTAAAAAGCCAAATCTGTGAAATCAAATTTAAACAAAAACTGCAGCTTTAATAAACATTGTTGAATTATTTCATAACCACCTTAATTTTTCTAAGAGAGCTTAATTTCCATATATTTTTTTTTGTACATCTGTAATTAACAAACAGTAATTAAACCTTAAACGTATCCATAGCAATTAATCAGGAGTAATACAAACACCCGACAACCTCGGTTTTCAAACTGAATTACGTTTGGTCAAAACTCCAGAAAAACTCACTCAGACAATAAATTCCTTGATATAGATTTGTAATGAGTTGCTGCATAAGTAGTATAAAATGCAGTTTCTGCCTTTCTCCCTTCAAGGGCATTAATTTCATAATAACTTTAGAGTTTTAATTATGCATTCAGACCTTTCTCTCACCGGGGTAGGAAAATAATGCAGGAAATAGAATCAGTAAATGTTAAAAACAAGAAATTGGTGCAAAAGTTTCAATTAAATTTTAACACAAATAAAAAAATGCACATTTAGGCTCAAACATGCATTCACTCCACGAATACTTGGTTTAATGCCATTTAGAGAGAACCAGAGAAAACACAGAAAACAACAATACAGTCAATGAGGTTTAGATGTAGTAAAGAAGCACTGAAGCCAATAAAACAAGCATCCGGCCACCAGGTGGCAGCAGTGCTCAAATACTCAACATCCTGTCTGATTATCCCAGTAGAAGAAGTTGCCTGTTCAGGACCACCGGGGTGCAGAGCTGATGGAGGAGGAGAGGTTTGTGATGGTGAAAACAGAAACTGGACGTCCAGATTTCTAGAGTTTAAATAAATGCAACAAATATTGCAAAATGGTTCCACCCTGAATAAAGAGCAGTGAGATGATGAGCACTGTAAACATGGTAGGATCATATGAACTGTAGTTTTTATTGAAGCAATAACACATTATGACAAGAAATGTCCATTTACAGCTGATGGTGAAAATGAATCTGAATTACCTGACACATCTCTGAAATATTCATGTAAGATCAGCACAAAGAGAAGAAAGAATATATTTGTTCTGAGTCCAATCATCATCCTTAGCATAAACATGACACTCTTTGCTTTCTGCTGCCAGGACTCAGCTGTCTCTGCTCATCACACCATTTTCTTTTCTTTTAGAGATGAAAGAGATGGAAATAAGAAAAAAAAAACATTTGGAGTGGATTTCATGATGCCAGATCGGATTGCAGGAGACAATAAAGCTTGGTTGTGTAATTAGAGCAGACGTGCTACATGTGTCTGAGTGTTGCTGCATCTCATTAAGGCGAGGTTCAGGCCAGTGAGTCGGCTAACAGGAGCGGATCGGGAGCGTGTGGCGCAGCTCACGATGCGACCGCTTTGCTCATTTCTTCCTCTCTGGAGTCACGCTGCGGCCCCCTGAGTCAGGACCAGTCAAAATGGTTCCACTTGATGCCGAGGCCCCTGGAGGGGCCCACTGTCAGGATCAGTGTCTGGAAAGCCGAAATCTGAGAGGGAACACATCCACACAGAGGATACGTCGGCTCCGACGCCACCGAGCCTCTCTGGGTTTACAGGGAGCATCAAACCTTCAGAATGAGCAACATGCCAGACTTTTTAGAATCTTATTATATCTCTATTGAATATTTGCTGCAGATGGTGAAGAGCATGAGTGTTTATTCACCTCGTTCTTTTATCTATGCGCATATTAATGATTCATAAAAAATGCAGAGCAAACCTGAGCCTATTTGTTACATGCCTTAAGTAACTTCACCTCTAGATTTGTAACACCTTGAATTTGTGTCGACACGCTGCTACAACCTGCGGTAGGTAGCAGGTGGTGGATTACATTAAAACCCAGAGGACTGCCGTCTGCAAAACCTCCCAAAAATCCTGAAACTACCCATCAGACAGACGTGAAGAGATTTTTCTATGTTTTTCCCCAGAGGGCGGCTGCTTCACAGAATATCCAGCTGGAAGATGAAGTTCTTCAGTCTGTTTCTAGTTTAAGCACAAATATGTCATCACAGGCTGGATGTGAAGGAGTTCAGCTGGAATCAGAGATTAACGGTCACACAGCCTTTAAAGGACAATCAACTTTTTACTTCTACTTCTGTTTGCAAAACACAAGAATGAGAGATAAAATATTCTTGGAGAATTTTTTAAACATTTTTTTAAGTCATAACTTGATGTTTGGCAGAATTACCTTTAAACTGTGCAACACAGTAACTCTGACTTTGCTCAAATTTCTCACCAAAACATTTAAAAGTTAAAAACATTAAAAAGTTTTTTGTTTCTTGGTTTTATTTGTTTTTCACTTTAAAATTAACCTGGTAGAAATAACTGACACAGATCTTTCAAACCAAATGATGGGTTGTTCTAAACCACATGTCTGGAATGGATCTGGAGAAAATGTAAAAGGTCTGAACAATCATGATGGTATGGATTTGTTTTCCTCCACACATTTGACGTCTTTTCTTTAGAAAGCATAAAGTGAGTGTGTCCGTCTGAATTCGGGCCTCTGGGATCTCCAGCTTGTCTCCTGCTGGCTGGTTGAGCTGCTTGTTTTCTGAAAATGTCTCTGGGCTCAGAGTTTATCTCGACTGTCGTCTGTTTATTAGTCATGCATCTATCTGCTGTCTAAACATCTCACTCTGAGGTCGCTCTTATTGGCAGACAGGTTTTCTGTTTTCTCATCATGGAAGCCATAAAAGGTAAAGATAAATTCTTTAGAAAAGATGCAAATCTTGGACTATAAAGTGGACATTTTAAAAGCACAATCACATTCATCCTTAACTGATTAACCTGACATGAATGTCAAGCAGGACATATTCGTACATATTAAACTTTATCACATTACAAACAAATATTTCATGATGATGGGAAATGAGGAAAAACACACAAACCCTCTTTAATAATCTATAATCTACATCCAGGCAATATTTACACAGTTTTTCCCAACTATATATATATTTATTATCTTTATGTAAGAGATTGTATGAATGTATGTATTTTGTGCAGTTTGTTTTTATGGAAGTAAATTAGTATTTTGCTAAATCTGGTGTATTTATGGCAACATTGTATGATCATTAATATGCATAATCTCTAAAATCTATCAGTCAGTAACATCTGCAGCTGTTTTGAGATATTCCTCTTTATAACTTTTCATATCTAAATATTAGCATCTCCTCCTCCAGTCAGTCAGATCGGATGGATAAAACCAGAATGTAAGGTTTTGTTTTAATTAGTTACAGATGTAGTTCATGAATTATCTGAAGGATACATGTAATAGTTGAGTGTTTAATCTTCAAATCACCGATCGGAGCGATAGATAAGACCTAATGGTTTAAACCTACTTCCTGAATGCCACGTCTTCCTTCCTCCTGCTGGATCTCTACCTTCAGTGGAGCAGATCGAGTTTTAATTGGCATGATCATGTGATTAATTGCTTTCTTGTCACCAGCTCTGCTGACTTTCAGACTGTAAAGAAGTCTAAATCAGGCATGTATTTACAAGCAATCAAATGCTTGAGATCTGAAGGCACATATAAAAGATGTCCAGCTGTGCAAAGTAATTGGTTTTTCTTTATTAGTGGTGTATCATTAGCTGAAAGCACAAACTTGGAAAACAGAGGAATGAATTATTATAACATGTTGGTAATTTTGCCTGAAAAACCCCCACAGAAAACAGTGAAATCATCTCCATGGCCGACACAGTAGATGTAGTTCTCTTTTCAAACTTTCCTTGTCATTTTTCCCACAGAGACTCGGAGTCGGTCCTGTCTCACGTTTAGCCTCTCAGTAAATTGGGGTAGAAAAAGGAGTGGCCCATTTACCAATCTGTCCCTTTCCATTCCACATGACATAAACCTCGGTTTATTCGGGCCAGAGCTGATTCTGAAGAGCAAATGCTGATGAAGCCTCAATCTCTCTAACAGCATCCAGGTGCTCTTGCATATTAAACAATTTTTGTGGCCAGATAATTAAAGATAGCAGCCATAATCATGATTGATATTCATCTTGATTCCAGGTGGCAAATGGCGTCTTAATGCATCCCTGTGAGTTAAGGCCGTGTTTTGGCAGGTGAACTGATGCCATTATTTCTGAGGAGAGAGAATGATTGTCAGTATATGGTTATTATTCCCCATTATATGTAATGATATTTTGTAGGCGTGAGTGTGAACCACAATGACTTGATTTGGAGGAGAAACTGCGTGTGGCATCCACACAGTGAGGCCTGAATGTAGCATGGCTCCATGACCTGTGACCTTGGTAGGGTTGAAGGTCTGGTCAGATTCCAGCTCAGCTTTGAGCAGTCGTGATATTTGGCCTGTCAGATGCTAACGAGTAGCTAAAAAACAGACAGAAAATACCAGAGAAATGGATGTGAAGTGTTGCTGTGGATGGGAATCTCAAGTCAGACACCAACTTCAGCGTCTTTGGTGAGTCGTGGAGGTGATCCATGTTTTAACGAACCTGAACACGGCTCAGTTCAAGTCTTCATGTTACTGAGTAACCTTTGACCTGTGGGGCATCCCAGGCTTCCCCCTGGGATCCACCACATTAAATTCCTGCAGCTGTGCAGGTGATGCACGGCTCCACGTTACGACGTCACCAGGTGACTCTGGGTTTATTGGCCGTGGATGAGCCAGAACCTTTTCCTGCTGAAAGTTTTTATGTTTGGACACAAATGGAACGATCTGGAGTCGGCAGATCAGGCTGACCTTTGACCTGAACCTTCAGAGTCACATAAAGACAGTGAGAAAGTCAGCCTTCTACCACCTGAAGATCCTTTCCAGGATTAAAGGACTAATGTCACAGATCTAGAGAAACTCATTATCTTCAGTCTCGTAGAAATATAAATGTCTTCTTCCATTATTTATGCTGTGAACAAGACCAGAGAGCGTCGAAGCAATTTCCTCTGACTGGACAAGACGATAAGCTGCAGCAAACTTATTGTTTATGATATATTTATTTTCTCATTTACGGTTCCTCCCCTAACATGATGCCTCCCTGGGTGGCGACCCAAATAGCTGATGTGAAGAACTGACTCTGCTCTGCACTTTGACCAAAACATGCCTCTAAAATAAAAGGCAGGATGAAATTAGAAAGATAATTTCCCACTGATGTGTCTTCCTGCAGGATTTAGTGCTTCATTTTCATCTTTTCATGTTCTTCTTGTGTCCGGCCTCGGCGTTCATATCTGCCTCTGTGTTCCACTGCAGTTTCTGCTCCACAGAAATGAAATGATTCCTGCAGACGCTGTCCTAACACTCTGACTCTGAAATCAGAGCTGCCTTTGGCATCAAGGTAGTCGGGTCGCATGATGAAATATGAACTCACTTCATTTCAAATCCAAAAATATCTGCACCAGCGAAGCAACAAGCAGTCGGTCGTAAAGGATTTAACCCTTACTTTTGTTTGGGAGATACGTTGGTTTCATGTCAGTCATGAAAACTTTCAAATCTTTGTGACCACGATGAAGAAGGAATTTCCAATACATAAAATGTGAACATTTTAGATGAAGTACTGAGTGGCTGGCTTGGCTCAACGATGCAGTTTTCAATTAATCATCAGTGATATCAAGTGCAGTCCATAAGGGTATAATTAGAAAACTGGTAAAATGACCCTTTAAAGTTCATTAGTAATCTATGGGAATCACAGGGAACACTGCTCCGGTTAATTAAAGGGACGCACATTATCAAAAAATAAATGGAAAGGTGTCTTTTGTAGTTAAACTCTATAGCATTCAAGGTGTCAAAGTTAATTAATTTGAAGTGTCCAGAGTCAAACTTTTTCATGTTTCATTTCTCTGTCTTCCCACTGAAAGGAAACATTTCTCTGCTGCTCTCTTTCTCATTAAACCTCCAAGTCAGCTGAGCCTTTTGCATAATCGCCTCCTTCTCCGGTTTGGTCGGGGAACTCATTACAGGAGAGAAAAGGTCCTTTTTGCAGCGCAGCCAGAGTCACAATAATGCAGTGAGGAAGACTCCTCATAACGCTGGCTTTGCTTTTTCTAGACAAAAAGAACAAGCTACCATTATCGTGTCTCTGTGTAAGAATCAGAGGGAAGCAGAAGCCGCAGCGTTTAGTTCCCAGCTTCCTTCAGATCCTGTGAAGGAGCTGCTAAACCCTCTGCCTGTCCGAGTGTCTGACGCTTCTAACAGCAGCGTTTTGGTTGCACTTCTCTGGTTGTTACCGGCTTCGTCTTGTTTTCTAAATCCCCTAGCAGAGATTTGTTGAAGCAACAAGTCAAGAAGTTGTCACACACCTGTCCTGGAGCAACGCTTCTTATCCTTCATGTCCTCTGGCCTCCAGCAGCAAACAAACATCTTTTTTATACAACGTCAAAACCACAGTGCAACAGTGTTAAGGCCAGTAACAAAGAAATGTTATGGAGTAAATAATCATGGCTGACCTGCCAGGTGTCGACAGTCACTGACGTCACAATGACGATAAACTTGTTACTAGAGAAGCTTTCAGTTCAGACTGTTGTGACCAGGCATTCTGATGGAAAGTTGAGTGGAAGGAAGAAGTGTACAGAAGAGGATTAGGGCCACTGAAAGGAAATAATCAGGACTTTAATCTCAGTATTCAGCTGTGAAAGTGTGAACGTTTCACATATTAAACCGAATAACTAATGAAATTAACTTTAACAACAATATTCTAACATTTATTTATGCACCCATATATGAACAATATGACTTCAGTGGCGTTAGATAAGCATGTTCATAAACAGTAATAGAGAACACATTTTGCTGCGTTCATCAGTCGCATCTGTTGAATTTACAGTTTAAATTCTGGTTCAAATCGAAACATCTGGATCCTGGAGGGGATTTTCTGTCAGCTCCGATTAATCTGCTCAGTCTGCACATTTCAACTCTTGATATTTTATTTCCAATTAGTTTTTGTACCGAGAAGCAATTTGAACCCGAAGATGTGAAACACTGTTGTCAATTAGTGAGGAGTTCAAGAGAAATGCTATTAATTTATTGTTTCTATATGAAATGGGAGATGAAGTTGTTTCCGTTCCCAGTGCATGCAGAGGGCCGCGTGTTCATTTAGCATGTGATTAAATTATAGTAAACATAGCAGCTGATGTGTGAAAAGGCAGTAAGACCTGACTGCGCCTCTAACCGATTCATCAGTGACGCTGCCTTGTTTCGTCTGTGGAGACAGAAAACATCCTCATAACGTCAGATGGACAGACGGACGGCGTCACATCTGATGATTTCTGTAAGCAGGTTTACTGACGGGGACTCAGTCATTCACTTTAACTTGTTTTTAAAGGTAATTTCTATTTCTGCTGATTTCTACTCCAACCTCTGAATTGTTGCCTCTGTGATGATATTTATCGTTTCTCAGTCCATCGTCTGCTTGAGCAAACGTAAAGTTTGACTCATTCAAAGTCTGACTGGACTTCCTGCTTCCTTATTTCACAGCAACATTGTGTCTCCAAGACTTGATGACATAACAGTGAAAGTCATAATCACTAAATAGTCTTCTGAATTTATCTGCCTGTATTTCCGTTTTCTCTTCTTTGGTACAGAACTACAGCTGCAGTAAACACACAGCAATTCCATGAGTGAATTAAGAAATGTACCAAACAAAAGCTTCAGAAACATTTTCACCGCATTTCAATACCGCCAGTGACTGTGGCTGCGTCCAGCCGGAGTGTGACTTTTCGTCTGCTTCCTCCCTTTTTCTCGCTCTGCAGATAAAAGAGCAGAAGTCGAAGCAGAAACAGCAGAAGAAGAGAGAAGAACAGAGCATGGCTGAGAGGATGATTGCTTCTGAAAGTGGTAAGCAGCCAACATTTACAGTCTCTTAGCTGACTTGTGTAGTTACTGTGGGATGTCGGATAAAGGCCAGCACTCAAGCTATTTCTCTCCTTTTCAGCCATTTTGTTTTCCATGTGTGTTTGGGCGCTCGCTCTCTGTCAGCTGCCATGTCTTCTGTTCCTTCAGCCGTTTTCTCACATATGATGTCTGTCGGTTATTTAAAGGAGATGAAGGAACTATCGACCCTCAGCTGAGGTAGTTACTATAACAACCACACACTGGTTGGTACAATAACTGGAGGAGTTCAGTCTGGGCTTTGACTAGACCAATGTTTTGTCATAAACCATTTCAGTGATAAAAGTTGTTTAACTCCTGATCAGGTCACTTTCACTATATTTTCAAACTTAATTGCATACTTTTACTCCGAAACATTTTCAATGTGTGGTTTAGTTACTCGTTACAAAAAAGAGAAACGCTGGAGTTTTGACCCACCTACTGACTGGCTTCTACAGTCAGTAGCTACTTACCTGGGCTTGTTCATCTCCACCAATAGGAAACACCTGTTTGTTCATCTCCACCAATAGGAAACACCTGTTTGTTCATCTCCACCAATAGGAAACACCTGTTTGTTCATCTCCACCAATAGGAAACACCTGTTTGTTCATCTCCACCAATAGGAAACACCTGTTTGTTCATCTCCACCAATAGGAAAACCTGTTTGTTCATCTCCACCAATAGGAAACACCTGTTTGTTCATCTCCACCAATAGGAAACACCTGTTTGTTCATCTCCACCAATAGGAAACACCTGTTTCGCTTCTCCCATTAAACACAAAGTCTGGTGATGAGCAGCAGCCACATGTCCCTAATGCCACATAGTGACCAGTTGTTGCACCAATAGTTTGTGAAGTAGAGAATCGTAACGGCTTTTTTTCTTTATGTTGGCCACATTTTCTGTACTGACTATTTTTCTCATTTTCAGCTCTGACCACTTGAAGGGAAACTTAAGGCTTACAAAAACTTTATGTTCTGTCCTGGAGGGGAAACTAATAAACTGGTTAAGCAGGTTAAGTTAACCTTGTAGGTAAAGCACCTAATTTTCTGAACTTAATGATGCCTGCAGGTTTATCTATTAGCAGGTTTAATTTTGTCTGCACTTGGTTGTGTTTATTACTTTAACTGTATTTGACAAGTTTACCAAAATATAAAAAAATGTCATTCAAACTGCATTTACCTTGTTTTACTTTTAATTTATACTTTTCATTACATTACTTGAGTTCATCCATTGTTACAGTAATTTCCATCCTTAAGTACAAGACGTTTCACATACTTTAAGACTTCAACTCAAGTAACATTTCAGTCAGTGACTTGGACTTTTACCAAAGTCATATTTTGGAGAGGAACCTAAACTTTTACTTGACTCTGAAATTTCAGTACTTTATCCAAAACTGTTGGTTTGTGATGAATTGCGTCCATCATGACGTTCTCCTCTCTAAAGGTCAGATTTATGAAATCACCAGTACTTGTCATTAACGACCGATGGCCTCTTTGTTTGAGTCCTGGAGTGGAGCTCACATTCTGAGGTTATCTACCGATTCAAGCTATTTTTGGGGAAAACTTTGAGTGTTTTGTGCAGAAAGAACATCAACGTTTTCCCGCTGGTCGAGCGCCGAGCTGCTGCTTCGTCTGTGTCACCAACAACAGACACAGGGCATCGTTACTGTCAAACCATCATTTCAGAGTTTTATTGAAACAAAACAGTTCAAATCCTGAATTATTTCTTTGTTGGTTTGTCTCATAAAATGTGACTGAAGACATTGAAGTTTTCTGTGGAAGTTGGGGTTCTGATTGTCCTCCACTGAAACGGTGAGCCCACCTGAGTGTCTCTGTGGTCATCATGGTTTCCTGATGTGGTTTTGTGTTCCATCAAACGGTTCAGTTGATGCTAACAGCAAATCAAACACCTGCTTTTCATCCTACTGTCATCAAAAGAGCCCTGCTAAGTCAAATGAATATTTTTTGTGATTTTCTGATTTAGCAACAAGCTCTCTGTCAAATTGGTCAGGAGTTGAACTTTTCCACCTCAAAGCTCCTCAGATGTAATTATCTTTGCTCATATGTTCTGATTTTATTGTTAATTTAACTCCTGAGAAAACGCAGCATGTGCTGAAGCATTAACATGGCAGTTGTGGTGAAATGTCAGGTTTCTTCTGAACACCAGTGCATGCTGGGAAGCCTGGTGCTCGGTGAACTTTGTGTTGGCTCAGTTGGCTCTCGGTGGATCTCACCTTCCATCGTTGTTTGCGTTGAGGTGAAGCTCAGCTGCACTTTGAGTGGCAGTGCTGCTTTGTTGTACAGCCTCTACATCTGAGCCTTAAAATGAACCTTCCTCTGCAATTTTATGGATTTTTTTTGATCAAGAAAGGAAGCTTTGCAGACATCAGACGGCCGTCTCCCGGTTCTGAGTTCGGTCGCCGTGACATGACTCTATGTTCCTTACATCTACGGTCCATCCCTCCTTTATCTGAGGCAGCAGGCTGAGCAGAGAGACGTCCTGTTCTCCGGGGGAATCCCAGACGGTCCCAGATCAGAACCACAGTTCCTCCAGCGAGTCCCAGGTCTCCTCTGGGTCTCCTCTCCTCTCCGCTCCCGTCCCGACCTGATAACCCACCGACTCTCATCCCCTCCCAGAGGTTGTGGATGAGGATGGAGACGTGGTTCAGTCGGTGAATGGAAGGATTCGCCATGACGGACCATAAGTCAGCAGCAGTGCTGTCTTCATCCGGACCCCGCCCCTATGCTCAGCCCCACTCTCAGCCTCTCAGCGTTTCTTGGCTCCGCCCATTTTGCATGTCTTCACATAGTGGTCAGTTATATTTGAGACTTTGTTAGATGAAATATTAAATATGTTCCTGAGCATGACGTTGAAATCAGCAGCTTCATGATCATGTTGCTCTGTTTTGTGTTAGAAGTCACTTTAGGAACTTTGTTTGACCTCTGACCTGCACCTCGGCGACCCTGGACTCATTGGCCTCATGCCGTGTCTTTAACTCTTTATCAGTGGTTCTTAATGTGGGTTCGATTGAACCTCAGGGGTTCGGCGGAGCCTCTGCCATGGAGGTACAGACTCACTTGTGTAAAGTCGTGGTGACGCCCCACTTTGACATCACTTAATGCAGAGGATCACGTTACATTGCTTAGCCAATCAGAGCTGCGGAGGAGCACTGACAATTACGTCAGCTCCGTAGTCGCATCTTTTCGGGGTGTTACTGCATCTAGTGGCGTGGGGGAGGTAACACAACTAATATAATTACATTACTAAATCAGAATACAGCAAAGTCTTTATTGAGTGTCTCGCGAGGGTTGGAATAAAAAGGGTTCGGTGAATGCGCATATGCAACTGGGGGGTTCGGTGCCTCAATAAAGGTTAAGAACCACTGCTCTATGAGCTGACCGCTCTGTGACCTTTGACCCTTTACTTAAGGTTTGCAGCAGTGCATCCATAAAAAACAGTGTTTTAAAACTGCAGGAAATGTGGCTGCATCATAAACGAATGTTTCTGGACACACGGTCACACAGGAAGGTGCTGCTAAGTTTGCAGTGATTCCATGAACTGCTGGGAGCTTCTAAAGAAAGCTTCATAAATAATTCACAGTCATGGATTTCAGATACTGTGTGTTTCCCGCTTGAACGTCGTTCGCAGGGTGCCTGTACATCGCTGCATAGTTTCATATAACAATCAATTCAAGGAGAGAGTTTCAGGGACACATTTCAGTTTTTATTGTGCATTTAAATCATGTTTGAGGTGAAAGAAAAGCATGTTTTCATCCAGAAGTTTCTGAAATCATCCTTTTCTTAATTCTTTATAACTCTGACTTCCATCCAAGTACAGCAGGAGGTCACCAGTTCTTTCATTAGCTGGCTTGACCCCTTGAATCCAAGTCAGATCGGATCCCTCATTAATTCTGCCTCTTAGTGCTTCCTGAAATATCAGGGGATAAGTTGGTTTAAGGAAGGAAGCCATTACAGATACATTCACAATTTGACACTAATAAGACATGACTGAGGCAAAGGTGGTTGCAACTGAATATCCTAAGGCCTGGTCTTCATAAATGAGTAATGCAATTTGTTTGAGTGGATGTTATGTTGACTTATTGTGAGTTTTGTAGTAATAAAGTCTGATTTCTTGAATTCATTATTACTCCACAGAACAATGTTGGACATATTATTTTACTGTGCATCATATGCTATTATAATAAATTAGAATACCATAAAAATGTAATTCATTATAGTAATCCAATGAAAATACCTCATATATTATTTAAATTCATTAGAGCTGCAGAGGAAAGAGAACAGGCGACATCACAGAGGAACATGAGACCAGAGCTAATGATGCTAACCAGCTAATCACCTCCATGATGATCAGGAGTTCATGCAAACGCTCCACATTCATGTTGTCTACAGATACTGCAGACAGTGGAAGTGGACCAGTTGAAACCAAATATCCACAACCTTCTGACCAATCACAGAGCTCTGCACCGGAGGAAATGGCAAAGCTTAGATGGATTTTATGACGTTTTAAACTGATTTTGAATTGTAGTAACTGGCAATTATGATTTTTCCTTGAATCAATTGTTTGGCACATTCCTCATGATTCCCTCTGGAGATGAAGGGACATCTGACCAAGGCATCAGGACTATGCTTGTTGTCTGGAGAAATCCACAGATCAGAGAGTCGATCTGAGCAAAGGGTCTGATTGGATGGTTGGAGTCTGGAGCGGTGGTAACGTCAGGAGGAGAAAAGTGTTGCATGAAGGGTCCATCCATCGTGCTGGTGGTCAGGAGGAGCATAATGCTATGATTCTTATGGCTCAAACTGTGCAGGAGGGTTAAGAGTTTTCACACCAAGTCCAAACCGATTCATACTGGGAATGTTTCACATGTGGTGGAGAAGAATTTCCAAAGCCGTCCAACTTGTCTCTGCAAGATCTGATGAGAAAACGATTCTGCTACAGAAATGTTCAGAAGTAATGTGTGCCATAATCAAAGCAAAGGCCCATCCAGCTGGATATTAGCCTTTATTTTGGAAAGAGAGCTGATGAAAACCAGTCCTGATGGGAGCAGAACCCAGAGCAGCTGATCCCTCCTCTGATACGTTTACGTTTCATGCCTGACATCCTGAGAGTAAATCCTTCATTTCTGAAGTCGGTTCCAGAATTCAAGCAACAAAAAGATTCTCCTGACAGGAGCTTTTATTCACAAGTCAAACTTTGCCTGCCGGTGCCGAAGCTTTTGTCAGATTTTAGATTGCATGCATCACTTTATGATTTTATGTCCGTGCGGGGGCACAGACATTTGTGACATGCACTGGTGTGTGTGTGTGTGTGTGTGTGTGTGTGTGTGTGTGTGTGTGTGTGTGTGTGTGTGTGTGTGTGTGTGTGTGTGTGTGTGTGTGTGTGTGTGTGTGTGTGTGTGTGTGTGTGTGTGTGTGTGTGTGAATGCTCAGACTGAAATGAAAGTGGCCTGGCTGTGGAGAAGGATGAATCTCACTTTAAGGGTAGAAAGATGAAAAGCAGCAGAGGTGATGCTGTGTTAAGAGTCTGCGAGACACATCATGTCAACATGTAATCTGAACGTCCCGGCGGCTCGTGGGCGGAGCCAGCCAAGGTTGGCGTTTTGTTTTGCATCTTAATCAGAAAGCTTTTCATCAGTTATGATCTGATGTTGTTTTGATGCTTTACAGCGTCGGGGTGAACCTGCTCATCGTCCAGCTGCTGTTTCTACTGACGTTTCTGTCTAAACTCTGACATCGATCAGAAGATCCATGCAGAGATTAAGATAAACGTCCAAAGCAGCAAAGGTATTATTGTGTGAAGCTGGAGCCAGTTGCATCATGGGAGTTGAGTTTTTATTTAGTCAGCTCAATTGTAAGCAGAATGAATATTATATAATATAAATGAATGAAACGACCAGGAGGTTTACTGGATCTGTAGTTGATGTGATTCTCTCTGCTGACTTTGATTGAGCTCTGACTCTGAGGCTAATCTGTAACTTTACCAGTGATTGAATAAATACTGATTTTATTAACTGACAGCTCAACTTCTTCAAACTCTGAATCTCTGAGGATGTTAAATAAAAAATCTACCTAAAAAAAGATCAAAAGGAGACTATAAAAATTATTGGTCTTCATAATTTCCCCTAAAACTGACATTTAGAAATGTTACCTTGATGAGTAAAACTCAAAACTGTTGAGATGTTTGCAAATTCCTGGGTTATTATTTAGCTGACATGTATTACTTTATGGTTTGTAGATCAAAGCAGCTTTTTTATAAATATTAATCATTCAAAGTGGCGTTTTGTGTCAAATTTAGTTGTTTAAATAGTTCCTGATTAATTTGGTTCACAAATATTTGTCAATGAATCTAATATTTAACTGTCCTGATTGTGATAATAATCCTGTTTGAACAAAATGAGGAAACGTTGAGCTGGTTTCTGCTAACAGGTTTTCTGCATTGTTCTGTCTCTGTTCTGATCCTAATGGCATTATAGGCCCAGTTCTGAATGTCTTTGTTCAGGACGGAGAACATTCTCCCACCATCACTCCCCAGGTAAATGGGATTAATTCACTTAGCGCGCTGCATAAGTCAAAGCCTGCTGCATCCTATTAACTTAATTATGTTTGGGCCAAACATTACTTGTACTCTAACGTTCTTAATCAGCCCTTATCGTTTAATGTCAAGCAAACATTTAATTCTAATTAAAAAGCGGACGGATCAAATTGTGGCCTTTACTCTAACGGAGCACTCTTCATATTCCTCTGTTCATTTCTGCAGACGGTTCCCAGTAATCATGCATGTTTTCATGTTTTCCCATGAAAGTTTTCATCTGTCTTGAAGCAGAAAACTGTCAGGCTTTTAAAGCAGCTGTTTCATGCATGCTGACATTTGCTGATGGAGAACATGGTTTGTATTTTTAACTCTTGTTGTGTTTTTTTTTCCTCTCCCCAATGAAGTGGTACATTTCCCCGGCATCAATTGGCCATGGTATTATTAGATCTGGCTGCTCACTCTGAGGTATGAAAGTGAAAAATAATCTATGTGAATGAGGAAGGTAGTGGCAGAGCAGCGAGGCGCAGTGGGAAGCACGGCCGCCGTTTCATACTCACAGAAAGCCGAGCCGGAGAAGGAGGCCTGCAAACCGCTGATAAACAAACAGCCAGACTCGGTTCAGACCTCATTAGGATTTATGATGAATGGGATTCAACTGGAAGGTGGATTCCACCTCTTTATTCTTAGACAACTGAACATTCCTGAAGCACATTGTGGGGCTAATGCTGCTGCTTTTTGGTTGGTATAATTACATGAAATATTTGTTTTTGTTGGGTTGCCTTGTTGTCCTGAGTTCGGATCCCAGCCTGGGGTCTTCCTGCAGACCGTCTGCATGGTGACCTGTCCTCTCATGGCTTCTCTCTGGGTGTCTGGCTTCCTCTCACAAACCGAACCAGATAGACTGAAGACCGGAGAGGATCGGTGGCTGCAGACGATGGATGGTGTTGGTCTAATAGGAGGACGATCAAACTCCAGTCTGTTATAATTAGCTTGATGATCCGTCAGGTTTTTTTACTCTAAAGCCACTTCAGCTTCACATTGTTTCATCTTTTCTTTTGAAGGGAATCTCACCAGCAGTGAAACCTGAGAAGGTTAAACATTAAACATCACAAATAACAATCAACTCATTTCAGCTTTAAACATTTAACTAGTTTCTTCAATAATTTACTTTTAACTCAACAGTGAAGGAAATAGATTAACTATGTATTCAAACACGTGAGAAAAATTGTTTAAAACAATCAGAAAATATGGTTTTTTTGTCCTGAATTAAATATAAATTATGTAACGTTGAATAACGAGTCTTTGTGGAAGATTTCAGCTGAAGTTTGTGTGAGCAGAGATCCCAATGTGACTGGATGGGGCGCTGGGTTCTCTGTAAGGCGCACACCAGTTGGGTGGAGACAGTGGAAATTCATTTAACTCGACAATCTGAAACTTTAGATATAAAAAACTCATTAATTTATCATTATGTAATCAAAGACAGAAAGTTTGCCTGACTGATTTTAGAGGTTTTGAAATTTTTTCCAGTTTCTCGTCTCATCGTTTTACTGGAAAAACTCTGATTCCTTCCTGACATTGTGGTGGTGGAGCTGCTGACAGCCCATCAGAGAAACACCAGCAGTAATGAGATGTTTGGGCCTTGATTAGAGAATATTCACCAGCATGTCAAGAATGATCAAGAACAAGCAGGATTTGGTGAGTGGCTGAAAGTGACTGGGAGCATCATCATCATCATCATCATCATCATCATCATCATCATCATCATCATCATGATGGTCTGTTCAAACCTCCTCCCACACATCAACATGCTGCTCTGCCCACCACAAAGCCTTTATCAGGTATTTAGCAGCAAAGAGAATAAGATGAGATCTGAAATGTCAGTTTCAACATTTCTACCGTCGTGGTGAAGAACCAGAGCGGCGTTAGCTTTGTGTGCTAATTAGGATAAACTGGTTTAAGTTCTGCAGGCAGAGGTTAAGCTAAAAGTCAAGATGCAGATCTGAGCCAGCGAGTCCATCATCACAGTAACGGGTCGGGAGTTAAATACTCTGAGCTGCTCCTCAGTTTATCGTTTATGTTACAAATAACTGGAAATGCTGAGCATTAACTCCACAATGTGAAAGAATTAGCTTTATGGTTGGAGACCCAGCAGAGGGATGCTTTGGGAAATAAGGATGAATGAATATCTTCTGTAAGGGGAACATTAGCAGAAGGACAACAAACAGGTCAATTGAATTTGATCCAAAATCAATCAAGACTTTGCATTGGACAATATGACCAAACAAGCAAAATGTCCTGTGCTTGATTGTGTTACAGATTGGTTTAAATCCTACACATAAAAATATAAAATATAAGAAACAACAAAGGATATTATCAGGCAGAGATAATCAGATCAACAACAAACAGCAGCATTTCTTTATCATGAGAGTAAAACTATATTCATCCTGCATCTCTGAGCTGCTGACAGACTTTCTGATCAAACGCATCAGAATCAAAAACTGAACCATGAGCTCCAGACAGGTTAATATTCCATGTCCAGTTTCAGTATTTACTGATGTAAACAAGGATTTCTCAGTTTAATCTGGATTAAACTGAACAGCGATGCTCTCACCTCCGCCTGCTCAGCGCTTAACGCTGGTTAAGTTGCTGCAGCCACAGAAGAGAAACAGGGAAACAATTTTCCTGCCGTCATCAGTGGTCAAGCTAACTAGCTTTAGCATTCTCGGCTGGCTCTGCTGTGGGGGGAGGAGTTGTAGTGCAGCAGATTTAAGTATTTAGCAGCACTAAGCCCTCCCCCTGGCTCTGATTGGTTGTTTTTTACTGGATGCAGTGTATTTCTGCAGGTGGCATTAGGACCTCAGACGCGCAGCAGAGGAGTTTTGTTTCTGTCACAGATTATCTGTCTCATATGATTCTGTGACAGTTTGAACAAACATGTAGGAACATATTTCTGTAAATTACCTGCTGCAGTTTTAATTCTCGTTCCTGTTTTGGTGCCGAGTTCAGACGTTCTTCCCGTCCTCCATTGATCCGCCATGTTGCCACTAACCGTGTCTCCACCACCGTTTGTGATGCATCTTCTTAAATGCAAACCGATACACATGAAGGCGTCTGAGGCCTTGAAGGCTTGAAGGAAGCAGAGTTCTGACCTTTCACCAAGGCAGCGCAGAATAAGAGGCCACAGAGCGTTTATTAGATGTTCCTGTTGGAAGCTTTGTCCTCTCAGACAACCAGCAATTACAGCAGCCTGTAATAACAGGGTGCATTATGGGAAGCAGGAGGGTCCGCTCCCTGTGGCTCTCTGTTATGTTTGTTTGATTTGTTGTTGGTTGTTTGTAGTTTCTGTTGCTGTTTCTTCTCACAGGAAATTTGAAGTTTCTAATTAAATCCTAGAAGCGGAAGCAGGGATAAATCATCTCAGTCCTCCGGCTGTGAGCGACTATCACAAACCCCATGTTTAATTTATATGTGCTGCTGTATTATTTATGGATTCCATGATGTGTCTCCGTAGTTTTTTTCCTCCAGGCGTTTGGTCTGTAAAGTATTTCTGAAATTGGGACAAGAAACTGAGCCTGGTCATGACTGCAGAGAGCCTCACCTGGACTGTTGGTTTGTGTGTTTGGGCTGCTCACATGGAATATTCTGGCATTTTTAAAAGTGGTGTAGAAACATCAGCACACATCAGAAGACTTCATCTTGTTTAGGTCAGTTTGGTTTCCTGACGTATCGTAGTTCCTAACCACCAGAATAATGTGAAATAATCTTTTTTGATGTGTAAATCTTCATAAATTTGCTGTGTTTTAACCTGAAAGGCTCGACTCCAACCGGATGCTCAGTTTTCTCCAGACGTTGTGACTTCTTCCTCTCTGAGGTTCTTTGCAGCTTATGTCTGTCTGTCCAGCTTCAGCTGCTTCTTTGCTTTTCTTCTGGATTAAAAACATTATTTTAGATCTTCTGTGTATGAATCTAGTGAATAAAAACAGTATTTCTGAACAGTCTATGATGTAAATATTTGTTTTGAACATTGTCTGGTTCAGATGCTTCAGTTATTCATCTTTCCTGCATCATAAATTTTATTTTAAATGCTAAGAATCAACTGTACAAGAATCAGGTTCTGTTTGATTTCCCTTTACCAGATTGAAAGTCTTCTGACTGAACATTTTGTTCAGTTTTTTACAAAGTGATTCAACAGTCAAACTGGATAGAACACCTTTAGAAATCATCATCCTCTCCAAGGTGTGTACTTTGACTGGGCCATTTAGTAGCTAGCCGTTCATTTGCAGCTGTATTTGTGTTTGGTTTGATTCGGCTTCACAGTTAAACAGCATCAGAAGGGAACTGGCTGCTTTGGATTTTAATCAGTGGAATTAATCTAAACGAGGCTGAAAACACAAAATATACAAACTGTTTACTAGACTATTTAAGAAAAAGCTTTTTCTTTCCACTTCACAATCATGTTTCGTCTATTATTTGAATTCAGATAAAAATGCTTTGAAGTTTGTTTTAATGAGATCAAACATGAAAACGTAACTGGAGATAAATCTTTTCTCATTGGCTGAATAATCTCTCATGAACGTTTCTTCAGGTTTCCTCCTCAGTCTGAGCAGAAACAGACGATAAACTCTGAGGCTAGAAGGGAGAAATATCTGCATGTCAGGGCTGCTGACATGCAGGACTGGATCTGTCTTCCTCTCCAGCCTTTAATGTGCAGCCGTGCATCTCTAACCTGCTGAACGTTTCAGAACCTGAACCCTCTGAACGCTGAAGCCGCGCCTGAAAATACGGCATGGATCAGCAGTTGTGACTGGAAGGGAAACTCCAGATTTGAAGGAAGAAATACGGAGAAAAATAAATATTTCATGCAAGATTTTCCTCACAACTCAGATGAAAGTAGGGTGGGAAGCAGATGAGTGGCTGTGAGAGATCTGGAGGAGGCTGGTGCAGCGTGAAGTGGCAGGGGAGTTTCCTCCTGCTGGGGGTTACAGTATGGAGATTAAAGGCAAATTCTGGCAAATCAAACTGAACTGCAAACAAACTGTGGAGGAATCGCCCGGCTGAGCCGTCGGCGTCAGAGGAAACATGAAATACGACAAATAATATCCAGAAGTTAAACCATCAGATCAGAGCTGCTCAAGTCTATAAAGGCTGGACTTTCTACATCCAACACAAAAAACAAAACTGAAATGAAAACGATTCATTTTGATGACCTGTCTTGGGTGGACCAGCCGATGTTTGTGACTTAAGATAAAAGGAATAAATAGCAGAACTAGGATGATAATTTCTACCTGGTAACATCCAAGAGATCACCGATTTCATCAATGTGACTTTATGGGAATATGAACTGACTGAATTCATCCATTCTGTATGTCTGCTGATCTCCACACACATGAACTGTGATGGAAGCTGGAGAACCCAGAGAGAAACCAGGCTGGGATTTGAACCCAGAACCTTCAGCTTCATTTTACAGCCAACTGGAAACTTACACAGTCCAGTCACATTAATGTGACCATCTGTCAAAAGCCAGAATAACCACCTTTCGCAGAGCGAACTGCTACGAGACGTGCAGGAAGAGAGTCACTTAGGTCCCTGAAGGTCTTCTCTGGGATGTTGAGCCATGCCGACTCTAATGCCGTGGCCAGCTGCGCTAGATTACGCGGTTGAGGATCCATGGCGCGAACAACTCGATCGAGATGGTCCCACAGATGCTCGATTGGGTTTAAGTCAGGTGAGTTTGCTGGCCAGGGGAGGACGGTAAACTCATCCTGGTGCTCTTCGAACCACGCACGTACACTGGCAGCTGTATGGCACCTCGCATTGTCCTGCTGGAAGATGCCATCATCCTGAGGAAAAACAATGCGCATGTAGGGGTGGACATGGTCCGCAAGGACAGATGCGTACTTGTATTGATCCATCGTGCCTTCCACAATAATCAGTGAACCCAGAGAATGCCAGGAAAACATTCCCCAGACCATAATGCTCCCGCCTCCAGCTTGGACCGTTCCTGCAATGGTTGCAGGGTGGTTCCTTTCAGAGGTTTCACGCCTTATACGCCAACGTCCATCTGTCCGATGGAGCATAAAACGCGATTCATCTGAAAACGCTACCTGTCGCCACTCAGTGGACGTCCAGCTGCTGTACTGGCGTGCAAATTCTAGCCTTCGTCGTCGATGAACACCAGTCAGCATAGGTGCACGAACCAGGCGTCTGCTTCGGAGGCCCAGACGCAGCAATGTTCGCTGAATAGTGGTTTGGGAGACATTTGTGGTAGCCCCTTGGTTCATTTTAGTGGTCAGTTGCTCAACGGTAGCCCGTCTATCTGCCCGAACGCATCTCCGCAACCGTCGTTCGCCTCTGTCATCTATGGCCCGTGGTGCACCACATTTGCCACGTCGTTGATTTTGGACAGTCCCATTTTGCCATGCACGGTACACTTTTACCACGGCGGCACGCGAACAGTTCACAAACTCAGCCGTTTCGGAAATGCTTCCACCCTTGGCCCGAAAGCCAATGATCATGCCCTTTTGGACGTCGGATAAATCGCTCCGTTTCTGCATTACGCCAACGATTGAAATGTTTTCCGAAGCCCACACACACCCTTTATATACGCTCAACTGCACTGTGCTGCCACCTGCCTTCTGTGATTGGTTATTTAACTCTGAAGTGGAAAGTACGTGGTGGTCACATTAATGTGACTGGACTGTGTATTTCCCAATTTAAATACACAAATACTGTCATTCTGAGCAGAAAATGAACATTTCTTTAAATAAAACAGTGTTCAGACCATAGATCAGCTTCTATGCACCACAAATATAGAACAAAATTTCAGGAAACTGCAAACGAGCCGAAACACTGAGTGCCTTTAAATCCAGATTAAAACCATTTTACAGCTCCTTTTGAAACATAATCATTGAAAAATGACCGACGTCACGTGACTAAATGTAATGTTTCAGTTCCTGACAGTCGTCTCGTCTCTCTGCAGAGATTAAAGTTAAACATTTACATTGTGATGACTGCTGGGATGTTTAATAACCTTTGCAGTTTGGTGCCTTTAAAGCAATTAATCCAGCATAAAGTTTTTGATTTTGAAGGAAACCACATTGCATTGTGGGATTGTGTTGGTTGAAATAAACCTTCTCCTCTTCCTAAAACTCTTTCTGCTGTGGACGGACTCATCAATTCACCGGGAAATTTATGATGCAGGTAGCGCATAAGAGTACATTTTATGTGTTCATTTGGGAGTGGAAATGGCCGTGAGTGATAGGCTGAGTGAGGGAGAGTTATTTTAATGCCTGACTGAAGGTGATCCTGACCTCTCATGTGGGCTGCAAAGATGGTTAAACGCCTTCCAGTGCAGCATAAGTATACACAGAAGGTTCAGTGGCTCTGAGGGGTCATTACCCCAAGGAAATGAGCGAGCAGCACCGCCAGGCCATTACCGCTTTGTTGGTACAGGTGATTATGTCTGGCTCATACCATAAAAATAATGCAGTCCGCCCATCCTTAACTATTTTTGCACAGTTCCACAACAAGGTGTCTGCTTTAGTTCAAGATATGATGCTCGACTAATTTGAGTATAAAATCCAAAAGGCAAACAAGCCCAGAGAGACGCACATGAAATCTATTCCTGTCGTGGGTTTGATAGACAAACGCGACAAAAGTTTAAAAGCAACGCAGTGAAAAGTAGAAATGAAAGAGAGGCGACGCTCTACGCAGAAACACATGAGCAAATGTGGCATTTAGAAAGAAGCAATAAATAAGAGGAGGCGACGCAAACTTGGATGCAGAGGAGTGTGAAGAAATTGGCCATTTGTCAGCCTGGATAAGGTCACTATCTAACTTTCCAAAACCCGGTAATTGACTGCAGCCGGGCGTTGGAGCTAATATTAGCCCCCATGAAAAGCTGCAGAATAATAATGGTGTCCAAAGCTTTTTACTTAATTTACAAACAACACAATTCAGCTGAGTAATCATAATAAGGCATTAAACATCAAAGAGCAACACATTAGAAAGGAAATGACTTCAGCTGCGTTTAGTCCAAGCTACCAAAGGAAGCTATTATTGTGTGGTTAGCACACAATAATAGCAGTTAGCAGGCTCACCTACTATACTCTGCAGATTATCATTTATGTCTGTAAATCTGATGATGGTTTTTAAACTCATTGAAATTAAATCTTATGATTATGCAAAAAAAAACATAAGCTAAATTTTCATCATTCTCACAAAATATTGAATTTTTGTCAAAAATGACCTTCTATGAATGTTTAACCTTAATCTCTGCAGGTGAGACAAAGTCTGGGTTTAAATAGTTTCTGATGTTTTAATGAGTCAATTAGAGTTTTACCAAAAGCTTTAACCTTCATGTAGAGCAAGAAAAGTTCAGGTCAGAGTTTAGTGCTGCTCGTTTTGTTAAAGTGTGAAGCTCTTATCACTTATTCTACAGACAGAACTGGAGCGCTGGATTTTATTCAGTAAACAGCAGAAATCTCTTCATCTGAACAGTGAATATTTCCAAACATGGCGCTGCAGCGTTTGGCCTCAGCTCCAGTCTTCATTCTGTTTTAATAACTGCACAATGTTTTCCCTTTCCTGTCATTCTTACTTCTGATTAAATATATATATTTTTTATATTTTTATATATCTTTGACTTTGCTGAATATTTCTACTGTCACTTCTATGTTTTCCTCACTTTTAGCCAGACAGTAAAATGTTCATAGGTTGAGTGTTTTCTTAGAGCAGAGGCCAGCAGACTGAGTTCCTCTGTGCAGATGAAATCCTGTCTCATCAGACCAGAACTGCTCAGCGGTCGGGTCACAGATTGAACCGTCTGCCAAACCCTGACCCCTAGTGGTGGGGCTGTCACATCAACTCTATGTTTCAATTATCTGTGGAAAGGATAAATGCTGAAACAGGAAACCTGTCAGTGACGGCAGCTGGTTCCTCTGGTGACTCTTCCTGGTGGTTCTGGGTCTCCGGCTCACCCGCCCCCCCCTCCCCCCAGACACAGAACCAACTTCCTGTCTGTTGGTTCTGCAGGTTCCAGCTGGAAGTTGCTGCTGCTTACAGACTGAATTAAATCGATGTGTCAACACTTCCTTTCAGTCATGTTTCCTGCATGTTTTCCTGCTGAATGCAGAGCCCAGTTTTCTGTGCTGATCCTGCAGCTGCAGCAGTTTGACTCTGTTTTAGATAAAAGAGAGAATCAGAGCAGAGAAAATCACATTTTTATAAATAAAATCATTCTGAAAGAGGTGAGTCTTCTAAAACATCTCGGTTCTGTTTTGACTTGATCTACAAAAGAAACATCCAGATGGTATTTTAAAGCTTTCGGTCGGTTTCTTGGCATTTTGGATGTTAAACATTGGTCTTATTTTATCCATATTTACATTGTAAGATCTGTTCCTGCTGGGTTATCTCTGCCTGTCCATTTGCACTGGGGGTTTGTGTGACTTTCTGTGACACATTAAGGTCATTTGACAGAGCAGACAAAAGAAAACGACGTCCTGTCATTTTTCAGGCCACCAAAATGCCAAGTGTTGATCAGAGTCTCTATAGGAAAGATTAAGTTTGGATAAAAACGTCAGACGATGGAGTCACTGATGACAGGAACAAACTCAGCCAGAGGGAAATCTTTTGAGGTTCAACTGGGTTTTCTCAGCCAGTTTGGATCCATCATAAATTCCTGTGATAATTAAAATCCAGTGAAACCAGTTTCCATCAGATTTCACCTAATTGGAGAATAAAATCATTTAATTTTAGTGTAACATCTTTATATGTGAGAGTGGCCTAGTCAAAGGCCAGACCTATCCAACTGAGACTCTGGATGGTTCTGAGTTGATGTTCCTGCATTTTTTTATTCCTGTTCCTTGTTGTTAGTATTTTGTCATAATTGCAGCATGAAAACATTTCTGGTTTGGTTTATGTGGTTGGATTATCCACCACTGTCTTCACATCCAGTAGATGAGCTTCCAGATTCTCCTCCTGCAGAACCTGGGCTCTGCGGTTCTGATGTTGTCTGGTTCAGTTCTGCTGCGGTTTCTGTAACCACTCCCAGCTGCACCGTGTCGCCCTGCAGGACTTCAAAAAATGAGCGCTGGTCCGTTCTCAGGAGGATGATCTGCCATGATGCCAGACATCAAGCTCTTCACGGCACCTTTTATCTCCAAACTGTCGGTTTTAGTCGCGTTTTAATTATTTTAGAAGCTCGCTGTCTTTCCTGGGAGGGAAATAAAGGCTGCCAACGTTTTTCTGTCTTCCTGCTGAGCTGCTCTGAATGTTCAACCTGTTCTCAGGTCAAACTTCATGCAGACTGCAGAACATTTTGAGGTGATTCTGAATTTAAATGCCTCCTTCAAACAGAAACGTTCATGTCTTTTTTGTCATAAGTTCACATGAAGGTTTCTATTATTGTGTCTTTTGATACAGAAATCTTTTTTTACATTCCCACTCTTATGTCAGCTCAAATGATGAATGGCCTGATTAAACATGGACATTAAACACAATTAGTGAGCTTGAGTAGGTTTAAAGTAGCATGTATGACACACGGCTGTGTGTTCCTGTCATGGAGGATCTCGCTCAGATCAGTGGATTTGGCTGTTTGATTGCTGAACAGATGGCTGATGTAGGAGAAGCATCTCTAGGCTACACATAAAGAAGGAGAAATTCACAAACTCACATGAACTCAGCAGAGAGCCCATCTCTTCCTGCCCAGCAGTCAGAGCTGCGTTCACATACTGGTGAACAATTAGACGAGTTATCAGGACCTCAGTCCACAACGTCGCTTTAAATACAACAACCAAGATAAGTCTGATTAAAAAAAAAAAAAACAATCTGCTCTAAATTCCTGAAAATGAGTCAGTGGTTTGTCCCTGCAGGCACATCACCGGGCTACTAAATGTCACTTTGATTAAAGCTGATTGGCTCTTTTGGCTGTTTGTCAATATCTGCAGATCATTGCCTTTTCACTAAAATGAATTTTAGTTGAAAGGTTGTGGTTATTTATAGATGCTACAGTTTTTATCACCAACACAAATACGTGCTAAACGTGAGTCTGGACGTTACCATGGAAACAGACTTTTTCACATACTGTCAAGGTTCATCCACAAGTTTTACTGAGATGATTTTTGATCGATTAACAGAATTTATGTAAATGTTTGTTTTAAGTACAAATATAAGGCGTTTAGTTTTCATGTATTTCTGATTCGATGCTGTAGAGAACAAACTTGAGGTTCTGCACAAAGACCCGAGTTCAAGGCTTTAATGTCACATTTCTGTTAGGTCATGGTGAATAAGTACAGCATTTCTATAACAATTTTAATTTAATTTAATTTGTAATTTAAGCCATAAGAATTCCCATAGCTTCCTTGGAAGGATCCCAGTTGGGAATTAACCAACATAACGTGACAGAAAGATTCAGGACTTCTACTGGAAACCAAAAGTGTGTTTTATTATCAGATAAACTGACGTGTCTGTGTTATTCTGGAGTAATGAATGACGGTGTTTAACGTGAGCTGATGTAGTAATCCGGGTGCTAACAGCTTTAGCTTTCATTGTGGTCCACCTCAGAGGGAGATATGAAATAATAAAAATGACCCTGACAGCGTTTTGATTTATTTGGTTTGGGTAAAACCAGCTGGTAGGAAAACGTCGTCCTCCTTCGTGTCAGCGGTGAGGCGTGTTTCATTCTGTGACTCCGGCGTAATAAAGAAGGATAATGTTGATGGCATGGCAATGTGCTTTGCTGGATTTCACGTAATTGGAGACAGGAAGGGCTGACAGGCAATTACATGGGATGAAAAGTGATAATAAAACTAATACAAAGAGGATCTTCAGATATGCATTGACGTGTCCGGAGGATTGTAACAGCCCAGCATTCCTGAATGGAGATTGAGGCCTTCCAGCATCCAACCCATGATTAATATCTCGATAATGTGGCGCTCGCTCGGCTCAAACAGACATTGTGCTGACAGCAGGAAGACGTGTGAGCCAGTTAAAGTGGTTTGAACGAATCCGGTGACAAAGCAATATTTTATTTTATTTATCTTATTCCTGCTGCTTTTCATTGCTGCTATTCATTACGGCTGTGACGCTCACGCCGCCGTGTGTGTTGATATGTGGGGAACATTCCGCTCGACATTTCCATTCATTGTAAAGAGAAATCCTATCGCATCAGCGCTGATGGAGAGGAGAGGAAAACACAGCGAGCCAAACATGTTTCATGTCCTCCTGTATTGATTCAAGAATAATTAGTTGTAGCCGAGCCTATCTCCATCCGGGCAGGACGCTGTCTGACACGTGACATTTCTGGTGAATTAAATGATTCAAGTCTACAGTAATCTATAATGAAGCAGACAAGCTGCTTCTTTAAAAGCGTTTCGTCACAGATCGTCATCTGGTCAGATTCACGTTCAGCAGAGCTGCAGCTGGACGTCCTGCTGGCTGCCAGCATGTCCAGGTTTATCCTGCAGGCGCAGCCGCTCCACGTTTTCACGTTTTCATACTGGGAGTGGACAGAAGTCTGCAACCTTTCCAACCCAGAACCTTTTCACCCTCCGTCCAGCGACAGAAAACTCTTTCAGAGCTGCAAATCTTACCTGACCTTTCAAAAAAGACAATTTATAACTTTTACAAAATGTCTGTTTGCAGTGGTGTTTTCATAAAAGGAAAAAAAAAACAACTTTCAGCTTTTATGTTTAAAAAAAAATGGATTTTTGTAAAATAAATATATTTTCATCTATGTGATGTTGACAATTGTGGAACTTGATATTCGTCTGTCTGCATTTGTGTTTTTAGGATTGAAAACCATGAATTATATTAAAGTTTTGCTAATCAGTCGGATACGTTTCCTTCTGCAAGACATTGAAATTTAAGAAAAATCGTTTCCAGCAACGGAACCAATAAAGTCAGAGATATTAAGAATGGTTTAGATCAAACACAATTCATGTTAGAATGGCCTAGTCAAAGTCTCAAAGCCTCAATCTGGCCGACGGCTTGTTTTTCCAGTCTGACTGAATTTGAGACGTTTTGAAAAGCACTGTGGGTAAAACGTTCATCCTGTGAATCTAACAGTCCAGGTGCAGGCCACACTTTTCAGATTTTTATTTATTTTTTTCTTAGAAATGAACCCAAGCCAAAAAAACCTAAATATTTTTGTAAAAAGTAAAACTAAGGGGTGTGATTTGCTCCTACATGAGGCTGTGTTTCTGTGCGGCTGTAATTAACGCGCTCAGCTCATTTAAAGCAAACAGCCGTTTGTCTCGGCTCGTTGTTTGTTTCTCATGGTGCAGCTGATTAAAGTGTGACCCTCACCACTGTCTCATTTAGCTGTGATTCATTATGAAATACTCTGAGCTGTTTGTGAAGCTCGACCTCCAGTCTGAGAGGAAACGACACGGACAAATGTGCCTTTCTGCTGCTTCTAACAATGAGAACAACACGATGTTACCATCGCCCTGCTTGTTGGCAGCGGCGGCACAAAGCCGCCACCTGAAGATGAGGAAGCAGGTCCAGCTCGACCTGGTGTCGTTGTCGGTCCGCCTGTTTTCAGCAGGATTGAGCGAATTGTCTGCAGGATTATCAGGAATCCTCATGAACTGGCTGCGAATGCAAACTCTGAAGATGTGGAAATAATAAACCCTGAAACATGTCGGACCGATGGGCCAGAACCTCATTCTGATGGTCATTTCTGAGCTTTTTTAGGCTTTATTGGCAAACCGTTCCATCTTTATCTTCTAAACTTTCTTCAGTAACATTAATGTTGCCTTATGTGGAGCACATATTACCAATAAATTATCGCTTGCCATTTTGAGAAAATTTGAACAAGAATGTTGATATTTTCCGACCTGAATGTCCCAACAGGCTTCAAACTGCAGATTATGGGAAAAATATGAATATTTCTCCTAGTTTCAGTTATTAAATCAGAATTAAGATAAATTGTCACTTTAACAGATTTGAAAGCTAAAAAATAATTTCAAACTAATCCAGTTGGAGGATATTTCCACTGGAAACAAAGTCGTTGTCTTTGTTTAATTTTGTTTTCAGAGTAAATAATCCAAACCAGACTGGAAGAGCCACATCTGGTTTCAATCAAGTTATTGCCTGTTTAGTTTATTGTTGTGACAATCGAATAATTTTGGATTTTAATTTAGAGAAATGTAATTCTTGTCTCCCACATGTACTTTTATCTTCATGGTTTCGGCCGAATCTTTGGACGGCACCGGTTTCTGACCGCTAACAGAACATTGTGTCCCTGAGATGAAGCCTGGTGATGGAGCAGCTGATCAGGTCTGACTGGTCGTCTGTTTACGCCTCTTTTCTCTCAGGAGAAACGTGTCTGGGCTCTGATAGGTGAACAACATTTCGTTGTGTCATAGTCCAAATAAAAGCCTGTTTCTCAGAGGCAGAGGGAATCTTGATTAGTCAGAGGATTTCAGAGGAACTGAACCTGCACATCGTTCTGCATATCTGCAGTTTAACCGTATGAATGAGCCTGAGAGGAGGATGAGGAGGAGTGGGCTGATGAAGACGGTGAGTGGTACCTTGGCCTTTTGGCAGGAAGGCTTGTTAGAGCTGCAGAGATGAGTCAGAAAGCAGAGGTCCTTGTTGTTCTGAGTTCAGTCCGTTTTCATCTCGTCACATTTCCTCCAGGCAGCTTTACTTCAAATCAAAAGAAGAGACAACTGCAGCAGTGGAGGTCTGACATTTTCCTCTATAATGCTCTGAATGCTCTGCCATGATGTCACCGTCCAAGTGTCCCAATCAGCCACTGTTACCGATATTCATCAGGTTTATGGACAGACGAATGCAGAGAGGGAAACCGGCATCATGCATGACTGGTGTGTTGCTTTCTGAATGTCTGCACTGATTATTCAAGGACAAAGTCCTGATTCCTTATGAAACAGGAAAACCTTCCTGAAGTCCTGGAGCAGAGAGACAGGAAGTCCCGCCTCTTTCCCCCTTCAGATAAAACCCCAACATGATGTAAACGTATCCAGCAGACTTCACCAGCTTTAACCCGACACATAATCTGTTGATCTTTTTTGTAGAAATGATCATATTGGTGTATTTTAGCTTAAACATAAAAAATGTAATGTAAAAGAAACGATTGTGATGCTGCCACAAAAACTTTACTGGTTAATATTTATTCATATTTACATGACAAGGGACTGCAATAACCCTAACAGGAAAAAAATCATTTCTACATAAAATGCCAAACAGATTTAGAAAAACTGCAGCTAGAATAACATGAATAAAAGGAAGAAGAAGAACAAACAAAGTCTAAAAACTCCCACAAGGAGTTTTAAACTACAAAATCAGCAGGAAAAGGTGCAAAGCTGCAGCCCACAGTGATTAATCAGAGAGCTTCAGTCTGTGGCCGAGCCGGATGCCGCAGCCGTTCAGCGGCTGCATGTGTTACAGATGCAGGTGGTTAATATTTCAGTGCTGGAAGCTGCGCTTGGCGACAGCAGAGCTGGGTCAGGTTAGCACTGATGCTGCTGCCGCTGCCCAGGAGAGCCGTTAATATTTCATCCCCTTTCTTTTCCAACTTCCCCTTATTTTAATGCACTTTGAAAAGAGTTCTACTTTAAAACATAATCCTACAGAGACGCTTTATTTTTATCTTCTCCGCAAAGAGATTATTGCTGAAATTCTTTATTGTCATAATCACAAAAATTATACGGAGAGTCTTTGGTGACAGTTATAAATTTAGGTGGTTTTAATATTCATAGCTTGATTTGGCTGTGGAATAAAACGAATATTTAGGATGTCAGAGAGAAGTTGATGAAACGTCAGTCTGAGGAAATATTACAATATTGTGAAATTGTTTTCAAACATATGAACTGGAAGCTTCCTGACAGAAAATGAGTCAAAAATGTTCACTTTGATAACCTTCATCTACCAGAGTTGAGTCAGATCGTAACCTGACCGTTTGACTGGACAGCTGTTAAAACTAAATCAACCAAAATATTAAAACAGAAGACAAATCTGCTAATGAATGTGTCAGTAGTGAAAATATTTAGCACATTTAGCTTCTGATGAATAATTTTTCCAGATAAATTTGTAAAGCGCGAATTTAGTTGGCTGTAAACTTTTATTTGAATGAAGTTCGACGTCTGTTAAAGTTTTTTACTCGACTGTTAAAGTTCCTTCCTGTAGTTTTATGTTATATTGAGGACAGAAACGCTGTTATGTTGTGTTTAAATGTGGCTGCAGTTGGGCCCGACCACAGAACCAGGAGCCAACAGAACTACTGACCCGTTACTGACTGGACTCAAACAGAACCAGTTACTATGGAAACAAACTGTGAAGATGTTGAATCCTTGACCTCCAGCCACAGAGACTCTCAGCTGCTCCTGCTTTGGTTTAAACTTGTTGCCACATTTGAAGTCCACAGAAAAGTATTCACACCCTGCAGCCTGAGAGTTTGATCTGGGTTCACTGGGACCAACAAAGTAAGTTGAAATGAAGGAACAGCGATGCATCGTTTCCAATATTTCTTGCAAATAAAATCAGTTTCCTGTCAGGTTAGCGTTGCTCTGGATAGCTGAGCTGAGCTAACGGCTGTTAGCCGCGATTTACGATCACAACCAAAAACCATAGCAACAATCCTGCCGTCGTCATTCAGTTTTTATTCTACACTGATGTTATTTTTCTAAGAAACTCATTCCTGAAAGTTTAACGTGTGAAATAAATAAATCATTTTTTGAAAAGAGAATCTGTGAGTTTCTCTTTTCAAACAGATGAAGTATATTTTTAGATTAGATGCTAATGGACCCGTATTAAACAGAACCACTGGAGTTCTGTCCTTTGCTCTTCCATGGTGTTTAAAGGCCCGTTTGCTTGCTGTCCGCTCTTACATTGATGTTTTCTGTTGGAAACTGTCAGGCGTCGCTATTGATCTGAGGTCATAATCCATTATAGGCCATTTGCTATTGTGTGCCGTCTGCATGGAGAGCAGAGGTCCACTTGCTTTTGCAGTCAATAACTTTTATAACCGGTGGTGAAAATCAAGTCAGATTTGTGTCAATATTTGTAGAAAATATTTCACAGAACATTGTCTCCAGATCAATAACTTTAAATCTTTATCCTGACCGAATCACTGGAGCCGTTTCCAGAAATCAGAAATAGATCACAAACTGATAAAGGTCTTAAATACTCAGCTGCAACACACAGAAGATGATTTATGATTTGAATTGCTGTTTAATAGACAGAGCTGAACTGATGAAAGCAACCTCTTCCTCTGCTCCTCCTTGACTTTTAACCTTTGTGAGAAAAGCGTTCAAACAGCTGAATCGATAACAATTTAAGTCAACAGTCTTGTCACTTCCTTCTTCTTCATCTCCCCACTCAGCCTGCACCCTGGGTGGCAATTTTCTGTGTGACATTGCTCTGATGGGACAACAATGGAGGCTCAGGACAAATGGCTTCTGGGGAAGAATTGATGGCAGTTTGATCAGACAGCTCCTCCGATAGCCATCTTCATTTCATTCAGGCTTCATCTCTCATTTACAACCGTCGCCATGGTTTCATAGCAATTCTGTGGAGAAACTCCAACAGGTTCACAAACTCATTATGATCATTTTGGATTCATTTGCTGTTTTTTCCTAAGGTTTCATCGTCTTACAGAAAATTACTGCAGTTTTGATGATTCTGGTTTGCAGATGATGAAAATAAAATCTGATAATTATAATTATGATCTGATATCAGATCAATAAAGATGAGATTTTTACCAGAAATATCAGGATTCTGAATAGTTTATGTCTGTGCGCCAGTCTGGGCTCCTTCTGCATGAATTACTGCACCCATGCGGCGTGACACGGAGAGCGGCAGTGTTCGGTTCTGCTGAGGAGTACTGGAGGTCCAGTTCATCTGCATGTTGGTTCTGGTCTGTCAGGTTGATTTCCATTCGAACTGCAGAGGGATTTGGACGTCTGAGCGCTGACTCAGCCATTTTCTCTTCTGTCCATTTTCAGCTGCTGCTGCTGCTGCTGCTGCTTCCTGTTCAGGGGACAGACAGTCACATCCTGGATGCTTGTTCAGACTCTAATGGGCCTTAAAATTAGGGCTGTGTAATATCGATTTTACGGTATATATTGATATTTTCTTATTATTTTCATCTGCAAGTATCGTAACGTCCAACTGTCACCTTGTTCACTCACTGCTTGTGATTCGGTCATCAAGCTTAGAGTGATTCCTTCAGATGTTCAGGTTAAAAAGGAACTTGATTCACTTTATTTACTTTACTAATGCATGTCAGCTACAGTTTGGACTGTTTCAACTAAAAGAAACATGTTTTCTCTCCACTTCTTTGGTTCATTTTGTCCAGCTGTCCACTTTAAGTCTGTGTCCAACCAGAGCCAGGTATTGTGTAGTTGGAGCTTTTAATCAGTTTTCAGTTAAATTAATTAAGTCCAACTTTATAATAGTCACAAAATGTCACCAAAATCACTCTGTCCCTCTAAAACCTTTCAGAAAATCGCAGAAGTGTATTGAATTGTATCGTTTGCTGAATATCGCGATATATATTGTATCGTGGGTAGAATATTGCGTATCGTATCGTGAGATTATTGTATCAATACAGCCCTACTTAAAATCTTCTAAAGGTTTTAATTATCCCTGTTGCTTTTCTCACATTTTTCCTTCCACTCAACTTTCCACATATAGTTGGATGTAACACTGATGTGGCACATCGACCATCTTCTCTATGATTTGTGTGGAGATAAGATAACATAATATCTATATGAAATTAATCTTATGCTAATGTATTGACCTGTTCTGTTTTTAGTATTATATAATATTTCCAACATTAAATCAGAAATGATTTAAAAAACATTAATTTCTAGCAAAGGCAGATTTTTAATTCAGCTTGACATTTAGTTTGAAAACCTTCTTCCAGAAGACATGAGAGCGGCGCCCAGCGTGAAGAACACATTATTCTGTAAAATGGCCTCTTTGAGCTCATTTAGAGAGCTGCTTAAGGAGCTTCTCCATCTCTCATCCCTTGTTTAATAACAGCAGAAAGAAAGTCAGTAACAGCTGGCGTCCTCTTTCACATGAAGGCGTCGTTCCCGTCCCGTCCTTCTCTCTGCCTTCCTCGTTCGCCGCATCAATAACATTTGAGGATTCACAAATATTTCATGGCCATGTCTGTGGAAGGATTCCATCAACTTGATTGGATTCCATCAACTTGAGGTGATTTGCATTTCTTAAACTAGGCGAGTGAAATGCATAATGCAACACTGGCGCTGCACTCTGCATAAATCCAGCAGTTGGGCGCATATTTGAGAACTGAACATTTCACGGGAGCCTTTATGTGAGCGCTGGGTTCAGAACAGAGCTAACGGGCTCTTCCTCCACTGATTCACACTGAAAGCTTGAAATTAGAGCATGCATCTTTTTAGACTACTTTTTATTATCTGCGTGTTGCACATGGCAGCTTTTAAAAGCACCTGCTCCAATAGATTGTCATGGCTTCTCTCTAAGCCATGTATGTTATTCTGAGTTGGTAAAGCAGATTGAACTCGGTGGGCTGAACGTGTTCGCTGTCCTTTCTCTGGCCCTATCTTCACTTTCTCAATCAGTTTTTCACTTCAGTGGTGAAGGTTACAGGTAGCAGTTTGTTGAAGCTGAGCAGCTCTCCGATACGTCACAGATGTAAAAATGCTTCTCTACATTTAACTGGAAGTTGGCCTGTCGCAATAACAGATTTTGCTGGTAGATTAATTGCCTAAAGATTTATAAGCGTAACATCGCCTCAAGAAATGTTGGTGGTGGTGGGGGGAGGGGGGGGGGTTTCCTGTGGTAGCCGCTCTGATCTAAATCAGGTTTTTTCCCCGACTGGGAGCTTAACGCTGAATGTGACAGGCAGCCAATCAGAAAGCACGGATTCTCCTGCTGCTTTCTGATGGGAAATTACCGAGGGGAACCAAACACCTGAAACGGCGCATTTCAGCACTTATCGCACTTATCACGATAATTAAAATTATCACGATAAGTTTTTTTTAAATCGCACGATTTATCGTTTATCGCGACAGGCCTAACTGGAAGCGACGTTCAGTGATAACTGGTGAGTTTAAAATTGGGCTGTTTTCTGTTTGTATGATCTGACATTCATCAGGTAAATAATGTCCAGATCTGAAGGATGTTTTTACTCTTTAGTGGATCTAAAGTAGAATCAGGTGCTTTTATTAATCAGAATTTTGTACAGTCTAATAAATCTAATTATTTACCATAAAAGAACCATTTTGGTAAATAAATATTGATATCCTTAGATTTATGTCTAACTCTGTAAAATGTGTTTAGTTTTAAATCTTTGCTCCGTCACTGATGGTCAAACTCCTGCATTGTTTCTGCGGAATATCTTCTTTCCTCCCAAATGTTTGCACTGTCCATCAGCTGATTGCTGATCCTCCTCAGGATTTTGTGACTCAGCGTCGAACCGCAGCCGAACATGAACGTCCTCAGATCAGCGGTCATCTCCTCCAGGCTTCATCTCAGATACTCTGTCTCACCTTAAGACGGGACAAACTGAGAATCAGGCAGGGTCTCATATTTGGTATCGTCTCCAAACTTCTGCAGAATCACATGAAAACCTTTAATTTAGTTTGATGGATGTGATGTGAAGGTTGAAGGATAGTTCTCTCCTTCTTTTTGTTCTCTCATTGATTCGTTCTTTCTGTCAAGGACTGTGATTTACAAGTGAAAAATCAATAGTTACAATCTTAACTTGACCTCCACCTTCAGGCGTCCAAATGTTCCTCTAAGTTTCTAATCTTCCAGATACGCAGCATCAATTAGAGACTCTGACTTGTTTTTGTGGCTTAAAGTTTTTAGAACAAAGTTTGAAAGATTAAAAAGCATGTTTTAGATTTAATGAAATTATTTTCCATGTAAACTTTTACTAGATGTTACTTTCTTGGGGGAAGTGTCCAGATCTGATGATGCAACGTTTTGGGATGAATAAAGAAAGTCTTCTAATGATGCTGAAGTAAAGTTTCTAGTTTTATCTGAATGATCATGATGACAACAACATGAAGCTTATTCCAGAAATGCTGCTGTTTGTTTGCCACCATCTGATGTTGTTTTACGGTTGAATTTAAAGTTTGAAACTTCCAGCACCATCTTGTTTTTCACCGTGTCCTGAGTAATACCCATAAAAGTGTCATTGTTTGTCCTCCTCTATGTTAATCATGTATAGGTGGAGACGAAACACAAAGACACATTTGCATGCTGGCTATGTCTGTGTTTTGGAGCAGCAACCAGTTGATTCCTTTTGATAATGTTTGCTGTTTGAAGTTTCTCCTCCAACCGGCAGCAGCCACTGGTCTGGCTCAGCTTGAAGACGCTCCGCCTTTCTACCCTCCATCCTGCTTTAAGGACAAAAGAAACTTTTTTGCTTCCCAAGGGCTCGCTCTCCTGCCAATCAACAATCACTGATTGAATTTGTGCCAGGTCTGCTAGCTGGCACTTCCGCCAAACGACAGACGGATCCGAACTGGAGATTAGGCGAGTGTGAAGTTCACCCTACTTCAGAACTCCTCGCATGCATCTCTTTCTGCCGAGTTCTCAAAGGCACCTCAGAGGAGCCGGCTCCTCCCTGACAGGCCCTGAATCGCTCGTCCTGTGCAGAATGCAAACGAGGCGGATGCCCAGCTCTTCCCTCCCAGCGTTCTAGGAAGGTAGAAAAATGCATAGATGCTGCATTTAGGAAGCAGGAGCAAATCTGTTTAGGCTACAATGAGTTAGCATGACAAGGCTGCACACTAAACGTAGCTTAGAGCAAAAATATGATTCTACCTAGAAAATGTGGCTGAATTCAATGTGCCATCTCCTTTTCTGTTTAGCCTCCTGATCTTTGCATTATTTCAGTTTAAAGTTAAGATTAAGAAGAAGGGAAAATCTTATTAACAAAGTAGTAACAGATAAAATATTTTAGAAGAACTCAGGAAGCTCACAGCCAAGTGTTAAACATATTACTGCTTTAAAGAGCAAACCAACAAACCGCCTCTGGTTGGTGAGGAAGATTTTAACGGCCTTCAGTTTGTCGTCTTCATCCTGAAGAAAAGCAGGTTTGTCCTAAAGGTCAAATGATTCTGCAGTGATTTAAGACGGAGCAGCAGGAGTTTCATGTTTCCAGGAAAAGTTCTGTGTTTTATTATTTAATCGTTTACATATCCAGTAACTCTTTCTGCATAAGTCTGCAGATCATGCTCAGCAACCTCAAGATGTATGAAGTTATATTTGTAAATGATGTGCAGTTTGGTGTCTTTGATCTGTTCGGCCTTATTGTCTGATGGTGTTTCTATGGTTGCAGCTTCAGGCTATAATCTGGCATTAGACATAAAACACTGCCTGTTCCTCTGTTACTGTAAAATGTCTCCATTTTAAAGAAAGAAAATCCTACTCAAATCTTTTACCATTTTAACAAAACAGCTGATGACATTTTCTGCTGTTATCAACAAAGTGATACTTGCAAAAATCCCATTATGATCAGAATCATCACTGACCGCACTGGAAAAACAATCTGGGAGGCTGGAGGAGAAATCTGAGCTAATGGAAGAGACAAAAAACAAAAAGATTAGCTGCTGCAGAGAGCTTTCTTGGAAGTTGTCGAGTGGCTGTGTTAGGTCACAGTGAGACTCTTCAAATAAAGAACAAGGGGAAAGTATTAAACTGGGAACAAAAGACTTTATTAGATCATTTCAGTGTCTGGAAAATGAAACAAATGCCACAGACTGTCGTTTCATGTGATAAGGGGGGATCAGCCATCAGCTGCACTGAAGAAAGAATAATTTATTTCATTGTTTCTTATGTCTCACCACATTGTGTGTCCGAATATCATCACACTTTGAGGTTTCATTTCTTCTTTTAGTCAAAACTCAGAGATATGCATGTGAGGACGTTCTGGAAGCTGCTTGGGCCTGAACATCCAAAATCTTTTCATGAGACACTTTGGAGGAATTAATCTGTTTAAAGCCGTTTGGTGACAGGACCACAGTAATAACTGAGAGCTGTTCATTATGCACTAAACCTCATCTGACCTTCAGTCATCTGCATGCGGAGCGCCGCTCTGAATGTTTGAGATCAGGAGGAATAAAACCTCCGGTGGCGCCGTCTGTTGTAATCATTGCCTACTATGATTATAGGGCACCTGCTCAAAGGAGCCACATAATCTGCTGAACTAATCCGTTCCTGTAGCTGATACGGCCGAGTCGAACTCAACAAGAGGTTTACGGAGCAGCTGATGTGAAATCTGAGCAGATATCAACCAGAGACTGGAGGTAAAGGTCTGCTCACAAAACTGGAGTTTAATCTCTAACGACATGTAGATCCTGTTTTCCTGTGTTTAATAGAAACTCCTAATAAGTGAATCACTCAGTTTGGATCTTTATATATATAGAATTACAGCGTTTAAAGACCTACAAGCATCAACGAGACATAAATCCTCTGGCAGAGCCACTGAGCTGAAAGAAACAGTTTTATTTTGAGATAGATGTATACTTTTCTACGTGTGCAGTATTCTACTTCTATCCTCCAACAATCAATTTCTTGGAGTGCTGGATGCACTTGAGCGATGGGAGCGCAAAAGTAGTGACACTCAGCCATCACAGGATGAGAGCATCAAATGATTGCCTCCGAGAAATTGCTGTATCTTCAAATGTCTTTGAGAATAGCTTCCATCCCCGTCTGCTTTTCCTCCACTTGCTACACTCCACGAGTTAAAGTTTCCCTTTGACTTATGTTATCAGTTTGTGGTTCATTGTGGTGCACAGGCTTGTGAAATGGCACTTTGGTCCTGCAGGAAGCTCGAAGTGGAAATTTCATTACCTTTCTTGGAGATCCTCTGCTCAGATGTGCAGTTAGCAGAAAACTCTGGAGAGCTCAAAGCACAAACTAAACTTCTGTGGTTCTGCAGCTGCCAGGAAAATGGACACGTGGTTAATGGGCTCTGCTGCTCCAGATCTGCAAAGATTAACTTTTAAACTTTGGTTCTCAAACTCTTATATCCTGCATTCTGTATTTGGACTGCCAGTCATTATTAGTGTTAATTATTTTTATATTAAATATTATTGAACTATGCAAACCAAAGAAAGATACAAATGTGCTTATTGTTGCTAACGCTGCAGATTAGCGTTGGATCTGAGTCAGACGTCCAAACCCAAAGAACTGAAACCCAAAGGTTTGAAAATCAGATGAATTTGCTGATTAACAAGGATAATTTTATTTTCTGCATTGTGTCCTTTGAACACTGGTACATGTTTAGTGAGCAGGTTGCTTAGCAACATGTGAGAAGCAATTAGTAACAAACAAATGTCGTTTTATTTCATACTTTTACAGTTTTCCAGGTACAAAGTTTTGCTGTTGAGTGAAAAGTGATTCATAGCTGCAGTGAGTTGATTCGACCAAAACACAGAGAAGATTAAACTGATTTCCTGTCATTTACATGGAGATTATTGTCACAGAATCTGGTTTTATGGTTCTATTTCAACATATCGAACAGTAGGAGGTACAGAAACAGCTACGCACACACACACACACACACACACCACACACACACACACACACACATTCAAAGGTGCACTAAGTCAGACCAGTAACAGAGTTTTGTGAGGAGTAACAGGAGAGGATCTGTGTTTGCACACGTGTCCATGCAGACGGATCCAGTCAGGATTTGAACTCTGACCTTCTTGCTTCAAGGCAACACTGCTACCAGCTGTTTACAGTTGTCATGACAATTTATCTCCATAAATCATGAAAACAATACAACAGCAACAAAAAAATGACTCATATTTCATTTTGAAGTGCAAGGTTATGAAATGGGTTGTTTACATCGTGAAATGAAGGGATGAAGGAGGAAGGTGTAGCTGACACCAGGAACAGGTGAAGGGATGAATAATACATTCATTTCTGGCAGCAGTCACAAGGGAGCTTTACTTATTTTAAAGACATCCAGGCTTGTTCCTTCAATCGTCGTCTGTTTGGTTTGGAGTTGTTAGAATCCTCTTGTCCTCCTGGTCTGAAAACGATCGTGACGTTTAGTGAATCTCATTTTTGCTGAGGTCGAGTTTGTTTTAAAAGGATTTGAGGACCGGAGAACCTAAAGTCCAGGTTGTTTGTCAACTTTTAATTGATGCAGCGTCTGGCTGACAATGAAGAGCTTCTCTTTTGGGAAGTTTGTCTTCTCTGTCTCTCACTTCTCACAGCCAGTAAACCAGCCTGGGTGTCCTTCATCAAAGGACAGAACACAAAGGCTTCATTTCCCTGCAATAATAGTTTCTAAACTCCCTTCTGTCATGTGAGCGATAGTAATTAGCAATAACAGAGACCAGTCACGGAAAGAACTGGAGTCCTTGAGGTCACTGCAGAGGAAGGCGAAGCTGAAAGACTCAAATTGGAGCCTTATTAGTATTTCATTAACACGCCTTTTACCTTGTTCTTAAGTGTTGGCTGAGTAATTAACGCTGTGAGGAGGGAGAGCTGCAAAACGCAGGAGGCTTTGTGTGGAAGACCATCTCTCTGTGGAAATCACTGCAGCCTCGTCTGCTGTGATCCTCAGCCGCTCTGAGCTTCAGCATTTTGCTTCCACTTCTAAACACTGACTTCATGTTTCAGTTATTCACAAAGCACTTTTACACGAGCTTGAAGACAGACAACCACTTGGCATTATTTTACTGTTGCTGCTCTCCTCGTAGTGCATCGCATGTCTGAGCTGCATGCTGCGTTTTACTGCCACTGCTGTAATGGAGAGGAGCAGCAAAGTCAAGCGCATCAGCAGCAAGCAATTTGAAAGAGCATCTGAAGTAAAAGCATTTATTAATTTGGGAGAAAATGTACTTGTAAGTGTAATCATAAAGTCAGGTCTTGGGGGTATGTTGTGGGATCAGTGAAATTGATCTAATTTAAATGCTAAAAATGTGCAAATATCTCAGGGCGGTGCGAAGTGAATGGGCTGGATAAAAGAGATGGTAAGCAGCCGCACCGAGGGAACATCCACGTCTCACCATACTATTTATTTTATGTGTTTATCATGCAGATGTTTACTGAATTAGACCCAGAGCTGTTTATTCGTTTTAGCATGCAGGCTAACACGTTCACCGCTCCAACACCAGGCATACCAAACATTTCTGCTAATTAATTGTTGTTATTGTCATCCTGTCATCAGCGATTGGTTTGATTGAATTCACTTGAGATGCATGCCAGGTGCTTATCACCGATAAACCACTAAATAATTACTCAGGCTTATCTTAATGACCTATAAGAGGAATATTCCGCCGCGGCGCCTTCAGCTCCAGGAAGATGAGTGAATGAACATCAGAGCTAAAATCACGTCTCCTTCCAGGAGGATGACTGTTATCATGCTGGCTAATATAAAATCCCACTTCCTCCCAGTAGTTTCATTTCATTTCCTTTATTTAACCAGGTAAGCCCCATTGAGATCTAGATCTCATTTTCAAGGGGGACCTGGGCAGAAGTCTGCAGTACACAACATACACACACTCACACCTAGGGACAATTTGGAGAGGCCAATTAAGCTGACAGTCATGTTTTTTTGACTGTGGGAGGAAACCGGAGTACCCGGAGAAAACCCACGCATGCACAGGGAGAACATGCAAGCTCCATGCAGAAAGGCCAGGGCCAGGAATCGAACCCAGAACCTTCTTGCTGCAAGGCAACAGCTCTACCAACTGCACCACTGTGCAGCCAAAGTTATAGTTATAGAGTAGAGTCACACCTGCTGGAACATCTCAGCATTGTCTGCTTTTAAACCTGGCCTGATTAATACATTTTGGATTTATTTCAAGAAAATAATGACTTATACAAAGAGCAATGGTGAAAGAAGCAGCTTTTCACCTGATTCCCTCCATTCTGCTTTCTTTCTATAACATCTAGAATCAGCAAATACTTCAAACCGTGCCTAAAAATACTCAGAACTGCCTCATTTAATAGTTTAGACACTAAATATATCTCAACATGCATTAATATGGACACCTTAGACCAGTGGTTCTTAACCTGGGTTCAATCAAACTCCAGGGGTTCGATGAGTCGGTCTCAGGGGTTCGGCGGAGCCTCTGGAGGAAAAGACTCACTTGTGTAAAGTCGTGATGACGCTGCGCTTTGCCATCACTTGCTGCAGAGGATCACGTTACATTGCTTAACCAATCAGAGGATCACGTTACATTGCTTAGCCAATCAGAGGATCACGTTACATTTCTTAGCCAATCAGAGGATCACGTTACATTGCTTAGCCAATCAGATCTGAGGAGGAGCTCTGATTGGAGGAGCTTCACTCTCAGCATGGATTTAAACTTGTGTCTTTATTTACTTCAGCAAAGCTCACAGTTTTTACTACATTCTGTAGCCTAAATCTGCTCCTTAGTTGCATCTTTTCGGGGTTGCTACTGCCTCTACTGGCGTGGGGTGGTAACACAGCTAATATAATAAGTCTTTTGTATGTTTGGGTGGGATAAAAAGAGTTCTGTAAATCCACATATGAAACTGGTGGGTCCGGTACCTCAAAAAGGTTAAGAACCACTGCTTTAGTGGTTAACTAGCATCTATCACATTTCCTTATTGCTTCCTCATTTCTTCAGGACGCAGCCAACCAGCACCAAGGACAATGAATGGCCCTCCTGGATTGGCTGCTTTATAAATTCCAGCCAATAACATTGTATTTTCTTTTGAATATTTTAGATATGCTTTGTGAAAAAAATCTGCAAAAAATGAAAATCCTTGATTAAAGTTTTAAGTTTGTCTTGCTCTAACCTTATGAAATGTTACAAATGAAGATGAAAAAATGAGGGAAAAATAATACATATGTACCTACCTCAGATTAAATGAAAGGCAGACAGGTGACATTTTCTGATTAGTGTGGATAGATCCTTAGCTCTGCTCCCTGGAAAGGATTTTATTTAGTATTTTCTTACCTGAAATGTGTGACGTGAATAATAATGATTTGACTTCCTGGAACTTCACAGAAACCGTTTTATCGGTGATTTAACCTTTGCTGTTGTTGTTTTGTGTATTTTTACTGATTCCAGTCAGTGTTTAATTCTGGGTAATTCTGGGTGAAACGCTGATGCTTTAAATCAAAATGTCAGATGAAGTAGAGCTGAGTGGCGACACTAACAGAGTCTCATTTATTTGTTTGAGTTGCGTTGGCGTGTGCCACTGCAAACATTCGTGTTTGTGTGTCTTTCCTTTTATTTGTAATGCTAAAAGTATTTCCTGAGGTGCCTGGCAGGAATTAAACACTGCAAGTGATGCGCTTTGTTGCATAAGAGAAACAATAATATATATGTTTGCTATGTTTTTAGTATTTTCCCAGAGGCTTTAATATTATTCTCCTGTCTTCTTTCTTCTCTGCTTCTCTTGATGTAGGTAAGTAATTTTGTGTGTGTGTGTGTGTGTGTGTGTGTGTGTGTGTGTGTGTGTGTGTGTGGTGTGTGTGTGTGTGTGTGTGTGTGTGTGTGTGTGTGTGTGTGTGTGTGTGTGTGTAGTGTTTTGTGCAGTAGTGTGTTGTCACAGGAGCGTGTTAGTCAGTGGCATCACAGTTAGACCTCTATGAAATAATGCACTCCTTCTGGTTCATAACCGTATGGCAAAGAACAAGTTGGTCTTTTGTTGCCATGGCGACTGTTGTTCGATCCGTGTGCAGCGGTGGTAGGTGTTAAATCCTGAACGACTCTGTTGCAGCCGTACATTTATTCTGTGTACCTTCGAAGGCATCAAGGCCAGGAATGTATTTGATAAAAGGAAGATGAAATGATTTGCAGAGTCTGTTTTCTGTCATATAACATGGAGGACGGTAACAACGTTAATGTTTAGAATCTGCTCAGATCCACAGGATATAAATTATTCAGCTGGAGTAGAGTCGGTTTGTTCTGAAAATCCCAGACTCGTGCGTTTCTTTATCCTGGAGTTCCAGAAACTCCTTCTGCTGTGGAGAGACTCCAGACTGCTGAGGGGCGGAGGTGAAGAGGAAGCGCAGAGTTAGAAAAGATGAACTGGCGTACGCCTCGGAGGAAGCGCTGCGGAGTGTAATTTCAGCGGGATTCGGTTAAGAACTGATCAAAGAGGTCATAAAGATTCTTTACGGTTCTGATCTTGGGAGCTTCTGCATGTTTTCAGGAAGAAGGTGGATCTTTTTGTTTCCTAAGCCGGGCTGAGATGGGGCTTTACGCCGATAGATGTATATATCTGAGTGCATTTGTTCTCACCTGGTTTCCTTCGCTCTGCAGAGCCTTTACATCTGATCATTCAGAGAAGCACACAAGTATTTTATGTATCATTTCTGATTTGCTTATCAAACATGGTTAGAAAATGGCTGCACATCCCTTCTCTCTAGAAGAAGTTTACTTTTATTTTTTAAGTGCATTGATTTTTTTTAAGAGATTAAGAGAAGGAGATCAAGTTTACAGTTTACTGGCATTGGCGCTCACACCCGCAGTGAGAGTAACGCTAACAGAAAGCTTTCCTTAGCCAGTAATCAATTCAAACTCTTACCCTCAGCTGCGGCTCTTCTCAGCTCTTCTCAGCTCTTCTCAGCTCTTCTCAGCTCTTCTCAGCCAGGAATCTGCTACCAGGATTTATTTGCTTCACCTGAATTTTTGTGGATTTCTCTAAAGTGTCTCCTGAAGCTCTCATAATCTCAGAGGCTGACCTGTACTGCCCCGGGGCAGATCAAACTCCGAGTCGAAGCCACGGCTCTCCCACAGTTCCTGCCACTCTTTGATAGTCGAAGGCCCAAATCCTTTAAACGTCGACAGACTCTGAGAGACGCCACGGCTCAGGGAAAGAGGCGGACTCTTGCTGGGAGCTTACAGTGTCTGGGGAAAAGCAGTGCCCCACTTTCAGAGACTCTTACATGGCGCTGCCACCTTTCAGGGACCTTTCAGGCAGCAGCAGCAGGTCTGAGGACGTTTCTATTCCCAAAGGTCTGCTGGACGTGCCACGTCAGGCTCTGAAGTGATGGAGGCCCAGGTTTGATCTGGAGGCACGTCAGTCCGGTCACAGTGCAGGAACCCGACTCACATCTTCTCACACTTAAACTCACTTTGAGTGAGTTTAAGATTTGCTTTTTTGGAAAGCAAATCTTTCCAAAAAAAGTTGGATTTTATTATGCAGTATTTTTTTTTTTGCTGTCTTGAGATTTATTAAAGTTTTACTCCAACAGGGAAAACCGTGAAGATTTTCTGAGCAAACATTTCTGCATCTGTTGATAATTTACACAAGTAAGGTAATAAAAACAAATTAATCTGCCAAGTAAATTATGTATAATAAAGCAGGATAACTCTGGGAATAAGTGTTGAAAACATGAAGAAAATGAAAAACAAAAATCCTAAACAGTTGAGATAATAACTGAAATCTGCCAGAGTTTAGAAAACAGTTCTGTCTCTTTTTAGCCCTGAAAAGGTTTTCTCCTCACCGAGTGACGCCACGAGAATCACTTCCTGTTGGGCAGGAACCACAGAACCTCTGCAGAACTTTACAAACAAAATCACTCAACACTGAAGAAAAACCAGATTTAATATGAAGCCCAATGGAGACACAGTGTGGAAGAGCTTTAGTTAGAATGTTGCTGCAAAGCAGTGCATGGCCCTGGTTCATCAGTCTGAGCACAGAACACTGGAAGACTTTATGTAAATGAATAAGAGCGAACAGAGAAATTTAACACGATATTCTTGACAAAAAATCTCGGGTGAAAAAAGTCATTGATCTGAAATGTAGCCGGGGAACTTTCCATTAGTTTCAGAGAAACAAAGTAAAGCTGCTACAAAATTCCAGGCAATTATCTGGCATGGATCCATTTGGAAATCTATGAACAGACCTGAAGGTCAGAGGTCACAGCATTTAGTTGTAGTACACAGCAGCAACACCGGCCCATCAGAACTCAAAGCATTTACGTGGTTTTGTTACTTGAGTTGGAAGTTAAAGTCAGTTATTGTAACATTAATAACACTATAATTTGGGACAGACATAAACAAAACCAAATTAGTTAGATTTTCCAGTAATTTGAACCTTCTGCAGCCTGGCTGATTCCACTGGTAGGTCCTAATTCTCTCTGGGAGTTCTGTGTTCAAATTAGGAATAAACTGTGTTTATTTTTTTAATTTGCATCCGTTCTCGTTCTAGTTCTGGTCTTCAGGGAACACTAGAAAGCAAGTGTGGAAACCTTTTGAAGGACGATTTGAAGGGGAGCTGAAGGGGAGGGACGTCTCACGAGTGGATAAATGTCTGACAACACGAAGAGAGGCTTTTCCTGAGTGTCAGGCAGAAAAGGCGATGGATTATTGAAAGAGGATAGTTAGAAAATCCCAAAACAAAGATGATTAAGCTCAAATATTGTAGGAATGAGAATCATGACAGACGTGAAGCAGGAGGCTACAGAAACCTGTTCCACTTTTTATTCTCAGAGCAGTTTAGAAGACAGTTAAGTTACTGGAGAGGCTCCATTAAGCTGACTGTAGATTGGTTTTAATTGATTTGATCGTGTGCTAATGAGGGTAGAACTCTGTTATCTTTTCAGGGCAATAAAACCGACTTAAAGAATTAATAATAAATTACAATTGAGCCCCTGAGGGCAACAAATGAGCATCAGTGTCGAAACATTTTAGCAATAAACTGACATCAGGCAAAATACCCACTTGTGGCTGTCAGACCTTGAGTCTGGCAGGGGATCAGATCCCGACAGCGACGTCTGCAGCCATGCAGCCAGTCTTCAACACATGCACTCACACAGCGATGGTTTCGCTTTTTCATGCTTTAATGATTCAGGTCATATTACAAATTTAATACCAAACATAGATGCTCTGAGTAAAAGATGCAACAATCATTGATGAAGGGAAAATCTGTCCAAACCAACCGAGGCCGAAGTCGAAAATGTTAGAATAGAAACAACCTTTATTGTCCCAATCAGGGGAAATTCAGCTTGTGTCGAATCGATTTAATGTCAGAGCCACCCCCAGCTCTGATTACCAACAGAACCTGCACAGAGTCATAAAGTAACCTGGAAGAGCTTAGAAAATAAAACATGGCGTCACAGTAGAGAAAATCAAGATTAGAAAGTCAGACTCCCATCAGGCCAGAAAGGATTACCAAACTAATTCTGAGAGAAACCAGGATCGACCGGAGGAGGAAACCAGGGCGAACCATCCCAGGAGTGACCAACCTGCCCAAGTTAGAGACCAAAGCTGCAACATTCGTTCCATTTTCAGCTGCTGTGGTTTGTTTTCACACGGAACCAAACCCTTTAACGCTGTTCCCCTCCTGGCCTGTGGGGGCGCTGCACCAAGAACTACTGAAGGAAACCACATGAAAACCTCTGAAGAAGACAATGAGCCCAACTTCCTTCTTCAACAAATGGACACAAAAATGGAGTAGCGTCAGATTTTAACGTTTGTATTATTTCTTTTTTGTCTTTGGAAAAAGACCACAAGCTAGACTTTTACTTTGGTTGTATTTACCCAGAAGGCCCTGCGCTGTAGTCCACTTCCTGCTTTCAGAGCAATCTCCGGTCCGCTTGTCGTTCACACTCGAACTGAACCGAATCCGGACCGAAGTTTGTAGGGAGACCAGAGTTTTGGTCCTGATTAGAGTTTGATTAGCTTTCACATCTCCACAAACCAACTGGACTTTCTATCAATGTGTTCAATAAAGCAGAATAAATAGGACAGCTGTGAATGTACCCTAAGGCTCTGCAGGTTCCCAAAGGTCAGAGGTCATTATCCAGCAGTAAAAGAGAGACCAGACAAACAAAGCCTCTGAACTTCCGTATCCAGACACACATTCTGTGATGTACATCCAGATGATCTGGGAGCGTTCAGGTGTTTGGCTGTTTTTTTCTGCTTCAGGAACTAGATGTCATGAATTTTACTCTCTAGCAGAAAAATGCTGAACCTGAATGTCCAGCCATCAAGTTGTGACCTGAAACCTGAACACATCAAGACAAGGACTCCAGCTAATCCACCCACGAATCACTGAAAAGATACAATGAGGATTTCAGAGTGGCGTAGTCAAAGTATGAGCATAAATCTGATTGAACTGCTGCTGTGAACACTTTGAATATGCTGAGAAACCTCCCAATGTGGCTGAATGAGAACCATTTTGTAACAAAGAGAGCGGCCAAAATGTACTCAGAGGTCTAAATTTCCCTTTGTTCTCGCCGCCAACACTGTCACAAGCAGTTATTAGGTTTGGAGAGATTTCACATTGGGCCAGGTTGGCTTGGACTGCCTTTTCCCCTAATGGGTGGATTCATAATTTGAAAATCAGTCGTATCTGTTCAGGTTTTCTTTATCCAAATGAACACTTGTTTAGAGAAGAGAGGAAGCTGTTCCTCTCAGCCCTGCAACTGCTCTGGTTCCAGGTGAACTCATACATTTCATGCAGTATCAGGAAACATCCGATCATCTAACAGGAACCGAGCCCAACCGGAACCCTGTCCACTGGGAAGACATTTCTCTGGGTTTTCAGGTTTAGATGTAGTTTTAACTGAGTGTCTGAAAGCAGCAGTGACTTCAGACGGCCTTGGTTAAAGATGCATTACCGCTCATGAAGGACGTCTTCTGGCAACATGGAAATGTGCAGTTTATGAGACATGTTCTGAAAAACATCACCTTACAGGATTTCTTGTTCTGAAGCAGAAGAGTGACCAAGCTAACATGCTGGTAGTTCCTGCTCTCTCTTCTTCTCTGCCTCCTTTCTTGTCTGAGAGAAAGGCTGAAGTAGGTTAGTACTCAGTGCCTACACTGGGGAGGAAATTGAAATGCTGAAATAAGGAGTAGCTTGGGAGAAGATAGAGGAGCTATAACCAGGACAAAATTGCTCCGCCATGGAGAGAAGCAAATACATATCTACTGAGACACAGGGGAGTTCCTCCTCTGGCCAATCACCGAGGCATGTTGCCTTCCCTTTTTCTTCATTCCAGTCTTTGTTTAGTGTCGGCACTGGCCTTATGAATACTTTTTTCTTTACTCGTATTCACATCGCCTTCAAAATTGCATTGCCTCAGTGGGGTGTCCTGTTTGTGGGTACAGGGATTTAATACTCTTGGATGAAACGGTCGTCCTCTCGCCTGTTCCAACTGTGTTCTTATGAGAGATTACTCCAGGGGCTTTGATTGAGCAGCAAGTCTTCTCACTGCATCTCTGTTGGCTCGGACGCTGTGAGCAGGACACATCCAAGAGCACGCACTCGGCTCACCCTCACAAGCACAATCACGCCACCGTTTTCTGGTGAAACAGCCGAGCCGAGCCGCATTCTGCCTCTCCTCCTCTCAGCTGTTCTTTCATTTCACTGCTCCCTGGTGGCATATCTTCTGTATTTGTTTTGTCACACTACATCAGTCTCACCCTACTCTTATTCAAACGCTGAATCTATAGCACAAAATGAGATTTTTTTTCTCTTCCTGTTGCTGCTGATAATTCCAATTTTATGCTGAGGTGTAGTACACCCACTGCTCAAATTGGATAACCAAAACAATGTACACTTCCTGGGGAATCCACATCTCAGAAGCCATTTGATCAGCGTTTGAAAGACACATGCTGAGATCTGCTGACAATGAAGTTTACGCTCTGGCTGCGTAGCAAATAGCTTGTTGTTTTATGAGAAAGTGAAAAAGACATGGGAGAGTGACAGACAGAGTCCCAATTCAAAAACAAGAAACATATGGCAGATCTAACAATCACCATGATGGTTCTCAGCGGCTGTCGCTGTGCTGAACATTTGTGACAGAAACGCCGGAGATCTCAGGAGAAAACCTCTGCTGAAACCAGACACTTACAGATTTAAACACAGACATTACCCTTTATTTGGTATGTCAGGATGTTTTGGCACCTTGGTCATTTTCAACACGTTTATGGTAGAACACATTTATCAGGACTTTGTAATAATCACTCCAAAACACTGAAGTTGTTCTCCACGAGGCGCTTTGGGAATAATCTGATGGAATCATGAGGATCATTTTCCATTTGGCAGACATAAGGCTCTGGTGTCAAATTCAGCAGGTCCTCCTCAAGAAAAGCACCTACAGAGCATAATGCTGCCACTCCTGTGCTTCACAGTGACGAACAGTTTATTGCTGCCACTTCATACACTGCCACCTACTGGGGAGCTGGTGTAAGCTCATTCTGTAATCCCACAGGACCAAAACCGTCTGTTATCCTGTCCACTTGCTCTGTTTTAGTCTGTTTCATCCAGCAGAATTGAAGAAGTGCATAAAATAGGTTAGAGCAGTGGTTCCCAAACTTTTTCGCCTGCGCCCCCCAGTGGTTTCCAAACATTTTCTGCCCCCCCCCCCCATGAATTACAAATAGCTGTCTAGTTGAACGGCGCATGTGGGGGGGGGGAGGATTCTTAAAGACTCTCTTTCTCTAAGAACGGGAGGGGGGGGAAGGAATTGACTTTTTTGGGGGCAAAATGAATGTACGTAGCTGAACATATACCGCAACATCGGTAGCCTACAGGCTACTTGTTAAGGTTAAGGTGCAGTATTGATATTAGCTAGTCATCTTTTAGCTACTTTACATCCAGCAGTTTCACTCAACTCAGTCTGTTAGTTTGGGGGGGAAACTGTGCAAAGTTATTTGTGTTTTGCTGCCATGATTCTAACACACCTGGTAGCTCCGCACAGCAGCAGCTGGTCTCCTTTGCTGCCGTACAGGTCTAAACCGAGCGTCTTAGCGCTCATGTTGCGTTTACAGGCGGCTCGGAAAAACAGGTTACCACATGTTAACAGATAAAACAGTTTTAACTGCTGATAAAAGTGACAGAGGACACATATATGGGAAGTGCAGAAGCCCCTACTGTATCAAATGGACATAGGAATAACAGAGAGTTGGCCATTATAAGGTAAAAAGCGAGCTGAACACCGAATCACACATTCAGACATGAGTTCTTTGGGTCTTCCCCGGGTCTCCGTCAGCCTCTGGCCTCTTCCAGCGGGGCAGATTCAGGCCACTGGACTTTCAGAGTCTCCAGGGCGATCTGTCAAAGAAAAGAGCAGGACAACGGTGATGCTGCGTCCTGACCCGTTAAGAATGTACCAGACTAATCACTGCACCAAGATCAGCTGCTGGGAAAAGAGACCGGCTCATCTCTCTCTAATTATCTTCTCTGCTGCTGAAAATCATTTTTAGAGAGGATAGACTTGCCAGCCCCAACATGTTTGCAAATAATTAGAAAAGATCCCTGTTGTCGTCCATGAAAGACGAGTTCCAGCTACAAATATACCAAACTAAAGACTAATCCCTGGTTTGACATTCCTTCAGTCGCAGACATGGATCAAACTTGACAATAAATATGTAAAGAATGTCCTTAGTTTTTTATTTGACATTTCATATTTGTAGATTTCTTTGAAAGAGAATATATTTTGTAGCCTAACTCAGATAAGAATGTCCTTGTACATTGCTGTGATTCTGAAAACAGAAAAACTGCCTGTCATCTGTTAGTTTGCTGTATATATGACAACGTTACTTATTTCTGTAACATTTTGTCCAGCAAAAACAATAAAACCTCACAGTGGAAAGTGACTGCAGCCCTGGAGCCGTCGGCTCCAATCACACAGTTTCATCTGTAGATTTCTGTTTCCTGATCATCTGGACCCAGTTTAGTTTAAAGTTTAAAAACTGAAGGCACTCGGTAAACAGGCCGCAGCGTATTTCTCTGCATCCGTCCATCCGTCCGTCTGAGTTCAGGTTGCCGGGGCAACAGGTGTAGGAATGAACCCAGACGTCGTCCAGTTCTGGCCTTCTCTGGTCTCCTCCCAGTTAGACATGCCTGGAAACCTCCAGATGGAGGCGCTAAAGAGCAGAGAGGGAGCCAATCACTGGCCATCCCTGCAGATTGATTCTTTGTTCCCATTGGTCGGTATGTGACCGCCTCTTGGACATGCAGTTCCCCTCCAAAACATGTGGTGGCAGCAGTGACACTACAGCAGTTGAGATCCTGCTAGCCATATTACATAAAAGGTGACATCAGATTTCATCGTATACATACTTATGGAAGTCTTTTTGTTTTTGCATTGAATTAATCAGGTTTATATAAAAACACTGAAGATGATAAAAACTAAAAAGTAACAAAATATTATTTTATCCTTTTAATCTAACCATAAATGATTGTATTTGTCTACAAACACAGAAGTATATTCATTAACACGGCCTGTAGGAAAATAGTTTTTGTCTTTAGTGAATATTATTTTTAGAAAACAGAGACGTTGAGCTACAAAGTGGCTCTGGGACCCGGTCAGGTTTTGGTCCTCACCTTGTGGCTCGTAAAATCAGAGAAGAAGTGGAGAGGAAACGTTTCTGTCGCTGTGAGGTCCAGCTGCTGCGGTCACGTTTATCTGCTGCAGCAAAATAATGCTGTCCGCATCCAGACACGCTGACGTGTTGCATGAAAACCTGGAGGTGAAATCTACAAACATGAGTCATGCTGGAAACACATTTAAGTGCAAATGAAGCATGTGTTGCAATGTGGTGAGAAAAGGCAGCTGCACTCATTAAGGCGGAGGTGAAACGTGTCCATCACACACACCGATGACAGAGAAGTGAACATCTGAGGGAAAAGGCTGCAGGTTTGGTTGATGTCGCTGCTGCTGCTGCTGCTCCTTAAGTGACAGAGGGGAGATGAAGGCTGCAGTTGGTCTGTAGAGTCAGAAATGACCGTGGGCTGCAGCTCTGCTGATGCAACAACAGGAACGGACAGACTGAGCTTGAATCGTCTTCAGCGCTCCCTGGAGTCTGTCGTTCATTAAATTCAGGATGGATCTGCTGTGTTTGATTCAGATTCCTCCTCAGCTCCTCTGTTGTGAAAGTGAAAGCATCCCTTATTATCAGAACATAAAGTCCACATGGAGGCACTGATGCCTGTTTTCAGGAAGGATTCCTGGGAATGAAATGCGGTTCTGATGCGAGTCTACTCTGTTTGCACTTTAACTAAACATATAAAGAAGCAAAATGAAGAAACTCATGAGCTTTTGGATGCACTGCAGCTAAAGGTTAACAAGAGAAACAATGACTCTGCTGCCAGCTCCTCTCACCATCTCAGTCACGCACACAGATATGCAATGCTTCTCAAAAAATCTCCCACACACAATTATTGGCCATACTTAAGCAGTTTAAGACCTTTTATTACATATAAGACAGACTGAGTGACACTGGGCAGCCAGAGTTCAGCCTCCTCTCTCTGGCTATCCATTCTTTCCTAATTATTTAGAGGGGCTTGGCTTGAGATCTACCTTAATTTGCCACTGTGCGTGTGCAATTAATCAAGGCCTGTGCTAACTGACAGCCTTAATGGATGCTCTCAGCTCGGCCCTGATTGTCTGTTTGGTGTCTGTTCCTTCGCTGCTCAGTCTCACAACTCCGAGAAGCGAATCCTTCAACAGCGGCTACACACACAAGGACACTTCCACTGAATTGAATGCTGGGGTGGAGTGTGGAATGAGTACATTCATCTTTGCTTACACACACCCACCTCTCAGCTGCACCTTGGTAATAACTGTGTTAGAAATATCAACCCTTGATTCTTTATGATACCGAGAGGCTGGAATGAGTCCTGTCCTCTTATTTTTCCTCGTGTCTTGAGCTGAGAAAAGAAGCTTTCCTGATAATTTAGGAGGAGAGGAGAGCCAGCGGCACAGAGACAAATGGAAACATGGGTGCTTTTAAGCTTTTTAAAAAGTCATCTGGCACTTATCATTCCTCCTGCCAGTGGGTAGCGAAGACGATGCGGTGACAGAGATATGGCTTCGTTCAGAGATGGTCTGGGTCCTCCAGACTCTCTGGTCTCCGTGAGAATGTGATGGAGTGTTTTATAAAATATTCATCCTGAAGCTGAACGTGCATTTGGAGAAGACTCCACCTTTAGACACCTTTTTTATGTTACTTCGGAGTATCCGGCTCAGCCTGGCACTTAAAATCAAGCCACTTACTCTAAAGTACTGCTTACTTTGCAGTTCCTGTAATACGGGACACAGTGTTTTACTCTGGGTCTCATTTCAACACAAAGTGATCAGAAGACCTAGAATTCTGTAGAAACTTGTGCTTCATCCTGCTCTTCATGCTGAACACGGGGCTCTGTGGGATAAGAACTGAGAGTTGGTCGGGTTGCATTTCTTCAGCCTGCATGTGAGGATGGAGTTGGTGGCTGTACCCTAACCCTATCCCTACCCTAACCCTAACCCCTAACCCGCTCCACCCGATGGATCACGAAATGCCAAACAAATCTTAGAAAGTTTTCCCTGTCGTCCTGTGGAGTAAAGGCCTGACAGGTAGAAATCAGACAAATTGATTAATTGAGTTAATTGATCATTCATGGAACTTATTTAGTGTAGATCGTAGACGCTGATGTTAGCGTTAGCATCTGCGCTGATGCTACATGCTTAGATGCTATTTTAGGCTGGAAAGGCTTCACTGATAGGCTAACTGCTTTTAGCACAACTTGACCAGCGCCAGTCGGATCGGTCGAAGTCAGTGGTTCTTAACCTGGGTTGGATCGAACCCCAGGGGTTCGGTGAGTCGGTCTCAGGGGTTCGGCGGAGCTTCTGCCATGGAGGTAAAGACTCACTTGTGTAAAGTTGTGATGATGCCTCGCTTTGCCATCACTTAATGCAGAGGATCACGTTACATTACTTAGCCAATCAGAGGATAAGTTACATTGCTTAGCCAATCAGAGCTGAGGAGGAGCTCTGATTGGAGGAGCTCCACTCTCAGCAGGGATTTGAACTTGTGTCTTTAATTACTTCAGCAAAACTCACAGTTTTGACCAATTTCTATAGTCTAAATCTGCTCCTTAGTCACATCTTTTCGGGGTCGGTACTGCCTCTAGTGGCGTGGGGGGGGGGGGCAACACAGCTAATATAATTACATTACTAAATCAGAATATCGCAAAGTATTTTGTGTGTCCGCAGGGGGGAGGAATAAGAAGGGTTCGGTGAATTCATATATGAAACTGGGGGTTCAGTACCTCAAAAAAGGTTACGAGCCACTGCTCTAAAGGCAGAAATGACCCCCAGTGGACAAGAGACTGGGGGTCCCACCGGCGCGTCAGATTTATGGGCGTACCAGAAACACAGTGCAAAGGTTCCAGCTTGGGACTTTTTGCTAAATAGTCATTAAAAAAAGGTTAATTGCATAAAATCTTTAGTAAATATACATGTATGTGTGAGTAGACATGTTGAAAGCTGTTTAAAAGTAAAGGTTGAAATCACTTCACTGAGTTAAGTGATGTTATAATAAATCATCCAAGACATGAATCAGTACCTCGGTAAAGCATTTGAGCCTTTTGTCGTCCTTTTTTAAATACGGTGGTTTGATTACCCATTATAAAAACAGAAATATGATTTGATGCTGATGAGACACTTATTCCCTGCTTCATCACATATTTAAACAAGAAACAAAGAAACTGCAGAAAGTAAAGATTCATGAACATATCGCTCTTTAGCACTGAGCAGAGCGGATTTCAAATCTGTTCCCATAAGATTTATCCCCTCATTTTGAAACGCAGCTGCAGTCAAAATGACGTTAAGGTACAAACACATCCTTTTATGTGGCTTTCTGCTCACTGCTGCGGACCCAGATACAGCCCCAGCCTCACTTATCATTGTCTTTTTCCATCATTGTTTCCGTTTTAAGGCCCCATAGGCGACCGCAAATGGCAAATTACAGAGAGTACATGAAGATGGGTTGTTATAATGAAAGGACAGAACAATGCTGAAAAATAAAACTGGGTGGAGAATGAGCCGAGGATGTGACGATGCCCTGCAGAGCCTGGTACAAAAAAATTTAAATTCCCCCAAAGCAGGACGGCTGTTCCTCTTCCTTTTGACAGGAATGTTGCGAGTGTCTCAACTCGCTGTGGAGAAGCCGCTACATGGCAGGAAGCCTCAGTCTGCTGCGCTTTGTGCCAACTTTTTGCTTCTCCACTTCTTCTCCATCAATGGTTTCCAGAGCTTTGGATCCGTTCGTACCATTTTGAATTGATATAAAGGCTTAACTTTCTTACAGCTAGAATATCATTATTCTATCACATCCAGAATCAGAAGATATTTAAATCATTTTTAAACTGATAGTTATGTTTGTTGTAAAACGTTATTCAAAAACTGAATTTTGCCGGAAGGGAAAAAATGAAAAAGCTAATCAGCAGTTAATTTCCCCCAGAAATCCAGCCAGGAGTCAGTTATTAATTCATATGCTGCTCAGAGTTTCATTGATGAAGATGATTTAAAAGCTGCAGTGTAAATGTGGGACTCGCAGTTTCCTGTTTGCGCCGCCATTAGCAGGATCCCCGCTGATAAATACACAGCGATAGTTAAGAGTTATGATGCACCACATTGTTTGACCAAAGGAATAAATATGATTGCACGATATAATATTTCTGCTGTTGCTGAAGGCGTTTCATGTTTACTCTAATGACTCACACACATGCTGGTGGACGCTATTTTTAAAGATCCCATCGTTTTGATTCATTTTCACGGAGGTCTGGTTTTTCTGCTTGTTTATTTCAGACAGTTAGTTTGTGAATAAATCATGAACCATTAAAAAATGCACATAAAAATGATTTTCCATATGTTAAGCTCAAAAATAACAAGCAGCTGTAATCTGAAATGTGTATGGTTTATTTTAAAATCTTACATGTAAAGATGGTTGGAGGCATAGATGGTTCTGAAATAGTTTGGATGAATAAATGAATAGCAATAAATTAGGTAAAGCAGATGAATTTACAAAACTTTAACTGGACCACACATTATAATAAAGAACAGGATCATTTATAGTTTTTCCTCAGGGACAGATTGGAGTTTGTTTTGTGCTTAGTTTTGTTTTTAATAGTTTCCAAACCAGTTGTTGAGTAAAGTCACTGTAATCATCTGCAGCCATCATGATTTAGGCCCTGATTGAAATGTGATAAGAATATTATAAAAGTTGTTTTTGTCCACCACTTGTGAAAGTTTAAATTGCTTTGCTTGCAGAATTAGTCTGAGAAGAGTGGAGCAGTAATTTAAATCTTCAGGGTCCTCACACCGGGAGAGCAAGAGCTCATTTCCTGGCACTGCAGGTTAAAAATAGATGGGACTGAATCAGCTCAAAATACGTAAAATAAGAGAAAGTCTGATTAATATCAGCTGAACAGGAATGTTTTAATCCTGATATGATTTATTTTGGTCAAGGTAAACGTGAATGAAGGAGAACCAGCAGAACGTTGTTTGTTCTGCTGGATTAAAACTCTGTTTCCCTTTACCCTGACACCCCTAAATAAAACTCTGTCCCACTACTTGATTCTCAACCAGCAGCATCATGAAGACCAGGGAGAACGCGTGGAAACGGATTACATATTTTACTATCAATCCGATAAGTAAATACATTGCCTGCATCACTGATATTAATACTGACACCGATACTTTTTGTTTAAGTTGGATTTATCATCAAGCTTCTGAACTTTAGTGTCAAAGATTAAGACTTAAAAGTAAATCCCAACAAAACTAGAATGGAGAAAAAAACAAAATAACATTTCAAGAGAGAAACTCAAACAAAAGTATTGATCTCATCATTCTAGTATCAATCTGATATTGATATGGATATTTTGGATTAATCCTCCAGTAGAACAACCATCCCATAATATTCATCCACAGACACAAAACGCTGCTTTTAAAAATGAAACTTTGTCACATAAATTCCCAATAAAACACGTTGAAGTGATGATTGTAATGTGATAAAATATGAAAACGTTCAGGGAATATTTTTGGAAAGGAAGTGTTATTTTCACGCCCTGCTTAGTAAATACATCAAGTCGTGTTTAATTAGTGCATAAACCATCGTTTCTCGTATGATGGGAATGTTTGACAGGAATGTGAAGGAAGACAGTTAAAGGAAAAGCTGCTGATCTCCAGACCCTAAACCTCAGAGGCAGCAGATTTCAGGACACCAGTCACTTTATCCGCTCAGCGCTAATGGTGCTTTTCCATTACACTGGTGGGCTAAGGTGTAGCATAGCATGCTAACACTTAGCATGACTCTCTGGTGCTCCGTCTGGTTGGAGGAGGAGCGGCTCTTCATCCTTCCTCACAGGGTGGAAACCCAATTACTCCACTGCATTTACTCACTATGTTGTGTTATTACACAATAACATTACTATGTTATTACAGTGAGTAAATGATATTGAGGAGAGGTTAGATTCCTTGTTGGGAATAATTAAGCGTTATGATCTTATGAGAGAAAGCTAGGATGATTCCAGTTACTGCTACATTAACACTAAAAAACAAATATTATTATGTTTACCTCGGTAAAAATGAGTTTTCAGCGACACTCTAACTAAATCAATAAATACTGAAGTGTTTTTATGAATTAGTAAGTTCTTAGCTTTAACTATTCTTATTGCTCTTTCTGGAATTTTACTGCATGAAAATTGGATTTGAGATTTTGCTGCATGTTTCCCTCAAACCTCGAAGCAATAAGTCATGATGCAGAGGAGAAGCGGCCCCCTGCCAGCCGGTGGGTTCACATGTATCTGAAGGTACATGTGAAGTCCCAGCACAGCGGGGAGCCTCTTCATCCTGAGTAACATCACACATCATCTGTCAGCTAAAAGCTTCGCTAACCGTTTCATAGTTTCTGCTCCGTCCGGCTCTCTGGTTTTCATTTGGATTCTCTTGATCCCTGATCGCAGCAGATTCAGTGTTTTTATCTCTCCTCAGTATCTCGTCCATCTCTTTTCAGGATCATCCATTCTGCATAGCTGTTTCCCACTCTGTGTCCCAGAACACACACACACAACACACACACACCACACACACCTTACCTGGTTTATGGAAATCCTCACTGCCAGTGTAGCTCTTTGATAAACTTTCAGAAAAGGAGAAGTATGCTGTGGGTTGGAAGATCCAATCAGGGACTCCAACACTTGCTATTACTAAAACCCACACATCGTCTCTTCACATGAAAATCTGCAGCAGATTAGATTGAGGTCAGATGAGGCAATCAGTTTCAGTCTCAGCTCTACACAGTAAATAATTATGTGGTAACTTAGCAGAGACTGGAGAATTAGAGAAACAAATTAACTTCCTGTGACTTGATCTAGCAGAGTCTCTCTAGCAGGGACGTGCCGAGACCTTTAACGGGCCGGGAGCTCAAAATTCAAAAACAACGACACAGAACCAAATGTTAAAGGTCAGGTCAGGTCACTGCCATCACTTCCTCAGTGTCTTAGAAAACCTGCAGGATCCACAGTTCAAATAACGAGAGAAGAGCCGGGTGCCACTGTGAGAGGAAACAGAAAAACTGGCAGACATTGTTTTAACTTCATCTACTTATGACTCTGCATATGTTGGTCCAATATCAAGTTAATACAGTATCAATACTGACATCAATCCTGATATCGACACGTTTTATTTAAGTTTGATGTATCATCAAACTTCTGACCTTTGAATTATTTTGTTTCGTGTACATTTTGCCAAGATAATCCCTTTGTTAGACTAAATGAAATCTGATATTTTTGTGCTTAAAATTGCGTCCAGTTGCAGAACTTCACACGGCTTCTTGAAGAGGAGGAGGTTTGTTTTCACGGCTGATCAGGTGGAGGTCGGAGACGTTGATCCAGGAGAAAATCTTTCCTCCAGACTCTGAGTCGCCGACGCATCTCTGTTCAAACCACGTCAGATTTACTCCACTGAAATGTGAATCACTGGGAGGAAACCAAGCGGATATTAAGCATGAAATAATTTTAGTGTGAAAACAGCCATTTTCACTTCTCCTCCGCTCTCCACCATCTATCATCCGCCCAAATGTCTACCGGTTATTGTCAGCTTGGATTCCAGACGAAATGGCTGTGGTTGATATGCTTTCATATTCTGATAAATCTTCCAGCAGGAAGATAAATAGTCCAGATATGTTTGTGCTTGAACAAGCATTTTACAAGGCTAGCACATTTGTCAAGTGCTGCTGCGCTGCTGTGGAGGAGTCCGGGCGGATTGTTCTGGAGGCCGGAGCAGCTGGACACGCTGCTTTTAAATAGATCTGCCACTTTGCATGTCTTTAAATATAGAATCAATCCAGCCGCTGTGTCGAGCTCACATTATCAATCCCGTGTGTCTGCATGTTGTCGGCTGGTTTCCTCCCACAGCAGGAGAGCTGGAGGTGAGTTATGGCATGTCAGGCTGTTTTCCTGCTACAGTTTTATGTAAGTTGAGTGAGAAACCCCCTCATGCCTGTTTCTCTCTTCCTCCTGCTGGTAAAGTGAGGCTGATAGCATTGTGTAACTGTGGGGCCTAATTAAGCAGAGCTACAACAACAGAGGAAGCTGGAAGGAGTGAAGTTTGGGAAATCGGTGGAATAAAGACCTGGGTGAGCAGGGAAACATGGTAGCCCAAAGCACACAACTTAAGCTTTGTGTTGTCTTCCGTGGATTTCACTAACGGCGCCCAAATCACCAGCATGTCAGTTTGAGGTTCTGGTTTGTAACTTTGCTCCTTTCCTGGTGTGGAGCCAGCGCTGCTGCTTGGAGTTAATTAAATCTGAGCTAAGTGAAGCAGCAGAGTCTGGGTGAGAGGTTACGGTCACCCAGAGTCTGGCTAGGACTGAAGCGCGTCCTGTCCAATCAGAGAGCAGAAGAGATGCCCTGCGTTGGAGCGGCTCAGGCGAGTAGCTAAGGAGGACGAGGGCAACATGGCGTTAAATTGAACGGGAAGGATGTTTAAGGCCGGCTGCAGGAAGAGAGTCGCTAATTTCAACCTCAACTAATCACATAAATGCCACTGAGTGCCGAACGCGCCTGAACATGATGTTTGGGAAATACTTTGTTATCTCAGTCAGTGATATTTTGCGTTGTTTTGCCTCTGCAGTCAGTCACAGAACAATTAATGAACAGCGTCGCTGATTTAATGAGTAAACAGTCGCTGGCTTCAAACTGTTCACTCTGCGTTTCCTAAGAGGTAACCTGACTGAAAATCAGAGTCATATAGGATTCACTGCTTATCAAACTAATGTGGCCTATTTCAAAACCCATCTAATCATTTAAAACACAATACTTTATCCACCAACAGGAAAAACTCCCACAAGTCCTCTCTGGATGCACCAGCAGCATAAACACAAACGGAGACCATTTGATGAATGTTTCTGAGAATAAATGCAACTCAGCTTTTGCCCCTTTTGGTCATATTGACTGAAAAAGATATGTATCCATTTCTAGCTGTGGTTCTGTTGTACCCGGACTGAGGTCGGCCAGGCAGCAACATGCAAACATCCATCTTCTGCTGTCGTCTGCAGCAACAAATACTGAGAATTAAAGCTTAGAAAGAAAAGTTCAAATAATATTACAAAGCTGATTTGAAGTCCCTCTGGTTTTCCACACATCCCTGATTTTTCATGCTAATGTATAATTATCAATTTATTCCATTTTCCTGTAAAACTGGTGAAAACATTGAATTCCAGTGATGCCAACTCCCACCTGTAGGTGGCAGTGTGTCTACTTCTGCTGCGTCAGGTGAGACAAAAAGTAACTTTTACTGTCATAACGCAAAACCTGAACATGTTTATGAGTTATGTCACCATCTCATCTCAAACTATTTAAATTCCTTACAGAGTGAAAATTGAGTTCAGTCTGTCTGCTTTTCATTTTTTCTCGTAGATTTGGAAGAAGCTTCCTGAAAAAAAGTTTGAAGACTCATTTTAAAAATACTAAAACCAAAATGTTTTTATTACAGAGGATTCATGAGTCCTGCAACGACTGCATTCATTTCTTAACAAACGAGTTGTTGTTGAGTTATGATTTACCTTTTTATTTAACTCACGTTCAACATGTTAGAAACTTATCTGCCAATAATAGTTTCATTTTCAGACACGTTTTGTTGTTCTGGTTAAATTTTCTCTGCAGTTTAATCCCAGCTGCTGAGATTGAGCATAAAATTCTGAAAACCAACATTAAATATTTTCTTTACAATCAATTCATGTAAACGTGTAAATTGTATTTCAGTTCAACTTAACGATCAACAGCTTTTGTGCATCTTTGTGCTGTTGACACAGCAGAATAGACGTTTCATGACGCATTTGCATATTACTGTGATTATCTAAGAATATTGGTGAGTAATAGTGGCTTTGTGTTTGTTTTGTGTTATTCATGTGGAAGACAAAAGGCTGTATTGTCTGTCCATGCAGAGGCTGGGATTGTGTGGGCCAGTTGTAATATTCTACCGGCTTGGGCGCGGATCCATTTGGTGATTCACCATCTCACTTCTCATCGACTCGTATCAATGAAAAACTGCCTCTAGTTACTTTTTATTCCTGTCCACACAATAATTAACAACTTTAAAGGCTTCAAGTTGATTTAAAAACGTTTCTTGGGGAAGTTTTGGCAGAAACTCAGCATTCAGGCAGGTTTTCACATCCTGGTTTAGCTCATCGGGCTTTTTCTGCTGATGCTCATCTAAATCTGCATTGAGCTTTAAATTCAAACCTGGTGGATAAATTCCTGGGTGTCGTACTGATCAGAAAATCAATAAAGTCAAAGTGGTTTGACAGCTGCCAGCGTCAGTCACTGACAGCCTGAACTTCAGCTGAGTTGGTGGACAGGTGGCTGCTGGAGAGGAAATGTTGCAGATAAAAAATGGTTGTGTATTATAAAAAGGACAGAATGTGACAGAGAAGAAGAAGAAGAAAGTGTTTCCAGCTGCAGCTCCTGTGACGCATCGGTCTGGAAACGATAGGCAGCCGTTCTCAGAGCTGACTGTGTGAGACATGATAACTAAAACATAACGCAATAATGTCCTCACCTGAGGCTGGGAGGACGCCACACACACCGAAATACATTTATATATTTAATTACATTTATATATTTAATTACAGTCTCTTGGAGCAGACAGACTGTGGACAGTTTTACTCCTTAATGCTCATTTTGAAGCGTTTTGTTGCTCCAACAGCTGAACTTTGTCTCGTCTTTTTTAGTAAAACTTTTTCCTGCATTGATTCTCCTGACCTCTGGTTTATGGTTTATGTTTTCTAAGTTCCTTAAAAATTGCTCAGATATTTTAAATCTAATCTCAAACATAAATTTGCATAAAACAAATATAAGCTAAACTCTTTAGTTGTTTTGGGATTCGGATAAATTCTCTAATTTAACAGACGCGTTGACAGATGGAAGGTTAAACAGAGTTATGTTTGTTATTATAATAATAATGACCAGTAGAAAGTCTAACAGTGTGAAAATATTAAAAATGTGTAAGAAATAAGATGGGAGGTTATGAAGAGACTGGAACAACATAAAATTCTGAAAATTTATACGCCTTAATTCACATGAAATGAATGAGGCTTGTTTTGGATTAAAGTGACATTTTCAACACATGCTAATGTATTTTCTATAAGCTGAATTTAATCAGAAGCTCATGAAGCAGTTTGGTTATGGGAGGTTTCAAAATGAATTAATGTTGTATAATATCTGAAATCTGCTGTCAGGAAGTTTAAAGGGAGAAAAATAAGATCAGCTAAAACAAATGCAGAGAATTTTATGACAAATATCTAGATATATAAATTAATGTTACAAATTAAATGATCTGCCAGTGGAACTAAAACTTTTTCATCAATAAGGATTTAAAACAAGCGTCTATATTTTGCTTAATATTTACTTGTAGATGAGTTTTGTCTTATTTTTACAGATATTTATACATAGAAACTGGACTGAAAGCAGATTGTTTATGATTTTGATCATATCTGTCCCTGTAGGTTCAATCTGTTAGGTTTTAGTCAAGATTCTTTTTTATTTTTAGCCACAAATGATGTCAGTGAGTGCAGTTAGAGGAGGTAAAGACATGAAGGTCAAAAGTCACATCCAGCTGGAAGGAAAACCCACGAAGCTTTATCACTTTTAAAGTTCATCTTAAAACCCATTTAACTTGGCTTTCAACACCAGTGGGATCTAGTTTTAAATTGTATGTTTTTGTTTTTTAAACTGTAAGTTTGTATTGTTTATTTTTTTATTATGTTGTGTTTTAATGTCCAGCACTTTGTATCAGCTGTGGTTGTTTTAAAGTGCTTTATAAATAAAGTTGGTTAAGCCTTGAAGGATCTGCCATCAGCACCTTTACATCCTGAACTTCCAACATTTTCCAGCTGTTAATATCTTTGAATAAGTTGAAGAAATGTTTTATTTCTCCAGTCTGACCAGCTGAAGAAGAGATAACTAATGTAATATCTGATAAACGGTCTGTCCAGGCGTCACGTCCAATTCACGCTTCCTCCGCTGAATGATGCCACAACTGATCCATGGTAAACGCAGAAACACTCAGCAGGTAGCGTTTATTGTCGGGAAGGAAAATTGTTTTTTTTCTGCTGCTTCAAGAAATATTTTGAGAAATCCTGCGACTTAAACGGCAAAGACAGGCGGCTAAGTGGACGGCGTGAATAAAGCTGACATGTTTTCAGACAGTGTCCACCTGGAAACAGGCATGTAGACTTAAACTTGTCAATTATTGTTTATCAGGAAACCCAGAGAGAAGCAAACGTGCCTAAAACATGTTGCAGTGGTTTTCATTCACTCCACAGCCTGTCAGCATCATCAGCCCATATTCTGTCTTAAAAATATATTTAAAAAAACACCTCATGTTGTGAAAATGACTGAAAGTGACATGTGTTTGGATTCTTCTGCCAGAACCTGCACAGCAGATTTAGGCTTAAGGAGCAAAGCAGAAAAAAGTGATTTGATTAGAAATTCAGCACGAATGAAGGCAGGAGGAGAGGAAAGTTAATTGTTGAAGAAATCATGAGTTTGATTAAAGCTCCGTTTTCCTTTTGTTCTGCTGGCAGGAGGAAGCTTCCTTTGTGACTTTGGGGAAATTTGAGCAATTCTTGCTTTAAAAACAGAAAAAAACAGGTTAGTTTGGTTTTTAAAGTCCATCCAAAACACAGACTCCTAAATTATTCCAAACCAGCCAGAAAAGTATCTGTGGATCAATCAGTGACGTCGACACACATTATTAATTTGTGCAGGGAACTAATGAGACAAAATTAAAGAAAAATAAGCAAAACACAAATAGACTTTAATTCCCATAAAAGTGATAAATAACCATGATGGATATCAGAAAAGGTCAAATCTCTGTTGAGTTTTTCATATTTTTTTCCTTTCTCTCTTAAACTGACCTGAAGTATCTTCTTATGAATCCATCAGAATCTTATGTTTAAATTTCTGCGTTTTAACTGAAAGCTTCTCCAGAACCAGACAGTGAAGTCATGGTCGTCTCTGTTTGTTCAGAGAATAAAACCGCTTAACATATGCAACCCAGTAAAATAATAAATAATGCATCCACTCTGCTTAGAGCTGCTGCTGCTGCTGCTGCTGCTGCTGCTCGAAAAGTTCAAACTGTTTGTTGAGAGTTTTTCAGAATAAGTAGGTGGGAAAACCCAAACCACTGAAATCACTGATTCATCGGGGAAAATAATGATTATTAGCTCTTAAAACCAGAGCCGATCCCGTCCACATGGAGTGGTTTGGATTGTTATGCTCTTCTATTGTAAAACATAAACTATCAAAATGTTTCATCCCATTTCTAAAGATGACTTGATGTTTTATCACCAGGCAGATTCTCAGTTTTAATGTTTGTTTCTGGATGCAGAGCCTCCACCATCTATACATCCATCCACCGACTTCCAGAAGGAATTACTGCGTTTTAGTATGTTTTAGTATTTGTTCATATATTTTAATATATGTTTGGATATTTTAGGATATGCTGTTTCTCTCCTTGGCAGGAGTTTTCTGTTAGCTTCTTTTATTCATTTCAGAACCGGTTCTGTTCAGGTTTTACCGACTAGAAGCTGAAACTGACAGTAAATCTGCAGCAGCTCTCGTCTGTTTCCTGTTCCATGATCCCACAGCATGATGCAGCCACCGCTTGACAGCCTTAAAGGGATCAGGGGCTTCATTCATGAGGCTTCATATGATGGGCCGGTTTCAGGTTCTGACTTCAGGTTTGGACTTCAGCCCGATGGAGCATTTATACAGACCTAACGTGAGTCATTTAAATGAGGCGTCTCAGGTTGGGCAGGAATCCTGGCAGATTTTTGTTGGGTTAGAAAAAGTTTTCCATTTCTCTGCAGCTTGATGAGGAACATTTAACCACAGACTGGTTGCATGAACAGCTTTAATCTGTTTTATCATTCTCACCCTGTGAGGATTAGAGAAAAGCCCCAATGAGGTTCAACTTGATGTATTATAATTAAACATAATTAAAGATGTGACCCGTGTAATTATTAAAGAACAGTTTAAATAAATCACTGAAACCGGTGCAGCAGCATTCAGCGTTGCAGCTCCGGAACATATTTTTCGTCATTTTCTTTATATTTGCATTCGTAGAGTGATGATGGTGGTAAGTCGGAGTAGGTTCTTGTTGAGAGCGTTACACAGATGTGAACCGGATCCAGCAGGAGAATAAAAGGTCAGCAGGTGACCCGCAGCATCACACATCACTCCTGCCCCTCTTTTCCTCCAACGCCTGAACTCTGCTCCTCAAACCTGCAGCCGAAGCCTCATCATTCATCATTCAGGCGACTCGTGGGGAAAAAATTGGCTTTTAATTATTTATTTTCTGCCCGTGTTCTGGGAAATTTGGGGGCGAGACCCTGTCGTCATTTACAAGAAGACCTGGATGGATGATAAATGTTCTGACCCGCTGATTTCATTTGAAACTTTGCTGTTTCCTCTGCGCTCTCCTTTGTTTCAGCCCAGGTGGAGTTTGATAAGGAAACCAACCCCTCTGGGTGTTTTACTGTGTTTTTCTTTACACTATATGAACCATTATGGAACGTGTGTTTGGAAAAGAATCCATCATTACTTAATAAATATAAATAATAAGTGTGGTACCATTGTCTGTGGTCACATTTAGGACACTTTAATTGCTCAGAAGCCATTAGAACATCAGTGATGATGTGAAGCATGTGGAGTTGGACCAGAATGAGCTTTTTGTTCATTTGGTTGAGCTTTAATAAGACAAAGGCTGCAGTGGCACAACAATAGCAGAGGCGCCGGCGCTGGGTTAGATTAGCTTATAATATTTGGAACAAAAGACAAAAACAGGAGCTCAATTAATCAACAACAGGTTGCTAATGATCGCTGCCTGTGCTGAATGATTAAACAAAGATCAATGAAATTGCCCTAATTGCACCACGCTAACTCTTTGTGAAACAAAACCACGCAAGGTGAAGCACGTAATCACAGACAGAGCAGAACTCCAGCAATCAGCCACGATTTCTTCCCATCATTGGAGGGAAAACAATCCGGAGAGGCAGCGGCGGAGCCGAAACGTCCCGGGGGGCCGGAGTGGAGGGCCAGGGGCCTGAAGGTTCAGAGTTTCATCTTCTCTCTCCGTCCTGCTCTTCATTTGGCGGATCGGCACCACCGTGTGCGGCTGTGCGGTTTGATCAGTGGCTCCCCGGGGCTTCCACAGGGAAGAGAATGTGTTTACTACAACACTTTTATGCCATATACAGTGTTCGGTTCGCGGCCTTGATTGAGCCCAATAGGCCTATTGAGATCACAGCCTCCTCTCCTCCAAACCTCTGTGGGTTAATTAACCAGACTAGGTAACTAGCCAGCCTCCTCTGATTGCATTAGCAGACAAACACACCAAACCATCCCAGCTGCTCGCTTTGCCTGCGATCTTTGTGAACTTGAACAGATCTGCTCCCTGGACCTGGAGGGGATGTGAATGACAAACGCAGCTCGTCTTTCTGTGTGTGACCACAACGTCCGTCCGGTCGCTCGGCGATGCCGCGGCTTCCTGCTGCTGTGAGGCTCAGAGGTAAGAACAGCGGATCAGGACTGCAGGCTGAGAAACAGGCGAATTCATTCCAGACTGCTGATTAAAAAGGGATTAATTATTACACAGTAAATATTTCCCATCAATCAGCAGAGTGGAAGTTAATTTGGTTATAATGTATTTTTATTCAGCAAGAATTTCTCACTGGTGATGAAGGAAAGTGCTTTATATCGGCACCCGATTCAGTTCATTCAATCACTAATTAATATTCCATCAAATTGTTTGGGTCTCAGTAAGTTGATGCTAATGTCTCTTTGTCTAATTAAATGTTTGGGATAACTCTGAGCTGCTAGCGCCTCGGTTAGCTGACGTCTGCTGACGTCCTGCTGCTGCACAGATGGAGCCAACCGAGTCCAAACTCCACCAGATCCACACTGATCCCCACCCAGCTGCCCTCTGTCAGGCCGCCAGCAGCTCGCATATGTCTCTGTTGCTTTACCGAGCCGCATCCGCCCGGCAACAGACCCTCAGTGTGTCCCGGCCCGGACCGGACCGGCCCGGTAACTCATCTGCTCCTGTGGAGCCGCTGAGTGATGGACGCTGCAGCGCAGGCAGCTCAGCTTTTCACTTTATCACATGTTGAAGTCTGACTGAACACAATGTGGCTTTAAGCATCATGGGAGCGTAAACTACTGGCCAATCGGTGTTGAGCTTCTGAGAAAAACTGAGATTTAATTGGCTGATTTCTGATAATCAAATATATCAGAGGAAATAAAAAACAGTTTTAAAATCAGGTTCTCATTTAGTAAGAAAAAATAATTACTCCATAAATCTAATCACTGCTTCTACAACAACTACAATTTAGGTTTGCCTACGGTAATATTTAGGCCCAGACTTTAACTAGACCACCCTGAAAACCTTTACATTATAATTTTTTTAGCCATTTAGAGGTGAGCTAGGAGTTCATAAATAGAACAGAAATACTTCTTACTGTCAGATTCACAGAAAATATTAAATATAAAAACTGAAAAGAACTGCAGTCTGGGCAAATTTACAACATGAGCAAATAATACCAAACATTTAGCAAAATAAGATACTTTGCTGAAAATAGATGTTCAAATGAGTAGAATAATTCAGTTTTTACAAAATGCGAATGTATATTTGTGTATAAGAAATAAAATCAGACAGAAGTGAAAATAAGTAGCAGCAGGAACTTAAAGACGGGTTGAGTTTATTGGAGCAGATGGAGGAGGATCTGTGACAACGCTCGTTTGTGCACCAAGGATGCAGCAGCAGCAGTAGCAGCTTCATGCTAGCAGACGTTAACCTGTAGAGCTCAGCCCCTTTCATAGATTCACTACAGGCCGATTTTTCTGTAGAATGTAACTCCAGTTTCTCTTGTTTGGTGTAAAAACTACTAAAGTAGTCAGACATTGGCCTGTCCAGGTATTTGCTGATTGTAGCAGATGAATATCAGGAATTCACTCTTTAATGAGTCAGTATTTGGTTTTAATGAACATCTGAAGCCATTACAGAAAAATATAACTCTTGAGATTTTTTTATTACTGTCAGAGGATCATGTATGCTTTGCTTTCATCTGGTCTCATTTCAATAAAATAAAACTTGTTTGCAATTAACCAAACGTGAAAAGTTGGAAGGGTTTGAATAGTTTTGCGGTTAGTGAGCGTCGAGGCCTTTGTCCGCCGTCAGCTTGAGGTTTAATCTTCTTAGCAGTGAAAAGGTGAGGAGCTGTGAGCCGTTTTGTCCTGAGGTGTAATGAGCATTCAGGTTTCAGTGAAGTGCTGAGGCTTAAGAAAAGCAGCAGCATAATTCATCCTGTTTGCAAGGCAAGCCCTCATTACGGACAGAGGAAGAAAAGGCCCAGCCTAGGACTCTTCCTCGCTCTAATCACTTTTGGTGGCACTTTGTGACTCAAGTTCAGGCTTTGGTTTGACTGACGGAGCAGAAAGTGAGCAGTTAGAGAGAGAGAATTATCACAGCATCACAGAGGAAGCAGAAACACGGAGGCCGACGGGTGAGCTGCAGCTTTAATGCATTAGACATCAGGAATCCTTAATTTAGTTGCCATAATTGCTTTCATATGCAGTAATGATAGAAAAAGTGCCACAGCCTGCAGATGATTTATGGTGCTTGAATTTTTAAAAAGCAATAAGCAACCAGCTCACTCTGGAAACAGCTGGATCGGACAGATGAAGCAACATTTGAAAATAATTGTTTATTCTCTGTCTCTTCCTGAGTTAATGTATTAACATTGTGTTATATTGTCATATTATGACTTCTGCTTGCGCCGGTAGGAACTCTGAGCGTTTATTGGTCCGGCGCTGATTGTAGTGGGCAGTTTTAATGCTCCTTCGTAGGAATGATATTGAATTTCTAAGCTAACGCAACATTGAAATGATGAACGGCGCCTAAACGCATCATCTTAACAACAGATCCGTTGAGGAAATATAATACGCTCATCTGTGTGCAGCTAAATGTCGGCTGCAGCATCAGTGGCTAAAAGCCGACGCTGGCTAACCCATAAGTTCATATCTGATTCTGATGCTTCACATGAGCCACAACAGTAACTGCAGCCATATTTCACCTTTAACCCGTCGATCGAACCGTGTGAGTTTCATTCTGATGCATTTTATTAATTTATTTATTCCTCTATTATTATAAATTTCCCTGACACTGAACTGAGGACCATCTCATTCTACAACCTGCTGTTTGAAAACACAGATTTCACTTTTTCTGCTATTAATGGAGCAGAACTAAATGTTCTGTATCCTGGCTCCTGCAATGGAGCCAGGGGCTTTATGATGAAGGATATGCAGTAAATCAAAATAACTGCACAACACAGACAAACAAATCCCACTTGCCAAGAGAAAACTAACATTTTCTTGTTTGGAAAGAAATGTCTTCATCTCCGCAAAGAGGAAGCAAAGCTTTCAGTTCTGTTGGAGATGTTGAGCGATGAATCAGTTGGGGAAAAGCAGCAAACTTGGTGGGAACCTGGGGGCCAGTAATTGACTGTAGATCCCACCACAGTCAGGTTTACTGAAGTTATGGTGACAAAGGTTAAGGTTTCTCCACAGAAGATGAGCTCTTCGGACCGTCTGGATTCAGGTGAGAGGCGCTGTTGGCTCAGACGTCCTGAGGAATGCTGACCGCGCTCGGCTCGCTCAGTAATTAATTGTTGGAAGTCCTGCTTACCCCGACCATCTGGACAAAGAATTAGGCCACAGCAGTAGCCTCCAGTTTACTCCCTCCTCTTCCATCTGAGACAAACTGGAACCAGTAGCTGATTATTTCCTGTCACAGTGACACAGCATCCTCCGAAGCTTTCAAACAGATATGACACAGATGTTTATGGCAGCCATGGTAACACAGAAAATAGTTCAATAATGGATGTAAATTTGGTTCATCTGCTCCTGAAGGTGTTTCATGTTAACTGGCTGAGAGAAGCATATTTTTAATGTTTAGATCAGGGACCCCCAAACCTGTTCCTGTGAGGGCCACATAACGTTTCCCTTCTCTGCTGGGGGCCGGAGTCAGTTTGTAACAGAAAAAGGGAGACAACTGCAGGAGAGCCTAAATGTAAAAATGTATTGTTTTACAGAAAGGACAATCAAATAACTGTCTCTGGGTTCTTCACAGAACAAGTCAGGACATAAATAATAACGCTATTAATGAAAAAAATAATAACCAAATAACCCTCTCTGGGTTCTTCACAGAATAAATCCAGGAAGGATTATGTCCGTATTTTCCGAACTATGAGCCGCACCGGACTATAAGCCACAACCCCAAAGTTTTTTGTTTTTTTTAAAAACCCAGTAAACATACCAGCCTCAGATTTCTCTGCTGCTCCAGGTTTTCCACAGGTGCAGCAGCAGCTGAAGGGCGGACAGCCAATATCTGAGTAATAACAGGTCAATATCACATTTATTACGGTTGAAAAAGAAAAAGCTGCCAAGTTTAGATTTGACTGATTACGGTAGTTTCTGAACGTAACTGTAACAGTAAAAGTGCTGATGCTTCGTGTTGCTACTAGCATGTGCTAAATGAAAATGGGCGATTTCTTCTTCTTCTTCTTTAGATTTCAATGGCAGCTTGCATCCATGATTATTGCACTACTGCCATCTACTGGAGCCTAATATCTATACCTCAAATTCTCATAATGATCCCAGAATTTTTTTTTTTTTAAAAAAACTAAAAATCTTCTTTTTCCCTTCAATGCTATTTAACTGATCAACGACATTTTCAAATTTCAATTCCTTATTAAAACCTAACTCCGTTTTAATGAGCACTTTCTTCTTTTATGTCCAATTTTTGACTTCCAATGAGTCACTTCCTGCTAATTAGCCCCTGGTGGTTGAAGAAAAATCCACATATAAGCGACTTATAGTCTGGAAAATACGGTATATGAAAAAAATCTGAATGGTCTCTGGTATTGTTCAGGGGGGCCGGACCAAATGTGGAGGCGGGCCGCATCTGGCCTGCGGGCCATAGTTTGGGGACCAATTGTTTAGATGAAACTTGTGGTGGAATTACAGTTTTTATTTAAGTTCATCACAGGGTCTATAAATTATCACATCTTAATTCAAAGCAACATATTAATCAAATAAGCAGCATTTTCAATTCAGAAACATTTTTGCTGCTAAATTACTGAGTAAATAGACATAATGAGCTCAACAATAAAGATATTTATAGTTTTTAATCTGCTCCTCAAAATTCAGATTGGAGTAAATTCATCTCTCCAGAGTTTCAGGAGCTTCTTTAGAAATGTGGACTGTGGCTGTTGATGTTAGCATTAGCTACATGTTTAGCATTGAGATGCTAATTCAGGCTGAAGTAGCTTTTAGCAGAACTTGAACAGAATACTGTTTTGATTCAATCAGATCGTTTAGAAGCAGAAATTAACCGAGAAGCGACTTGATCATCATCTGTGGATGCAGATTTACAGAGACGAGCAAATGCAAATATTCCAGATGTTATAAGGGTTTATAAAAATGTGATTAGTTGCATTTACATCTTTAGCATTTTAAATTAATGTGCTAAAGTCTTGGGCATAGCTACAATTGTACATTTATAAATGTGACGTTTCTTGAGCCTGTCCTCTGAAGTCACAGTAAAACCTGGACGTTTGGTCCAAACAAGACGGGAAGATGAAGCTCAGTCCTTTACTGACAGTATTGAGTAAAATGCTCAAATAATATTTATTATTAAAACTGTTATGTGACTTAAACTATGTATTAAAGTGTAAATCATTTAGAAAGTCAGACTGAGTTTAGGGGTAAGTTGTGACTCAAGTTCAGAAAATCTGATTAATTTCTGTATAAAATCCTTTCTACTTACTTCTCGAACATTATGTTTCCATCCCCCAGATATTTTCTTTTCAAACAGTAACAGAAGAGTTGTTTCTTCAAAATGGAGACAAATTATGATGCAGAGATTGGTGTGGAAGGAGAATGTTTGTATGTTGCTACATAAAGTCTGCTGAAATCTCTGGGTGTGTAAACAGGTGAAAAGTGTTTTAAAGCAGAAGCTGTGGGCAGATTAGCGGCGCCGCGGCAGATGGACTGTGAGATGGCGTCAGGCTGGCCAGAAACAGGCTGAAAGGTGCAGTTGCTTTATGAAACAGCTGCTGCAGAAGATAAGCTCAGAGCGGAGGATTCATGTCCGACTGCAGGAGTTCAGCTCCAATATGGCAACCTTTAGCTTTTAGCCCATCTGAGAAATCAAACGCTGATTAACCTGCATTAAAACCAGAAATAATCATTACACTTTGTGTGCAGAATGAAACATAAACAGTTCGTTTGGGAGAGAAAAAAATAATTTTATTAAAGTTGGTGGAGTCGCTGATAAATCCAGAGATTATTTAAATGTGTTTTCATAACAAAGCAGCCGCAGCTCCGCAGCACCTTTCAGCTTCCTTCCAAGATTAAAGCTGCACTTTGAACTTCCTCACTTCTGAAAAGTCAAGAAAGTCATTAAGTAACGCAGACACTGTCAGCGTGGAAATGAAAATCAGAGCAGTGCCATGAGAAATGGCCTAGTTAATGGTTTCTGGTCTGTCTGCAGCGGCTCTGTTAGCTGCAGCTTATCTGCAGCTAACAGAGCCGTGATGAAACCCGCCCAGAGTCTCCAGGTGGCAACAAACTTCTACTGACAGGCTAGCAGAGGTGGAGCCTCCAACCACCTGTTGAGCATCATGACACAGAGCGCTGCGTCAGCAAAACTCCACCATGAATAGATGCTGCTGGGCTGTCTGTCTCAGAACTGGACAGGTCTGAGCCAGACTCTGCCTGCTGCTCCGCCTGCTGGGCCCGGCTTATTCCTGACTGAGTGATCAGAGCCGGGCAGCCAGAACCTGCTGCACCGTCTTCATCTGGCCGTCTATAAAAACCCGTTCTGGCCTCCACGGCCTCGCTGGTTGGAAACGTCGCTTTGTTTCCTATCAGGTCCGATTCGTCGTCACCCACTTCCCTCATAGTGTTTGAGAAATCTCAAATGAAGCTGCTTCCATTTCTGATTTCACATCAGGAAGTGATATAAATATATTTAATTATGGGAAACATGGCCAGCTAGTTAGCTTGATTTGGCTAACTGTGCTAATGTCTCTCTAAAAAACAACAATAAGAAACAAATCTTGCAACAGCTCAATGTTTTATTTCCAACCTCTGACTAAATTACAAAGAGGAGATTTGACTAAGTTATTTTGTAGAAATGTGTGAAAATGTTAATGTGACTCAGATGAGATCAGATCAGAAAGGTTTTACATCATTTCTCGGCTCTGACAGATTGTCTCCGCTTATGAAACACTGTTTGCAATAATAATGCAATAACTTTTAATCAGCTGCAGATCATTACGATCAGCTTCTGACTCACTGTAAACCTAAACACACAGATCTACAGAAAGACGCTCACAGACTCTCTCTGCTGCTCTGACCAATCAGAGTCTCTGGAAGTTGGAAAGGTTTTTTAAGTTTGGCAGACATTGGATCCCAGTTGGACTCATTTAAACTGAGTGTGCATGTAGCGACAGTGGAGAGAGAAACTCCTCTTTAACAGGAAGAAACCTCCAGCAGAACCAGAACCAGAACCTGGTTCAGGATAAACGACCGTCTGCCACGACCGGCTGGCGGCTTGAAGACAGAACAGAAGCAGAGTCACTGATCCAGGAGTAAAACTTTGATATCAAGAGAGAGAGAGATTATCTGAGCTGACGGCTCCCATCAGGAAGGAACCGCAGCCAATCAGAACGCCAGACCAGGCGGAGCGTCAAGGGAGAAAAAACATGAAGAAATGTTCAAATAAGGCAGGTTATAGAGCAGTAGAAGAAGAAAGTGAGGAAAAGTGGTCGGTTTGTCTTCCAGCTGCCCGAACATATAGCAGCATAACCACAGAGAAAAGTCAGGATGAGCCAACAGCTGGAGAAACAGCTGCAGACCTGAGTCTGGGGTCAAAGTTCAGCTTCCAGCAGGACATCCAGCCTGAACATCCGGGTTAGGAAGGTTTTCCACTGTTTGGTCATCCCTGTCAGGGAAGTCCATCTTCCCTGGAGGAGTGTGTTTGTTCAGAAACTGAATGATTTTTCTCAGGAATCAGCCCAACATGAACTTCCTGCTGTGTGTTCTGCCACTTCCTGTTGATGTGACCTTTCTGTGCACTCAGACGTGCTTCTCCCGTCCATCAGACGACTCCAGCCAACTTCGCTCCCAGCAGGCCTTAATAATCTGTCCGTGACCCTGTCACAGCTTCATCAGTTTTCCCCTTTTGGATGACTTCAGATTCCAAGCGGAGCCAGACAGAAAAATCCCAGAAGATGCCATGACTCAGCCATCTACCCGCCAAAGTTCCTCAAATCCTCCGCTTGCCCATTTTTCTGCTTCCAAACCAAAATTCAGGCCCAAACTGTATCAGCTATCAGGTAGATGTTATATAGGACGATCACTGCTGATCAGATCAGACACATCTGACGGCTCAGCTCAGAAAACACACGGCAGATGTTTCACAAATAAATCTGGATTATTTCTGGTAGTTTTATGCAGAGTCTTGCAAAGATTTGCATGCCTGTAATTTTTCAGATATTGACCCATTTCAACCATAACTTCTGTGTATTTTATGCTGATTTATGTGCCTGGTGCATCCTTGTGAAGTGAGAAGTTTAAAATAATAATAATTCAGCCTGTTCAGTGAAACAGGAATCCAGTTGTAATTTCCTGTGAGAAACAAGTAAAAAACCCAGTTCCAACAGTGACCCTGAACGCATCGCATCACCTTGACAACCTGACATTAAACCATCAGGGCATCGTTACCTAAAGCGCCACGGTGAATCCAAGTGGAGCGATTTCAAGAAAACGTCAAACAGGAATGAAAGTTAAAAGTGCTGTTAGTAAAATAAAAAGCAGCAATAACTTCGACTAAAGAAAATATTGCTTTATATTAAGATAAATAATTGGTGCTTTTTCTGTTTCATGCACTGAAAACAGCTGAGAACTTAAACAATGTTTGAATATTTAACCTTTTCATTCCAGCCTTTTATTCTCCATTTCTTCAATTCGCAGAATTGCTGTGTCACAATCTGTGTTTCTGTAGGTTTATTTTTGAGTTTTCTCTGTTATCCTGTTCCCTGAGTCCTGTCTCTGCGTCTTCCCAGTTGATTGTCTCCCAGGTGTGTCTTGTTCCCTTGATTACCTCGTGTGTATTTAGTCTCCCCTGTTGTCTGTGTTCCTCGTAGGATCCTTGTTAATTGTCGTCAAAGTTTGTCTTGCATCCGTGTGTCTGTTTTCACGCCAGTAGAACTGTATAGTCCTGGTAGTGTCGGCTCTCGTTTTGCAGTCCTGTCATCCAGAAGCTACCGGTATTTAGCTGTGTGCTGGTTCTCTGCTGTGCTGCCTGGTTTGGACTGTTTTGAGCATTATTTTCGTCAATAAACTATCATCTTCACCACCATAACCTGGATCCCTGTGTTTCTCCTCACCTACTAACCACCACTTCATGACATGCTGTTAATCTACTTCCTCCTCCTTTGTAACAATATGGGGCATAAAAAGTGGGACATATTTCATTTCATCAAACTGAAACCTGATGGGAACCTTTGGCACAAACAGCAGACGGTTTGGTTATGAAAGCATTTCTTTTACGATGCGTCACTTTGTCGAAGTTGAATGGTAGTAAAGTTGCTCCAAGTGTCTGCTTATCTCATTTCTGTGTTTGCACTTGAGGCAAAGAAAATGTAATTAAACTTGCTGCATTGTTTTGCAGTGTTTCCACCAGTCAACAGTGTTTATGCTGTGACATTACCTGGAGCCGCCGGTGGCAACGCAAACACAAACCTACTCACACTCGTCTGACTGAGAGCAGCCCCTGGCTATTGCCTTTGACAAGCCGCCCGACAGATCCGGATTCAAATTTAATGATCTGTTGTTTTTCCTCTTTTCATTTCACTCCCACTGCTTCCCTTCCCAACATTATTCCAAGTAAAAAGTTTGTGGATCCAGCAGTGAGACCACCTGGGACTTTCTTGTGAGTTATTCAGCTGTCGATGGGAAGGTTTAATGCTGGGATAATTAGTCATATACTAAAGATAGACCAGGAATTATATTCTTCTTGACTTCCTGTGTGAAAACACACCGACGGGCTTTAATACCGATGCTATAAACTCAGGTGGTTAATGTAGATCAGTGGTTCTTAACCTTTTTTAAGGTACTGAACCCACCAGTTTGATATGCGCATTCACTGAACCCTTCTGTAGTGATAAATACATTTTTTTTTTTCCAAATTCAAGACATAGGGGTGATCCAACTAGAGTCAAGTCACCAAGTCTTCTTAAAAGGTAGAGTCTCTGAGCAGTTCTTCTAAATATAGTCAGTGTTTTCAGCAAAGTTGAGCTGACTGTCCAGAAACGACCCAAGGTATTTAAAATGTGCCACAGTTTCAACAGGTTGACCATCGAGAGAAACTGGAACCACTTTAAGGTTTAGATCATTTAATTAGCTCTACATTCTTAAGAGAATGAAAAATTAATCATAAATAATAAAGATATTCTGATTTAGTAATGTAATTATATTAGTTGTGTTACCACCCCACACCACTAGAGGCAGCACCAACCCCGAAAAGATGCAACTCCAATCAGGGCTCCTCCTCAGCTCTGATTGGCTAAGCAATGTAATGTGATCCTCTGATTGGCTAAGCAATGTAACGTGATCCTCTGCAGCAAGTGATGGCAAAGTGAGGCGTCATCACGACTTTACACAAGTGAGTCTTTACCTCCGCGGCAGCAGAGGCTCCGCCGAACCCCTGGGGTTCCAGGTTAAGAGCCACTGAGTCAGCAACCTTTTATAAACATCAAAATGAACCAAATATTTAAAAAATAGCAGATATCTGAAAAGTATTGGTAATTTTGTCAGACATAAATTACATTTCTTATGCATTCTTTAAGATAATATAAAGTTCTGGTTGCAGTGTTGGTGGAAGAACAACCTTTACATTTAAGACATTTACAGTCTGTAAAAAAACAAAAGACAATAATTACTCCATTCACAGTCAAATAAACGTTGTAATATTGATGTTCATATTTTGCTTCCATTAGAGGCTGAAGGGAATTTCTGCTGCTCTTAAAGAAGTTGGAGAATATTTCTGACAAAGGATTGCAGTGATATTGTAAGCATGATGAAAACTGTGTGAAACTTTCCTCTGGGCGTTCGGAGGAGAAGAGACCATCAGGACGAGCCGTAAAACGTTTTATCGACTGAAACGTTCCGGTCCGGATCAGAACCGCCAACATGGTGGAACGGCCTGCAGTTTCTCCTCCTCCCTTCATGTTTTCCTTTTGTTTTACGGCCACTGAAACGCAACCTGATCAATAACCAATAAGGCTTTGTGATGCTCACCGGAGCCGCAGCCGATAGACGCTAACAGCTCACTATAAATCGGTTGAATCACCTAAACGGCTCCCTGATTCGCACTCTGTTAGTTTATCGACCTTTTCTCTCACTGAGTTCAAAGGTCACGGCAGATTGTGTTTTTTCAAAACGGCGATTATAATTCTGCAGGGAATTTAAATGATGTGAAAATTATTTAATACTTTAATAACATCTTTACTGCAGTCCGGACCTCCCTGCCATAGGATTCATAAATACTTTATGAAATATTTTATTTGATTTGATTACTTATAAACATTGTGAAGTTGAATTAGTCCAGTTTTTATCGTCTGTTGAACTTTCTGCACGTTTAGGAACAACTGAGCACCATTATTCTTTCTGCTTTCTCGCTCTCTGTTGGCTTTCACGCCACACCAGTTGCCATGGTAACCGACTGATAACGCCGAAGACGCCTGGTGTTAGGTCACTGAAACCTTCACAGGGTGTCAAAGAGAAAAGTTTCTCTACTTTTTTTTAAGTTGAAACTTTTCATGAGGCTGTGAAATGTGCTGCCCTTCACCTCGTCCAGGACCAACAGCCAAACGTTTCGTCCTTTTCCAGATTCTTTGTGAGATTCTGCTATTTTCTGATACTCCTGACTGAATGATCGTCTGTCGAAGCAGGATTGATACTGACCTTGAAGCCTGACTTTCATCCTCCTGTATTATTTTTTCTGATTTTAAACTATTGTAAGATGATTTATTTTTCCTTTTCAATTAATATGGTTTCATGTGAGATTGGCTTTTTGCTGGGGATGTTCCATGGATGAGTGGTGGCGCTGTGCCTTTCGGAGGATACGTTTCTTTCTTCTTCGAGGGTTTTTTTCTTCTTTCGGGGTGGAGGGTGAGATGTTAGTCTGTTTGGTTAGACTATTGAATAAAAGTCTGCACAGATATGCTATTCCCTCTCAGTGTCTGCTCTTTCTCTACCCACAACCTCCCATTTTACAGTGACACCGATTAGATCACTACTCAGTGTTACACTATGAAAGTAAATATTTTTCCATTTTTTAACAAATCATTTTATATTAAGTTTTCCTCGGAAAATGTCAGCTTAGATAAGAGAACCTGCTGATTTTAAACGTTCTGTAGATCATCACACTGCTAACAGATAAACTTGGATTGCTTCACTGTAAACTGCGTTGGCAACAGGAGCTGATTTTCTCCTTCGTACAGTTTTGTAAGTTTTTGCTGCAGGCGTGTGGAGAGTCATGCATGTCTTCTCATATTACAGCTGATCTGTGGCTGCATCGTTTGTTCGATATCGCTCAGACCTTCCTCTGGTCTAAAGCTGTGCAGGCTGCTTGGTATATTTAGTTTTTATTAGACCATTTAGATGGACGTATTGGCCTGGAAGAGCTGTGTGGGTGGCGGTTTAAAGGGGTTTGCCATCACTTTTAACTGTCCCTGTGGTTTAGTCATAGCGGATGAAACGCCCCCTGACTCAGAGCTGATGCAGGCTGACCAGACGGGGGGCAGAGGAGACCAAGAAACAAACACATGAGGGCCCTCAGGAGCCCACACACTGTGTTAATGCTGGCTCCATATGCTGTTTAATCAGGCCACGCATTTATCCAACCAGGCTTTTCAGCATCAAGTGAGGGTTACCCTCTTGAACATGTTCTGGGGTTGAACTCCTTTGCTCTGTAGGTTCAAACTGACAACAACCTGGTCAAGACAATCCATCCATCCATCCATCCATCATCCATCCATCTATCTTATCCAGGTCGGGTCGTGGGGTCAGCAGCCTAAGTAACGAGGCCCAGACTTCCCTCCCCAGCCACGTCTTCCAGCTCCTCCAGGAACCCCAAGGCGTCCCCAGCAGAGAGACATCGTCCCTCCAGGTGTCCTGGGTTTTCCCATCCTCCCGGTGGGACCTGAACTCCTCACAAGGGAGGCGTCCAGTAGGGCTGCAGTGATACAATAATCCCACGATACGATACACGATATCCTGCCCACGATACGATATATATATTGCAATATTCAGCGAATGATACAATTCGATACACTTTTGCGATTTTCTGAAAGATTTTAGAGGGACAGAGTGATTTTGGTGATATTTTGTGACTGTTATAAAGTTGGACTGAATTAATTTAACTGAAAACTGATTAAAAGCACCAACTACACAATACCTGGCTCTGGTTGGACACAGACTTAAAGTGGACAGCTGGACAAAATGAATCAAAGAAGTGGTGAGAAAACATGTTTCTTTTAGTTGAAACAGTCCAAACTGTAGCTGACATGCATTAGTAAAGTAAATAAAGTGAACCAAGTTCCTGCTCTGAATAGTTTGATACCTTTTTAACCTGAACATCTGAAGGAATCACTCTAAGCCTGATGACCGAATCACAAGCAGTGAGTGAACAAGGTGACAGTTGGATGTTACCATACTTAAGGATGAATATCGATTTTCTTCTAGGAAAGGAAATATCGATATATATCGCGATGTTGATATTATTATACAGCCCTAGCGTGCGGGAGGCATCCTGACCAGATGTCTCAACTGGCTCCTCTGGACGTGGAGGAGCAGTGGCTCGACTCTGAGTCCCTCCTTGATGACTGAGCTTCTCTCTCTAAGGGTCCAGCCACCCTGCAGAGGAAACCCATTTCGGCCGCTTGTATCCGTGATCTCGTTCTTTCGATCATGACCCAAAGCTCATGACCGTAGATGAGGGTGGGAACGTAGATCGACCGGTAAATCCAGAGCTTGGCTTTTTGACTCAGCTCTCTCTTCACTACGACGGACCGGTACAGCGCCGCTTCACGGCAGACACTGCCCCAATCAGCCTGTTGATCTCCTTCTCCCCTCATTCGTGAACCCAGAGATACTTAAACTCCTCAAGATTGTCAAGACAATCAGTGAGTTAAAGCTGCTGCTTCTGCAGTTTGTTACTGAATGTATGAAAGGAAAGGCAACTGGAGGCGTTTCGGTCTTCACTTCTATCCGTCTGTCTCAACCTGCTGGCAGGAATCTGACATGATTCGTGGAGTTGGTCTTTGTCCCCTGCAGCTCTCAAGTTTTAGGCTTCCTGTCCAGATGTTTGCACCTCTGGACAGGAAGCGGTGCTGTTCTCAGTCACATGGGGGGGAAATTCTTTTAGGCATCCGTGATTTATGACGGGAGGATTACCTTCAGCCTGGAAATAGAAATGTAAAACAAGAAATATTGGTTGTCTGCTGCTCATTGCGTGATCATCTCTCCACATTTTATTCAATATAAATAAATGAATTAATGCTGCAGCAGGAAAGCTCATGTTTCCCAGGACATGAGTTTTAATGAGGCCAATGGCATAAAAATCACATCAAATATGAGCAACAAGCCTCAGAGAAACCAAACCAATTAGTCCATAAATGAGTCATGAGCAATAACGTTAAACGATACAAGAAAGTTTCAGAGACTCGCTGAGTGAAACGAATTCAGCAGAGAAGCTTTGGGATGTTCCTGTATGGAGAAACCAGACTCCTGTTGGACCGGCACCGGTTCTTCCCCACTAACCCACTTTAAGTTCTGGAGGCTTTGGAGGTTCTGGAGGCTCTGGAGGTTCTGGAAGTTCTAGATGTTCTGGAAGTTCTAGATGTTCTGGAGGTTCCGGAGGCTATGGAGATTCTAGATGTTCTGGAGGCTCTAGATGTTCTGGAGGCTCTGAGTTTTGGAGGCTCTAAAGGTTCTGGAGGACTGGAGTCTAGATGTTCTAGAGGTCCTGGAAGTTCTAGAGATTCTGGAGGCTCTGGAGTCTTGGAGGTTCTAGATGTTCTGGAGGCTCTGGAGGTTCTAAATGTTCTGGAGGTTCTAGAGTGTTCTGGAGGTTCTAGAGTTCTGGAGGCTTGGAGGCTCCGGAGGTTCTGGAGGTTATAGATGTTCTGGAGGTTCTGGAGGCTTAGAGGTCTGGAGGTTCTGTAGGTTCTAGATGTTCTGGAGGTTCTAGATGTTCGGGAGTTCTGAGGTTATAGATGTTCTGGAGGTTCTAGATGTTCTGGAGGGTCTGGAGGTTATAGAGTTCTGGAGGTTATAGATGTTCTGGAGGTTCTGGGGGTTATAGATGTTCTGGAGGTTCTGGAGGTCTAGATGTCTGGAGGCTCTGGAGGTTCTGGAGGTTCTGGAGGTTCTAGATGTTCTGGAGGTTCTAGATGTTCTGGAGGGTCTGGAGGTTATAGATGTTCTGGAGGTTATAGATGTTCTGGAGGTTCTGGGGTTATAGATGTTCTGGAGGTTCTGGAGGTCTAGATGTTCTGGAGGCTCTGGAGGTTCTGGAGGTTCTGGCTCCAGCTGAGAACTCTTTGAATCCTGGTAATTCCTGTCGGTCCTCTGTCAGAACCGAGCAGCACCGGGTCTCATCACATGGTGCCGCTGTAGATCTGGAACATTCAGAGCTTCAGAAATCATCAGAGACCAAAGAGCTTTTTGTTCTTGAACCTGGACTGAACAAACTGACACATTTCAGATGTTTTTCTGGATTTCTGCTGGTTTTAAATCATTATTCTTCATCTCGCTTCACTTTACCACGAATCTGAATTGATTTTTTTTGTCAACATGTCTGCTATAAATACTAATAGAGGAATATGGCTTCTCTTCTTAAGTATTTTAGCCCAGCAGTCTTCATACTGTGTGCATATTTACCACATTTATTGCACACACTGCTGTGTATTATCATTCTTGATCCAATAAGAGGACAGCTGTCCTCCGTGTCCCACCATGTTGCTTTTGTGTTTTTTACATGTAGCTGCTAACCTTTGCAACCTCTTAGCCTTAGCTTATCTCCAGAAAAGTTGTGTTTCTATAGCCACTAAACGCAGGATTAGCTCTCAGCCCAACAAACTTTCCCTCTGGGACAAATTCAGATCGTTTTGTCTGATGCCGCACTTTTGACTCATTCCCAAACCGAACGTTATCAGGCTGAAAAGGAGAAACAGACTCAATCTACCAAGTTTATCTCTAATTAACACGGATTAACTGAGCTTTAACTTCGCTCTGCAAGCCAAGCAGAAGGATCATTTGTGCATGGAAGGCCATTATTACCCTGAGGCTGTTGATCTTCTCTTTAAGGGCTCAAGGTCCCAAACCCTACATCGTGCCACTATGTTGATTTTTTTCATGTGTTAATGAATTATGGAGTTTTCCAGTTGAAGCACAGTTTATGATGTTTAGTTTGTTTTATATGAAATCATTCAGCTCCTCCCTTAGTGATGCGTTCGGCTGCTTATGGTTTTTCTCATATCCGGGTCTCAACCTGAGACTGGATGGTTTATAAAGGCGTCCGTGTCGTTTCACATGTGCTGACGTCTCCGTAATGGACGAGGGAAACCGCAGCACCGCCTCGTCTCTCTCATTAGGACCATCGGATCACTCACTGATGCTGTTTTCAAACGTGGGCTAATTGCTCTCAGATCCTGAGCTAACCTGCATGTTAATGTTTTTCTTTTACAGCAGCAGTTGCATAAATACACTAAATCATTATTTAGCATTTTACTGTTTTAATAACCCATAAAAGGTTTGACTGTTAAATAAACCAATCTGAACGTTTTATTGCTTTTTGTTTTTGAAATTTATTGTTGACCTGATGATACATGTATTAAAATGTGAGACCTCTAGTGTCTAGTGAGTAACTGCAGCTTCCACTGAGCAGCTGGGTGCAGGCTAACTCCAGGCTAACTCAGGCTAACTCCAGGCTAACTAACTCCAGGCTAACTCCAGGCTAACTCAGGCTAACTCCAGGCTAACTCCAGGCTAATCAGGCTAACTCCAGGCTAACTCCAGGCTAACTCCAGGCTAACTCCGGCTAACTCCGGCTAACTCCAGGCTAACTCAGGCTAACTCCAGGCTAATTCCAGGTTAACTCCAGGCTAATTTCCAGGCTAATTCCAGGCTAACTCCAGGCTAATTCCAGGTTAACTCCAGGCTAACTCCAGGCTAATTCCAGGCTAACTCCAGGCTAACTCAGGCTAACTCCAGGCTAACTCCAGGCTAACTCCAGGTTAACTCCAGGCTAACTCCAGGCTAACTCCAGGTTAACTCCAGGCTAACTCCAGGCTAACTCCAGGTAACTCCAGGCTAACTCCAGGCTAACTCCGGGCTAACTCCAGGCTAACTCCAGGCTAACTCCGGCTAACTCCAGGCTAATTCCAGGCTAACTCCAGGCTAACTCCAGGCTAATTCCAGGTTAACTCCAGGCTAACTCAGGCTAACTCCAGCTAACTCCGGCTAACTCCGGCTAACTCCAGCTAACTACAGCAACTCCAGGCTAACTCCAGTAACTCAGCTAACTCAGGCTAATTCCAGGTTAACTCAGGCTAATCAGGCTATTACCCATTACTAGTAACTAGCAACGCGGCTAACTCCGGTAACTCCGGTTAACTCCGGCTACTCCGGTCTAACTCAAGCTAACTTCAGGCTAACTCAGGCAACTTCAGCTAACTCAGGCTAATCAGGCTAATTCCAGTTAACTCCAGGCTAACTCCAGGCTAATTCCAGGTTAACTCCAGGCTAACTCCAGGCTAATTCCAGGTTAACTCCAGGCTAACTCCAGGCTAACTCCAGGCTAACTCCAGGCTAATTCCAGGCTAACTCCAGGCTAACTCCAGGCTAACTCCAGGCTAATTCCAGGTTAACTCCACGCTAACTCAGGCTAACTCCAGGCTAACTCCGGGCTAACTCCGGGCTAACTCCAGGCTAACTACAGGCTAACTCCAGGCTAACTCCACGCTAACTCAGGCTAACTCCAGGCTAATTCCAGGTTAACTCCAGGCTAACTCCAGGCTAATTCCAGGTTAACTCCAGGCTAACTCCAGGCTAACGCCAGGCTAACTCCGGGCTAACTCCGGGTTAACTCCCGGCTAACTCCGGGCTAACTCCAAGCTAACTACAGGCTAACTCCAGGCTAACTTCAGGCTAACTCAGGCTAACTCAGGCTAATTCCAGGTTAACTCCAGGCTAACTCCAGGCTAATTCCAGGTTAACTCCAGGCTAACTCCAGGCTAATTCCAGGTTAACTCCAGGCTAACTCCAGGCTAACTCCAGGCTAATTCCAGGCTAACTCCAGGCTAACTCAAGCTAACTCCAGGCTAATTCCAGGTTAACTCCAGGCTAACTCCAGGCTAATTCCAGGCTAACTCCAGGCTAATTCCAGGTTAACTCCAGGCTAACTCCAGGCTAATTCCAGGCTAACTCTAGGCTAACTCAGGCTAACTCCAGGCTAACTCCAGGCTAATTCCAGGTCAACTCCAGGCTAACGCCAGGCTAACTCCAGGTTAACTCCAGGCTAACTCCAGGCTAATTCCAGGTTAACTCCAGGCTAACTCAGGCTAACTCCAGGCTAATTCCAGGTTAACTCCAGGCTAACTCCAGGCTAATTCCAGGTTAACTCCAGGCTAACTCCAGGCTAACGCCAGGCTAACTCCGGGCTAACTCCGGGTTAACTCCGGGCTAACTCCGGGCTAACTCCAAGCTAACTACAGGCTAACTCCAGGCTAACTTCAGGCTAACTCAGGCTAACTCAGGCTAATTCCAGGTTAACTCCAGGCTAACTCCAGGCTAATTCCATGTTAACTCCAGGCTAACTCCAGGCTAATTCTTAACTGTGTTGCTAATGCCGCTAATCTACCAATGAACTTTCCTAGATGAGAATCTCCTTCATGGTCACAGAACGTAAGAAAAGATCTGGCTGCAAAAATGGTAATATTTTAAAATCATTACTATTAAAAACTGCAGCAACATCTGTGTGGGTTTTTACGCCCTGTGAGTAAATCCTTTGTTTTGGCTGCTGTCTCTTCAAATCTTCACTTTGGATCAGAACTTCAGACTCAAAGTCACAAAATAAAGTTCCAAATCAAATGATAAATGCTTTTGATGTGAGAATGGAGTAAAACAAACATTATGTATTTTTAATGTCATGTGAAAATGAAAGTCGTTGTAAAATGTTTCTGTTTTTGATCATCAATTGAAACCAGCTGAGTGAACTGGACAGTAAAGATGATTATTTTTTGCTCAAAGCATCAACATCACGACTCTGAAGAAACTTGTACATTATAAGTTACAACATTCAATTTCCCTTTGGGATAAATAACTTTTGAATTGAATGATTTGTTTCACTTTCTGGAACAGATTTTTTTAAGTTACCTTCTTTCAATATTTTATGCTATTTCCTGAGTTATTTTTTTTATTGCAATTCATCTGTAAAGAAATGGATTCTCTAAAGTTGGAACAGTAGCAGCAGCTTCACATCCTGCATGAATACTCATAATGATGCACTTATTATTTTCCTGCTTTTGGTTTTCCCTTATTTCCGTCTTATGCATCCATTATCCAGGTAAGAACACCAAAATGTGCCACGAATGACTTTCCTAAGAGCAGAGAGAGGAGGAGGACCTGGGTTCTGATCAGAGCCTGAGGCCATCAAACAGTGTGAAAACCTTTCCAGCTTTCAGTAGCTTTTTATTGGCTGATTGCAGCTTTTTATCTACATCTTCACCAACACGCTGAAATGTTTCCTGAGAATCCAGGGTGTTCAAACTCAGATCAATGCCTTTGTGAAATGTTTACAGCCACCATTTATTTTACACACTGAAGGTGGACAAACTGCAGAACTTACAAAGTCGTCCGTAGAAATGAAATGCTGCTATTTAGGTTATGTTACACATTTTTGTTTCACATTTATCAACTTGACAAGTTAACATGCTGTAAGTTTCCACAGCACATATTCAGAAATATAAGAATATATTTAGATTATTCCTAATCACATATGTTTAGGTCAATGGTTCTTAACCTTTTTGAGGTACCGAACCCACCAGTTTCATATGCACATTCACTGAACCCTTCTGTAGTGATAAATAAAATATGAATTTTTCCCCCCAAAATTCAAGACATAGAGGTGACCCAACTAGAGTCTAGTTGTTTCACCCCATGATCACTAAGTCTTCTTAAAGGTAGAGTCTCTGAGAACAGTTCTTCAAAATATAGTCAATGTTTTCAGCATAGTTGAGCTGACTGTACAGGAACGACCCAAGGTATTTAAAATGAGCCACGGTTTCAACATCAAGAGAAACTGGAACCACTTTAAGGATTAGATCCTTTAATTAGCTCTACATTCTTAAGAGAATGAAAAATTGATAATAAATAATAGAGACTTTGCGGTATTCTGATTTAGTAATGTAATTATATTAGTTGTGCCTCGACGATGCGACTGTCCGGCTACCGCTCTCGCCGGAACGCTAGTGGAGATAGGCACAGACCTCCGACCATTAAGGACAGGTGTAGGAATGATGAGAGGATTATTATTGTCACTCTCACACTAGAGCGCCCAACCGAAAAGATGCGACTAAGGACCAGATTTAGAAGAACAATGAAAGATACAGAATTTGGTTAAAAACTGTGAGCTTTGCTGAAGTAATTAAAGACACAAGTTCAAATCCCTGCTGAGAGTGAAGCTCCTCCAATCAGGGTTCCTCCTCAGCTCCGATTGGCTAAGCAATGTAAGGTGATCCTCTGATTGGCTAAGCAATGTAACGTGATCCTCTGATTGGCTAAGCAATGTAACGTGATCCTCTGATTGGCTAAGCAATGTAACGTGATCCTCTGCAGCTGGTGATGGCAAAGTGGGGCGTCATCACGACTTTACACAAGTGAGTCTTTACCTCCGCGGCAGCAGAGGCTCCGCCGAACCTCTGAGACCGACTCACCGACCCCCTGGGGTTCATCAAACCCAGTTAAGAACCACTGGGTTAGTGGTTATTATTTTTAAATACAGCAGCAATGCCTAGATGAAGTGAAACCAGCTGACCTCCACCAGAGCAATGCCTACAGTTTAGTCAGATATTATATAGATGTATTTTAATTGCATAACAATATTTACTCCATATTTCACCTGTGGGGATGACTAGTTGGTAAATAATGTGACACTCTGCAGGTGTCCACTCTGCATGGTGGGCAGACAGACGCTGATGGATAATCGGAGCCTGATTGCTCGACTCAGCCGACTCCAATTAAAACCGAATCGTTTCTGGGTTCTGCAGAAGTTCTGCTTCCTGGACAAGAGAGGTTCTGCTCAGGATGTCTACCTGCTCCTTGATCCAGTCTGGACTCAGTGGGAAGAGTTCACAGCAGAACCAGAGATCCGTATTCCTGATTCCACCAGGAAGTAAAACAACAAATGAATGGAGATAAATGTCAGACGTTCGTTCAGCTTCATTCTCACAGTAATTAAACTAATGAACCCCTGAACTTTCACTGTGAAATAATAATTGTTTTCCATGTTTGGAACTCACAACATAATTTGATCTGTTTGTAGTTATTATCAGCAGACCTTTAAAAAGAAATGAGATGCATGTTTTAAATAGATGGTGTTTATATTATAGATAAATTGAAACATTTTTTGCAGAAACCATGAACCATGAAATAAATCTGAATTAAATTAAATTAAATTAAACCATGAATTAAAATGTTTTCTTAGACATCTATCTTCATTCTTTTTGCAGATTTAATTATCTTAGTCACATATTTTCACCAGGCAGGCAGGAAATGCAGAAACATCCAGAAGTTTTCCTTTGTTTGGATGCTGAACCAAAAATATCAAAAGAAAAAAAACAGAAGTAGCTCCAAATGAAGCAAAACGAAAAAAGTGGAGGAAGATTTCTAGATCCTGTTCTAGCTCATGTGAAGGTTCTGCGAAAATGATTAGTCACATTAAGATAAAAAAATATATATGTGATCTGGAGATTTTATGTGAAAGGCAAACCAAAGTAGAGAATATTTATTTCAGGTTCATGTGGTGAAGACCTGAGGCTGAGGCAGGACATTTATCCTCAACATCCAGCCAAAGATCAGATGCATGGGTTAGAATGGCCTAGTCAAAGTACAGAGCTAAAACCAACTGGGAATCTGTGGAAGAACTAGAAAATGTATGTTTCCAGAAGCTCCTCGTCTGAACGTAGTTGTGGCTGTTTGGTTTCGGGGCAGAATTCGAAACAGAAAGTTCAGGAAAAAAGATCGACTCCAACAAACCAGCTGGTGAATTTGCAGCATTTCGCTGACTAGAAATGCAAACCACACTTTTCAGATTTTTTATTTGTAATCATGTAACATCCATGAATCGCAGTTGCTCACTACTTCCTGTTCTGTCATAAAGTACCGATGAAATGAAACTTCTTTCTGTTTTGACCGCTGCATGATGAGTTTTTTTATTTTTTAATTACTCTGATCATTTTCAGCCTAACACCCAAACATGAAAAAATATTTATATCTAACTATTTCTGATCGTCCTCCATCAGCAGGAGGAGTTTCTCTCCAGGTCGAAGTATTTAATGAACTTCGTTATGATTTTCACTAACAGAGTCAACAGGTCAGAGCTCCACTCTGCTGTTTGTCTGACAACAGATGTTTCAAACTAAATGATCCTTTAGCTGACGAATAAAAACACATCAGCTGTTTAGAATGTGGGAAACGGCAATAAATGTAAAAAGGCCGTTAATGATTCATGGGGTAAAGGTTATAAGTTCATATAAACTGAGGATGTGCAAAGCTGTAGTGAACGAGACTTTTCCAGTGAAGCAGGCTGAGGGTCAGATGACTGCATCAGCAGGATGGCAGCGTTGCTCCATGACCTCAGATGCTGTTTCTGGTTCTGCTGAACTGGACACGAAGGACAACAGAAACCCAGATGTGACTCTGCAGCCTTTTTTTAACTGCGCCTCATATCTGCCTTGTTTTATTAAACAGTGAATGTTCGCGGAATTCATATTGTAGCCTGAATCAAAGCCTTTTACATTTATCATGCCTTGAAAAGCTCCTGAATTTATGCAGGAAGAACCTCGTCATGTTGGTCGTCTGATCGAGTTGAAAAAGCTTTGGGGAAAACGTTCCAGTAGTTTATTTCATTTTGAACTGTCAGAGTTAAGATCTGAGTGAATCAGAGTCTTATTCTGTGTGATTTACATTATTTCTGCAGGAAAACAGATTTGTTCCAACCTGATTTGGTATTTAAAAACCGTTTCTTTGTGTTTTTTGCAGAACCGTGACAGAATGGTGGACTGTATGAACAAAATCATGCTGCACACGGTCGTCTCATGCTGGCAGCCATTCCTTGGACTGGTACTGGTGGCTGCCTTTGTGGGCTCTTCTCTAGGATGTCCCTCACGCTGCGAGTGCTCGGCTCAGACCAAGGCCGTCATCTGCCACCGCAAGCGAATGCCCACCATCCCGGATGGCATCCCGACCGAGACCAGGATCCTGGACCTGAGTAAAAACAAGCTGACAATGATCAACCCTGATGACTTTATTAACTTCCCTGGGCTGGAGGAACTGGACCTCAGTGGGAATCTGATCAGCTACGTCGAGCCTGGAGCTTTTAACGCCTTGTTTAACATGCACTCACTCAGTCTGAAGAGCAACCGAATCAAGCTCATCCCTCTGGGGGTTTTCACAGCCCTTACCAATCTAACCCAACTGGATATAAGTGACAACAAGATCGTCATTCTTTTGGATTATATGTTCCAGGATTTACATAATCTGAGGTCTTTGGAAGTGGGAGACAACGACCTGGTTTATATTTCTCACCGTGCGTTCAGTGGACTCCAGAGCCTGGAGGAATTGACCTTAGAACGATGCAACCTTACAGTTGTGCCCACCGAGGCGCTCTCTCACCTGCACAACCTGGTCAGCCTTCATCTCCGTTACCTCAGCATTAGCACTTTGCATCCGTACTCTTTCAAAAAGCTGTTCCGGCTGCGGCATTTAGAAATCGATAACTGGCCTTCACTGGACCACGTGCCAGCGAATACCCTCCATGGCCTGAACCTGACCACATTGTTCATAACCAACACCAACCTATCCTCCTTCCCTTACCAAGCCCTGAAGCACCTGCCCTACCTGACCCACCTCAACCTGTCCTTCAACCGGATCCGCCACATCGAAGGAGGGATGCTGATGGAGCTGGTTCGGTTGCGAGAGTTGCATCTAGTGGGAGCTCAGCTGACCACCATCGATCCGTACGCCTTTCAAGGCCTACGGGGTCTCAAGGTGCTCAACGTCTCCCACAACCGCCTGGACACCCTGGAAAAGGGCGTGTTTCAGTCGCCCGAGGCTCTGGAGGTCCTTCTGATCAACAACAACCCCTTGGTGTGCGACTGTCGTCTCATGTGGATCCTGCAGAAAAAGCACTCCATTTTGTTTGGAGACTCGCAGCCTGAATGCAGCACACCCGAGGGGATCCGTGGTCGGCCTTTCAAGGAGTTCAAGGAGGCGCTCCTGTCTTATTACGTAACGTGCACCAAGCCAAAAATTCGCGAGAATAAAACCCAAACAATTACAGTGGATGAGGGCCAGCAGGCGATGCTGCGCTGCAGCGCTGAAGGGACGCCGAGGCCCAGCGTGTCGTGGCTGTCCCCACGTCGACGAGTACTGACGAGTCGGAACCACGGACGACTGACGGTGCACAACAACGGCACATTAGAGATCAAGTCTGCAGAGATACAAGACAGTGGCGTGTACCTCTGCTTGGCCTCCAACACTGCGGGAAATGACACCCTGATGGCTTCATTAGCGGTGAAAAGTCTGGGGTCACTGTACGCCAACAGGACCCAGCATTACACAGACCCTAACAACGCCACTGCCAATGAAACGGCCAACATTTCCCTCGGTCTGGACCTGAAGACTATTTTAGTGTCCACCGCTATGGGCTGCTTCACCTTTCTGGGAGTGGTCTTGTTTTGCTTCCTGCTCCTTTTCGTGTGGAGCAGAGGAAAAGGAAAACATAAAAACAACATCGATGTTGAATATGTACCTCGGTCAAAGTCCAACGGTACTAATGTTGATTCAGCAGAGGGACAGGCTGGTCCGCGCCGTTTTAACATGAAAATGATGTAAGTTAAACATACATATATAAAAGAGAGACAGAAGAGGACTGGATTGGGGACACAGCTGGGGTATAAAGTATTTTTTTGAAAATTGAACGACAGAATGAAAGTGATTGTGAAACATTTTAGGCTGTCTAGCATAAAGGGACATTCTGTAAATCACTGGATTGCCACCGAGTTCAGCAGCGAAAAGCACATTACACGTCTTACATAACTGCCAGCTGGAAACTTCTCAGAAGAGGCATGGAAACAGTTGTTGCCATGGGGACCTAAAGGCAAAAGGTGTCATGTATTAACTTTTTGAAATTTGTATGTACAAAAAGAAGCCCTTAGTTTTGGGTTGACTACAGACTCATCTACACAATGTACAGTATGAATTTGTATCTAAGATATTAACCTTCTTTGTTTAGTCCTGCGCCATGTTTATTCACTGAACAACGAGAGAGACCCTGAGTTCTTCTGTTCAGGATGTTTACTGAATGCTTCATCATGTACCTGTGTGGATATTCATTCAACAAAACTATTCATAGCAATATTCATGGGATACATTAGCCAAAATTGTAACCCCACATGTCCAGCAAGAACGAGTTTCCATTGATTTAGGAAGGGCTTCTCCTCTACGGCTGAGTTTCTGTCCCTGTGCCCCGATTGCCTCCTGGATAATATGAGACATATAGAATTTACTAATAATAAATATTTATGGAAAATGTTGATAATTTTGCAAAAGCCAACGCTCTAACACTGTTCAAGACCTAACACGAACCTTGGATCATCCTGGAAACGGCCTAGTCCAGGTCACAAACCACCTTTTTGTCCTATTTTTGTCTTTTTTTTACTTTAACTGTATCTTCGCTGGTTGGCTAACTACATGTGTCAGTTTTACAAAAGTGGCATCTGCATCATTTTCCCCTGTAGAAAATTTGGACTTTGTTGTGGTAGTTCTTCATTTTGTTGTTGAATCATTTAGATTGTAAAAACTACAAAAAGTAAAAGTTGAAAAAATGTATGTGAAATAAATGAATATGTATTTGTACCGATGTGTCAGATTATTCCTGCTAATATTTCTAACATTATGCTGGATTGAGTTTACGGTTTGTCGTTGCATCATATCAGACACAGGATGTGCAACTCTACACAGATTCCAGTCTGATTCTCTATTTTCCTTTGCAGGTTTACCTCACTGTTAATGTATAAAGTACTATAAAATGACTTTAAGGTCTGTGAATGTTTTCCCACCTGATAGTCCAGTAGACTAGGTTTGATTGGGAACCAAAACTGCAACATTTCTTCCTTTTCCAGCTGCTGTGGTTCTGTTTATCTCTGCTGAGTGAAACCAAGAAACCCTTTGAGCAACATGTTCCCCTCCTCACCTGTGGGGGCGCTGCACCAAGAACCACTGAAGGAAACCACATGAAAACCTCTGAAGACATGGAGCACAACTTCCTGCTTTACCAAATGGAAACAGAGGTTGGAGGATTTCACTTTAGTCTTTGGTAAAAGCCTTGAATCCTTTTCCCATTAGCATAAACTCACATGTTTGTTTTGGTTGTATTTACCCAGAATGCTCTGCGCTGTAGTCCACTTCCTGCTTCTGGAGCATTCTCCAGTCCACTTGGTGTTCACATATGCTTTCAAACTGCATCAGAGTTCACTTGAACCGAGCCCAGACCAGAGTTTGATTGATTCCCCAAACGAACTGCAGTTTGATTAAAGCGGAATAAAGAGGGCTGGTGTGAACTCACCCTTAGAAGCCAGAGACGTTTATCAGGCCCTAAATTATCCAGAATAAGATGTATAAATAGATTAAAACTCAAAGAAACACGGTAATCTATGACAAGTATGAGAGGAGTAGTCATATAAAAATAGCTTGGTTCTTAAAATCCAACATGGTGGAGCTGCTTTGCTGCTTATGGACCTGAACACTTTGCAGAAATTATTAGAACCAATAATTCTGTTAACAGAAACATTAAAGTCCAATGATCAGTCTGCAGCATTAAACACAAATGAATGTTGAAGAGGACAAAAAAATCACAGAAATGTCACATAACCAGGAAATGAACAATTCATTGTTCAACACTTCAAACTAACCCGACATTCAGGTGTAAACATCTTACCACAGCTGTATATTCTAAAGATGTATATTTATTTGATCTGAACAAAAATACTGACTCCCACCTTTTATTAAAACATACTGTACTTGTCTTCATTTTAACCAAATATGAAGTGATTCACATCACTGGGTGGAAGGTCAGTCTGTGTAGCCTGGACACATGTCAGGTGGGTTAAATGTGAATTGCATTTCCATGCAGATATTGGTTGTCACGCTGTGTTTTATCCAGATCTCTTGGTCCTAATTGTGTTTTGAACAGGCCTGTGTGTGTCTGTTGCATGTGTAAAGGTGTGACCAGAGTGAAGCTGCTTCTCCTCTCATCACCTATTGACTCGTCTGGCCACCTCCGTTCTCCTCCTAATTAGGGAGATGATTTTCCAAAGCAGATGGGAGTCTGAGCCTAAAGCGCCGAATGCAGTTCCTGTTCAGATTGGACAGTCGATGGCACAAGCTGCACAGGAAAAACCTCACCAACAGACTTATCACTGTAATTATTCACAACCAATCAAAGGGGTCATTTACCTCAGTCATCAAGACGGAAATTATGCAGTTTCTGAAAGGTCAGACACTCTTCACAACTTTTAATCACATGAATAATCAAGCATAGAGCCGGGAAACTGTGGAAACTGGTAAACTGGAAATCTGCACTTGTGTTTCTCTCCTTTGCAGTTGTCAGCAATGAAAACAGCAAGTAAACATCGTAAAGTATGAAGCTGTGTCACATCTGCAGTTTAATCCGACGCGTTGCTGCTGAGTTCCTCACTGGGAAAACGTGACTTGCTAAAAAAAAACAGAAAAAAAGACAGAATAAGAGGTATTAAGTTGCTGCATGTGTAATATCACCCACAGCAAGTCACACATTAAATGAAGTTTGAATGGAGAGTTTGATCAAATTGAGACAGCATCTTATTCTATTAATCCAAACAATGTGCAGACGCAAAATATGCAGCAGCATCACAAATACTACAGAAAACTGAACACAGAGGTGACAGTGGATCCACTGGGCCTCTTAAACATGTTCACAGCTCAGGATCTCAGACAGAAACGTCACAGAAAACCAACAAAATAACTATTAAAAAAGGGAACATAAAATCAAAATGCATAATGAAAGTAAACAGATTTTTTGTTCAGCCTCTCAGAGGAAATAATGTCTCCTGGAGTTGAACTGCTGCATCTGCATTTTCCTAAACATGGAGAAGATTCTGCAAAGGAAGAACGACGAGAATCTGCAGACTCTTGAAGTTAGTTTATGATTTCATGTTTTATCATCAGTTTTCAGTGGTGGTGTTACTTGTGGTCTGATCGGTAAGAGAACGATGAAGGAAAGTCCATTCAGGAGGATTTGAAGTCAGAACTTCAAAAGTCTTACCTGAGAGCCAGAACCGAAACCAGAGTCGTGTTTTCAGATTAAAGGAAAGTTTTTGTTTCATCTGGAGATCAAAGTCTGAAAGTCTGGAGAAGGAGCAGAGTGGGCCAGGATCCCCGTGGCTGGAGGTCCAGAGTGAAGTTTCCACAGTCTGTGATGATTTGGTACTATCGCCATGGCAACACCAGCAACCTTATCTGACCTGAGCCCAAATTGAGAATCTATTGGAAGATGAGAGACACCAGAACCAACAAAGGCATCAAACCTCAGCAGAACCACAGGCTGACCTCCTCCGTGTCCCGCCGCACTGACGCAGTGATTCATCCAGTACAGGACCTGGATGACTTTGTTTAGAAAATCCTGCTTTATTGGTCTGATTTCATGTTCACATTAGTGACAATCTACTGCAACAAAATAAACGCTCTAATTCTGAGTGAAATGAATCCATATCATGTCTGTGAAACTGCAGCTGTTTCAGTTTTTCCATTCTGTGCTAAAACTGACCGAATTTCATCACGAAGCTGAAGCTGCTCTGAATTCTCTCAGCGCTGTGCTGTAAGAGAAAGAAGGATACGAGGCGCTGCATCCCACCAAAGCTCCTGAACATGGCGCCCTGGGTGGATGGACGCCTCAATAAGCCGTTTCTCCTGAGAAAGAAGTCAGCTGAGGATGAGGAGTGCAGTTGGGGTGAATACACATATCTGCAAAACAACTCCAAGGAATCCCAAAAAAAACATGTGCTTGTTAGAACTGATGTAGTTTTGAAATTACACGCTACGCTTTTGAATAGATTTCCAACAAGCCCTGCAGGCTACACACTGTAGCACACAGAAGAAAGAGGGTGAAAACCTGCAAATCATATGAGAGGAAGAGCGAGAGGCTGTGGTTTGACTGGTCCCAGCTCCAGCCAGGCTTTGTGCTTTCATTAGGATCCCGGGTGGCTCTGCCTCTGCCAAATGAGCTCCCATGTGAACCGACTCCACTTCCAACCTGACATCCAAAACCTGCGTCTGTCTGACGGGACGAGCACAACAAGCGTTTTGCTGCTGTGCATCTCAGCTAAGCTAACTCTGTTAGCGTTCTGCCTTCCTTTGACTTTCCTCACTGTAAGGATGAGGCTGCGGGACTGAAAGGGTTATTTCATTCCTTTTAGATGTAAACCTCTCTAATGCTCCAGCCTGCAGTGAAAAATGTCTCCAGGATAATAGAGGGTGAAGCGTTATTAGCAACAAAAACCGCGGCACAGTTCACACCCTGGAAACCAACAGTCGATATTTCTTTGTTAGTGTGTTGCTGCATTCTGTAATTATGTTTTTGCCCTTTCTCGAATACGCAGTCATGAAAAAACAAAATGAGAGGAGGAAAAATTGAATTCTTTGCCTATGTAACTGTTTAATGATAAATGGGGCTGCAAATTGGGCCGACGAGACAGAAAGTTTCACATTTCACCTCGATATTTCCTCCTGATAGACAAAAGTCATCATTTATTTTGGCTTTTGCTGTTGAGGAGGCATCATTCTACATTAGTATAAATTTCTTCTGGGGTATTTCATCATTGCAGGTATATTTTTGGATGTGTTGCGGCGGCTGAACTCCACATGAGAGGAAGCGGAGTGGGAACGCTTCCCTCCACATTGTGAAACCAAGAGTGATTTAAACTCCATCAAGGTTAAGCCCTCAAGAAGAAGACTTACATTTGTACTCATAAATGCTTAAATGTCACCTAAGCTTTCTTCTTCTGGGATTTTCAAAGCGAGGTGTTGAATAGCTAAGCGCTGGTGCTTTCAGCAGCTCCATGCTGGGAGGCGAATCTGAAAACGGCATCATGCAGGAATTACAGGGACGGATTCAGACAGAAAACAGGTAATTAAAAAGGCCCTTAAAACCTCGGCCCATATCTCATCTCATGCAAAACCTGGTTTGCATTAATTATCATTTTAGGTCACTTTTCTTACCTTGAGGCGATTTACAGCCTAGCGCCCCTAAGGGCGGTAGATGGTACTGCAGTTTTGAAGCAGCTCTACTAGATTGGATTAAATCTGGTTATAAAACACCTATAATTAGAAATATAACACCTTTATGGCATGCTGTTATTAATCCTTGCTATTAAAAAGAGACTTTGGTTCCCAAAGACAAAAAATAACGGCGCAACACAGGGATGTGTTCTGTCACCCCTCCTCTTCACATCACACAGAAATTAAACCCCAACGGATTAATTTTAGATTAGAGATGTAAAGCAAGACTAACTTTATTTATAAAGCACCTTTCACAGGATGCGTCACAGCAGAAGCTGGATCTTGGATTGACGTCAGACCAGAGGAAACAACGTTCCAGTTAACACGCCGGGATTTCACCATGGCAACGCCCATAAATACTGTTTGCAGTTCCTCTGACAAACATCATCTATTTTCCAAAAGGTAAAGCCACTTTAAATTAATTCGGTTCAGAGTTTCAGGCGCTACATGCAGCTTTGACTTTAGACGCACTCTTGCATGTGTATCTTGTAAAATAATCATGTTTCCACCAGAACCAGAACCAGAACCAGAACCAGAACTCACTGCTGGTGACGACCATATTGAAACAGGAAGTTGGGAGCTGCTCCCAGTTTCCCAGCTGGAAATCCAACTTTGGAGGGCAAACCAGTTCATTTTTCAAAATGGGAAGTCGGAATTTCCATTTCTGAGTTCAACTGGAAAGGAGTCGCTATAGATGGAATATTCATCATATTTTGTTTTTTATTGGTCTGCATGTAAACCTGCACCTCTGTGGATTTTCCTCAGAGACAATAAAGTATCTCTCATCTCATCTGATTTTAGTTTTTAATTTATTTTCACAAGGTGACATTTATTCTAAGTAAAGCAAACACACAAAGTGAGGTCTGGTGCAGGACTGGCAGCTGTTGAGTTCCAGGTTGTTTGTGTTTGTATTGTTATTCTGCACATTTTTAAGCTTTTATTATTTCCTCTGGTTATTTTATGTGTCCCAGCCTGGAGAGAGAAGATGTTTTTATTCAGGCAGACAGACGAGGCCTTGAGTTCAGCTATGGAGATGTTTCTGTCTTCCCCACACAGAGACTGCATGTGTGGACAGCTGAATTACAGCCAGCATTACTGCTCAAGCTGTAATAGTAATGATTGCGCCCTACTTTAAGCAAACATGCTATTTTTGAATGATTATGCAGTTTATGCTTGGAGTGGCTTTAATAACTGATATTCTTACACTGATATTTTCCTTTTTTATGATATTTACACTGGAGTTTTGACTTATAAAGACTTTGAGGTTTCCCTGAGGTTCTGGTTGTAAGTATCTCCATCCTTTGTAGGTTGAGCTGATGGTCGAATGTGATGCTGACTGTGTTCTGGTCCCACAGGTCATCACAGTTTGAGGATCAACAAGCAGACATAGAAATAATGTCCAGGAGATGCAGAGGCCTGCAGAAGCTGCTCACTTTAACGTCTCAGTTAAGGTGAGCTGGAAATATATGCAAAAATGATACGTGTTTATGCAATGTGTTAGTTAAAACAGATGTTAAACAGAAACATGGACCACAGGATCAGAGCTTTTCTGCATTTCAGACTAAATGTTGGAATTTAAAAAATAACCAAACTTTGTTGGCTTTGAGCCTCATATAACATAAATGATGAAGCCGTTCAGATTGCTCCTGACATGCCCATGCGCTGGAATCTATTGTTTTCCCAAGTGGGGGAAATGCAGAAAGGCCCTGGAGTGTCAGCTGAGCCGACAGAAACACGGTGTTGGAGGAGAAGTGGGAGCAGAGCAGCCAGACAACAGGGCCTCGCTAAGTTCCCCTTACAACTGCGGAGCGGGAAAGCATGTCAGATCGCACGTGTCAAACCTTGAATTGGATCCGTTTCTACCAGCAGCTGACCATGTCGGGTTTCACTCCTGACAGCTGAGAACAGAAATCAGGAGCTGCAGAGAGAACAGGCTCAGCAGAGCCGGACAGCTGAAGCTTCTGTTTCTGCTCAGAGCGCAGAGGACGGACTCAGGATTAATTGACCCAACCGCAGCCAGGCAGGTGAGGCTCAGACTCTTAGGGTTATGGTTCTTTTACTTTAGGTCGGATTCTACCAATCAATATTTTGACCAGTTTGTCAGCGTTGCTGACCAAAGAAACAACGTCTGACTCTGAAGGCAGCAGATGAGTCGGCTCTGATTCTTTAAAACATCCAGAGACGCTTTTTATACTTGACCTGAGTCTGAATGTACCGAACACAAACCAAAAAATATATGTTCAAAGTCCTTATCTTCATTTATTTGATTTTAATTCTTTCAATAAAATTTTAGAATGTTTCAGAATATTAATAATTACCATAGTGATAGTGATATTTGCTAGTTGCTGCTTTCAAATGACCATAACCTCAAATACAGATCAAATCATACAGAAATTCACATGGCATGAGTTTTAAATTATTAGCTTGTTTTTTACCACATGTAATAAAATGCATAAAGAAGTGTTGATAGTAATGAGGTGTGCATGTTGAGTTGTAGCTCATAAAAAGACAGGAGCATCATATCACAGGTGACCTTGAACAAGTTAGGAGGCAACAGAAACATGTTTGCTACATTTTTGCACTAAATAATTTTTTAATGAAGAAATTTGAATTGATCCAGAAATTCCATTCTCTTTTCAGCTGATTTAGGGTCTCTGTCACTTTAAATCCAAATGAGCTGCTGTGAAAATGGCTGGAAACAGATTCTACAACCTTACAGCTTTGAAAAGCATAAGTGGAGCCTCCTGCAAAAAAAATCAAGAAAGCTGGAAGCAGTTTCTGGATGGTAAGTCAACAATAGGTGGTGGGTCAGGTGATGGGGTCAAGTGACGGGGTCAAGTGATGGGGTCAGGTGACGGGGTCAAGTGATGGGCAGGTGACGGGGTCAGATGGTGGTCAGGTGATGGGTCAGGTGACCCACCTGACCCATCAGGGTCAGGTGATGGGGTCAGGTGGTATTATCAGACTGACAGTGGGGGTTTCCTTTTGGAGCTGCTCCAGACGCTCCATGAAGCCTGGATCATGACTGTTACCTTCCTGATCATGACATGTTACCTTCCCTGATCATGACCTGTTACCTCCTGATCATGACCTGTTACCTTCCCTGGATCATGACTTGTTACCTTCCCTGATCATGACTTGTTATCTTCCCCGATCATGACCTGTTACCTTCCTGGATCATGACCTGTTACCTTCCCTGGATCTTAACCTGTTACCTTCCCTGGATCATGACCTGTTACCTTCCCTGGATCATGACCTGTTACCTTCCCTGATCATGACCTGTTACCTTCCCTGATCATGACCTGTGACCTTCCCTGATCATGACCTGTTACCTTCCCTGATCATAACCTGTGACCTTCCCTGGATCATGACCTGTTACCTTCCCTGGATCATGACCTGTTACCTTCCCTGGATCATGACCTGTTACCTTCCCTGGATCATGACCTGTTACCTTCCCTGATCATGACCTGTACCTTCCCTGGATCATGACCTGTTACCTTCCCTGATCATGACCTGTTACCTTCCCTGGATCATGACCTGTTACCTTCCCTGATCATGACCTGTTACCTTCCCTGATCATGACCTGTTACCTTCCCTGGATCATGACCTGTTACCTTCCCTGATCATGACCTGTTACCTTCCCTGGATCATGACCTGTTACCTTCCCTGATCATGACCTGTTACCTTCCCTGGATCATGACCTGTTACCTTCCCTGGATCATAACCTGTTACCTTCCCTGGTCATAACCTGTTACCTTCCCTGGATCATAACCTGTTACCTTCCCTGGATCAACCTGTTACCTTCCCTGGATCATGACCTGTTACCTTCCCTGATCATGAACCTGTTACCTTCCCTGGATCATGACCTGTTACCTTCCCTGGATCTTAACCTGTTACCTTCCCTGGATCATGACCTGTTACCTTCCCTGGATCATGACCTGTTACCTTCCTGATCATGACCTGTTACCTTCCCTGGATCATGACCTGTTACCTTCCCTGGATCATGACCTGTTACCTTCCCTGGATCATGACCTGTTACCTTCCCTGGATCATGACCTGTTACCTTCCCTGGATCATGACCTGTTACCTTCCCTGGATCATGACCTGTTACCTTCCCTGGATCATGACCTGTTACCTTCCCTGATCATGACCTGTTACCTTCCCTGGATCATGACTGTTACCTTCCCTGGATCATGACCTGTTACCTTCCCTGATCATAACCTGTTGACCTTCCCTGGATCATGACCTGTTACCTTCCCTGGATCATGACCTGTTACCTTCCCTGGATCATGACCTGTTACCTTCCCTGGATCATGACCTGTTACCTTCCCTGATCATGACCTGTTACCTTCCCTGGATCATGACCTGTTACCTTCCCTGATCATGACCTGTTACCTTCCCTGATCATGACCTGTTACCTTCCCTGATCTTGACCTGTTACCTTCCCTGGATCATGACCTGTTACCTTCCCTGGATCATGACCTGTTACCTTCCCTGGATCATGACCTGTTACCTTCCCTGGATCATGACCTGTTACCTTCCCTGATCATGACTGTTACCTTCCCTGGATCATGACCTGTTACCTTCCCTGGATCATGACCTGTTACCTTCCCTGATCATGACCTGTTACCTTCCCTGATCATGACCTGTTACCTTCCCTGGATCATGACCTGTTACCTTCCCTGGATCATGACCTGTTACCTTCCCTGATCATGACCTGTTACCTTCCCTGGATCATGACCTGTTACCTTCCCTGGATCATGACCTGTTACCTTCCCTGATCATAACCTGGTACCTTCCCTGGATCATGACCTGTTACCTTCCCTGATCATGACCTGTTACCTTCCCTGGATCATGACCTGTTACCTTCCCTGATCATGACCTGTTACCTTCCCTGATCATGACCTGTTACCTTCCCTGGATCATGACCTGTTACCTTCCCTGATCATACCTGTTACCTTCCCTGGATCATGACCTGTTACCTTCCCTGGGTCTTACCTGTTACCTTCCCTGGATCATGACCTGTTACCTTCCCTGATCATGACCTGTTACCTTCTCTGATCATGACCTGTTACCTTCCCTGGATCATGACCTGTTACCTTCCCTGGATCATGACTTGTTACCTTCCCTGGATCATGACCTGTTACCTTCCCTGGATCATGACCTGTTACCTTCCTGATCATGACCTGTTACCTTCCCTGGATCATGACCTGTTACCTTCCCTGGATCATGACCTGTTACCTTCCCTGATCATGACCTGTTACCTTCCCTGGATCATGACCTGTTACCTTCCCTGGATCATGACCTGTTACCTTCCCTGATCATAACCTGTGACCTTCCCTGGATCATGACCTGTTACCTTCCCTGATCATGACCTGTTACCTTCCCTGGATCATGACCTGTTACCTTCCCTGGATCATAACCTGTTACCTTCCCTGATCATAACCTGTGACCTTCCCTGGATCATGACCTGTTACCTTCCCTGATCATGACCTGTTACCTTCCCTGATCATAACCTGTTACCTTCCCTGGATCTTAACCTGTTACCTTCCCTGGATCATGACCTGTTACCTTCCCTGATCATGACCTGTTACCTTCCCTGGATCATGACCTGTTACCTTCCCTGGATCATGACCTGTTACCTTCCCTGATCATGACTTGTTACCTTCCCTGGATCATGACCTGTTACCTTCCCTGGATCATGACCTGTTACCTTCCCTGATCATGACCTGTTACCTTCCCTGGATCATGACCTGTTACCTTCCCTGGATCATGACCTGTTACCTTCCCTGATCATGACCTGTTACCTTCCTGGATCATGACCTGTTACCTTCCCTGGATCATGACCTGTTACCTTCCCTGATCATAACCTGTGACCTTCCCTGGATCATGACCTGTTACCTTCCCTGATCATGACCTGTTACCTTCCCTGGATCATGACCTGTTACCTTCCCTGATCATGACCTGTTACCTTCCCTGATCATAACCTGTGACCTTCCCTGGATCATGACCTGTTACCTTCCCTGATCATGACCTGTTACCTTCCCTCGATCATGACCTGTTACCTTCCTGGATCTTAACCTGTTACCTTCCCTGGTTCATAACCTGTTACCTTCCCTGGATCATAACCTGTTACCTTCCCTGGATCTTAACCTGTGACCTTCCCTGGATCATGACCTGTTACCTTCCCTGGATCATAACCTGTTACCTTCCCTGGATCATAACCTGTTACCTTCCCTGGATCTTAACCTGTTACCTTCCCTGGATCATGACCTGTTACCTTCCCTGATCATGACCTGTTACCTTCTCTGATCATGACCTGTTACCTTCCCTGGATCATGACCTGTTACCTTCCCATCCTGATCTCAGATAAGTAGAAAACTGCAGGCGGATGGCTTGGTGAACGGCTCTCAACTAAAAACCTTATACGTGAAAAATGGGACAAACGGTTCTCTGAGGAATCAAATGTACATTCAGCACGGCATCCTGAGGCTCTGCAGCAGCTAAATAAATAAACACATGGACAGCAGAGGATTTCAGACGCATGACCAGGTTTGAAGCTTCGCAATCAGCGCCTCTCTCTGTTCTGCCCTTCCTGGGCACTCCATTTATTTTCACTCAGTGGGAAAATCTCCACTGAGGTTTTGCTGCTGGAAAACAAGTGTGGCGGCTGAGTGTTAGGCTCCGTGCTGCGCCGGTGTCTGCTCTGCTTTCTGCTGCTCCTGACCAGAGCAGGCCTCCAGGTGGCGCTGCTGAAGGCAGTGTCCTGCTAGTGCATCAGTCCACATCAGGATTACATGCTGCAGCTGCACTGGACACTTTTTCTCTTAATGGGAACAAAATATATAATTTTTAAAAACTAAAATAATTTTTGTTTCTAATAGGGCTGTAGTGATGCAATAATCTCACAATACGATACGATACACAATATTCTGCTCACGATACGATATATATCACGATATTCAACAAACGATACAATTCAATACATTTTTGCGATTTTCTGAAAGATTTTAGAGGGACAGAGTGATTTTGGTGACATTTTGTGACTGTTATAAAGTTGGACTGAATTAATTTAACTGAAAACTGATTAAAAGCTCCAACTACACAATACCTGGCTCTGGTTGGACACAGACTTAAAGTGGACAGCTGGACAAAATGAACAAAGAAGTGGAGAGAAAACATGTTTCTTTTGGGTTGAAACAGTCCAAACTGTAGCTGACATGCATTAGTAAAGTAAATAAAGTGAACCAAGTTCCTGCTCTGAATAGTTTGATACCTTTTTAACCTGAACATCTGAAGGAATCACTCTAAGCCTGATGACCGAATCACAAGCAGTGAGTGAACAAGGTGACAGTTGGTCGTTACGATACTTGAGGATGAATATTGATTTTTTTCTAGGAAAGAAAATGTATGTCATGATATCGATGTTATTATACAGCCCTAATAATAATCAGTAGTACTTCCATTCATTCTACATTGGATGTGCTAATATGAGCTACATGCTAGCTAAATAATATTTAGCTCACTGTAGAGCGCTGCGTTCTGTTTACTTTAACTAGGTCGTCGTTTTTGGAGCATCTGTCCAATCAGATGACTGACAGGAAGGGGGCGGGATCTTTAATGAGGGGAGAGAGAAAAATGTTGGTGCGATTTGTGAATATGAATTTCATATTTCAACTAATTTAAACCTGTTTAGAGATGGAAACGTTTCTTCATTACCTTTTCAAAAATCACAACTTATGATTTTTATCAATTTCTATTATGGGAAAATTATTGCCATTTCACAAGATTAGCCATTTTATTTATATATTGTTTTATTTTTTTTTTCTTCTATGTGAAGTTCATATCTTTGGAGAATTACTAATAAAATTCACTGGTATTTTTAGTTTAGTGTTATTATGTTGTGCAAATGTACAGCAATAACTCTGAAAAACTGCTTTCTTTACGTGTTTTTATTTTCTCCTGATGAAGCAGCTGCTGTTGAAAAAAAACTCTTATAAGTCATGTTTGCAAGAGATATTATGATCATGTCAGAGCAGCTTCATGGATAAAACTGGCCTAATCAAAGTCCTGATTCCTGGACTGAGTTTGAGCTTTTTACCAAAAATGGGCAAAAATTTCTGACCCTACATTTTTTAATCTGGTTGAGACAAAACCCTGAAAATTCTTTCCACAAACTAACAAAATAAATAACAATAAGGGACTGAAAACATGTGAAACTATTTTAGATGTTTAACTTTTCCTCTTCAAAATGATGCACCTCTTCCTGTTACCCAGTTAACATCCTAATAAAATCTGTACTTGATTCTTTTTATTCCTTTGAACATTCAGTCTTTCTTCCCGTTTAGCACCAGCTGCCCGCTGACGACCTGCGTGTTTTAAATCAATGTTTACAGCTCCGAGTCCACTGAGCTAAAGTGGATCCGGTATTGTAACATCATTATAGAGCATTATTACTGTTCCTGTATCGTCCAGGAGAAAGAATCCTTCAGACTTTATTGACTCATCAGCCTTACTTACGCGCTCCTTCTCCTATATTAGGACCATTATTCTCTTCATAATGGTTTACATGCTTAACATGATGTTGAATACTTCACTATGAGGAATAAAAGTCCATTAAATCTGATCTGTAACCTTATCTCCAGTGTACTTCAGGAGAACTCTCTGCATTTTGGATGTTTTTAAGGAAACAGGATGTCAGTATCTGCCACAATGTGTGGGTGGAGTTTCTGCCTGCAGCAGCAGGTTGGCAGCTGTGTTATTCTGACTCCAGTGCAGAGTTCATCTAAGTGTTGTGAGGCCAGAGCAGAGAGGAGCTTCACCAAACTGAGCTAGCAGGAGGTCTCCAAAGAGCCAGGCAGCACCGTGGAGGAGCTGGACCTGAGGGGTCCAGGGAGAGATCGCTGCTTCAAGCCTGGACCGCAGTTTCTGATGCAAACTGCAACAGGAAACAGATTCAGAGGGAAAAGTTAAGAATATGTGGACAAGCGTCAGGGTTTAACCGCAGATGGTAACACGGAGCAGAAGCAAAAGCAGGCTGCCTCTGGGTGTGGAAGAGCCAAATTCTCTGAAAAGTTTGGTGAGAGCTTGCTGCAGATCTGTAGCAGCCCAGATTGTAGCGTCATCAGTCCTGCGTCTCCCAGGGCCAACTTGCACACTTTGAGTTTCTTTTGCATGCAACCAGAGTCTCATTACAACCTGCTGCTGAAACACGGAGCATTGCAAAAGCATACATGTCTATTGAAATCTTATACTATTTTGACACCATGCATGCCATGTGTTTTTGGAGGATTTTATGAGATATTGAAATAAAATAATGCATAACTAGGACTAGGGAGACAAATGTGACGTGACAAGTATAAAAGTCAAATATTCTGACCTGTTTTCTTAGTTAATTGTTGAATAATCTGAACATAAATGCAGCTTTTTGTTTCTGCCCTCAGATTCTCGCTGCTGAACTTTAGTGAACATCGTGGTGGTGGCAGCATCATGCTGCGGGAGGATGGATGGAGCTAAATCCAGGACAATAGTGGAGGAAGATCCAGCCAGCGATATTATGGGATGGTTTAGATCCAAGCAGATTCATATGTTAGAGTGGCCTAGTCAAAGTCCAGACCGTAATCCAGCTGAGAATCTGTAGCAGGACTGAGAATGTTGCTCTCCACCCATTTTCTGCTAAATAAATCTGCAAAGACTTTGTAAACTTGATTCCTCTTTTTAATGAGGCCAACGTTGAGTCGACACGTTGCTTTCTTACAAAAACACATTTAAAATATTCCTGATCTGGTAAAAGACAGAATCATATGTGCCTTATGAAGGAAAGAGATTAATTTGATATAAGAAAATTTACACGCAAAAAAGAGTGAAACGTGTCACAAAAAAGAGTGAAACGTGTGATTACTTTCCAGATGCTCTGCACTTTACTGCCAGTAAATTATTTCAGATTTAAATACATTTCAAGTGTGTGTTTCAGTAACATGAGGTCAGTGTTTGGTTCTGACCCGGTTCAGCAGAACAAACAGAACTCCACAGGAAGGAGGCTTTTTTTTTTTTTAGTTTCTAGGGTGACAAGAATCTCAGCTCAGAATAAATCACACTGAATTTCCCAACTGCGGATAATAAAATAGATTTTCTGCTGATATTTGAACTGATTGTGCTGAAAACAAGCCGACCTCACCTGCGCCTGCAGAGATAAGAGAATTATAATCCACCAGGTATCAGTCTGCAGCGCAGCACTTCTCCTCTGTGAAAGGAAACCACTTTTTTAGAAGAATAATACAATTTCATCTGGTTGTTGCATCTCTTTCCTGTGTAGATCCTAGCAGGACTTCAAGAGCTTCTTATTTAGTCTGGGAGATGAAGTTATTTTCTCTGGCTATTGTGTGAAGGGCCACCTGAGTTCAGAAAGACTGGAACGGCTCAGTCACAACTCTTCACAAGGAAAGATCAAAGCTGCACCTTTGGGCTTTGTAATATATTGAGTTAAGTTCCAGCGCCGGTGATGCATCTCTCTTCCTTTGCTCTTTCTGCTTTTGGCAAAAGAGCAAATTAAACCCGACTTGTGTCATCATACGCAATCCGTCTTCATTTGAGCATGAATCAGCGCCTGTTGGTGAACCATGGTGTGGGAAACGGCACCACGCAGCGAGTCGGCCCCTGAACAGGCCCTGAACTGGCCCCTGAACCGGCCCCTGAACCGGCCTGAACCGGCCCTGAACCGGCCCCTGAACCGGCCCTGAACCAACCCTGAACGGCCCTGAACGGTCTGAACCAGCCCTGAACCGGCCCTGAACCGACCCCTGAACCGGCCTGCAGTTTAAAGCAACCAGGAAGCATCACATGATTTATAGAACCAGTAAGAGGAGAAACTCATCTTACCATGTATTTCTGTCTGGTTTCTAGTTCAGACGTCCATTTGAAATGAGACAAAACTGACTTCCAATAAACTTTTCAGGAAGAAAAATTCTTTAATATTGACATCAAAAAAGGTTCTAATTCTGCTGCCATTGAAAAATTTAACAAGTGTGGAAAAATATTTATAACATTCTTTAAATATAAATAAATATTGAGGAATTATTGACTTAAACAAGTTTCCACATTGGAAGTTAGTTTTGTTTTATTTCAAGTGTAATAATTTATCTGAACTAGAAACAAGAGAGAAAAACTGAGTTTTTTTTTGTGTTTTGCCGTGTAAATGCTGGATTCCTCTACCAGGTTTATTGTTTTGGTGACGCTGATGTTGGATGGACTCCAGACTTTTAGCTCCAGTTTGTTGCTTTTGCTCTGTAAATGGATCTGAGACGCTCAACCACAACAGAGTCTTAGAACTGATCTTCTGAAAAAACACTTTTCCAAGCAAACATCGATAAAAACCAATAGTCTGTATTGACTGCAGCTCCATCAGCTAATGTTCTATGTATTTCCTGATGCTGTTACAGTCGATGAAAAGAGCATCCAGTGAAAATCAGCATTAAGGAAAAGCTTCAGATGATTTGTTTTGTTTGAATCCTTCAGGCCTTCCGGTGTGGAGACGGTCGGCATGGTGCTGATAACTACTTTGATTGATTTCCGTTACCAACACAACTTCCAATTGCTCAATCCCAGAATAATGAGAATCTGAATGTTTGTTATTATTGTTTTTCATTTACTTTTCAGATTTAGATGTTTACAGCCAATATGAATCCATATCTCAGTGTCTGCTCTGTTTCTGCATGAGCTGAAATGCCACTCACACAGGAAGAAGCCAAAGCACCATAAAACTTCTGAGCTCAAAGACCTCAGTTACAGTCTAAGGAAAACCTCATGCTCCTAACACTGAGGTAAAGAAGTGGCAGCATCATGGTGTGTGAACTTTACTGCAGCTGATGCCATCAGATTATGACCGTCTGACTCAGAGAATGGATGTAAATTGTTGAATCTGATGATGAATAATCTGCATAAAATTTCTTCCTCAGTATTGTCACATTTTAAAAATAAAAACAATTTTGATATTTCTGTCTAACTTTGATCAGATTTAATGTGAAACAATAAAAAATGTTTTAATATAGTTTATGTAGCAATCTGTTTACAGCTGTGTAATTGTTTTATAAGGTTTGTAAAGTGAAACATGGCAGTTGTTCACATTATGTTAATATTTAACACATAAAAATTGTTTGTTGTGTTTAATCAATTAGTAAAGATAAAATGATTTTGTTGCATGGTAACCTAAATAAATTATTTTATTTTGTGTGAACACAACACAATTTAGTTAAGTGAATTAGCACACCAATGCCTCTGTTGGCCATTAGGGGGCAGTAACGCATCGATAAAACTGCACGAACAGGAAAACCAGTTTAAACCGGATTAGACCGGATGTTTCCGAGTTGAAAGTCCCTTTCACCGTGAATTTACGTTGGCAATCCAACTTTTCTCAAAGTTGTATCAGGTAAGAATTATTTTTTTCTGTCAGTATGATGTTATTATCGTTTATGGATAATGTACTTAAAAATATGCGATGGAAGTGGGGGGGGCTGGGGGGGAGAGAGTGGAGAGACAGGAACAGTTTTAACGGCTCAAATTCAACCCGGAAGAAATGCTTTCACATATATGTGAAAAGCTAAAAGTAGCTCAAACTGATTTAAAAAAAAATAATCTGCTGAATGTTGAAAACTCCTGAACTTGAACTAAACCTTGAGATAAACTTTGCTTTATGTAAACTCTCCACTGGGAAAATAACACATGAACTATTTCTGATTATTTAGATCTGATCAGGTGAAGCACATTATATTCAGGTTTAGGGTTAAAGGTACAGAGTTGTTTTAAACGATCAAAGCTTTTTCAAAATAAAGGTCTCTGCCTGTTTAATAGATCTCCTCCTGCTTACAGATGGTTAATGGGTTCAGAGTTACTGAGCTGGAGTTTTCTCCTGTTTGGCTGGAGATTTGAAAACGCCTGCAGACAGGAATTATTTCTCTGCAGCCGTTCCAGGCTGTGCCCTTTCTGAGGATTAAGGTATATATGTCTCAGTGTTTGTGGACTAAGGCATATGATGTTACAGTGAATAATCCTAGGGGCAAAATTTGCTTTAGAACTGGATTTAAATGTTTTCAGCTGCCAGGAATCTCAACATGACAGGAACAAATAACCAGTGAAGACTTGGGAAGAGATCTTTACACGTCCAAGTTAATCTTCAGTCTGATTAGTTTAATGTTGTCTCAGGAGATTAGTGCCATCTTATGTAGAACATGGCAACACACAGCTGGTGGTTTTAAACTTTTAATTTTAATTTTGAGCGACTCAAACAGGAAGTATGTAATGTGTTCGTGATGACATAGTTTACACATCCTTTACTTTATTAGGCATTCTGCAGGGTTTTGAAATGCTGAATTTTTGAATTATTGTAATAATTGTAATCAGACAGATTAAAGTTATAACCTTAGTGGTTTCATGAGTTGGTTCAAAACTTCTGGAGTATTTATAAATGGTGAAGTTAATGGTATTCTCAATAAACAAATGCAAAATGTTCTATGGTTTGTGTTGAAATTTAAACTTTGCTTGCATGTAGAAATTATTCTAATTATTTGAAGAATAATTTCCACACAACACTGCCGACCATATCAAGTCTTTTTATAACCCACAAACTGTAGCATGGAAGAAAGAAAGCATAATTCCATCAAAATCTCTCCCTTATTAATTGTATGTATTTTTATTTTCTTAATTTTATTGAATTTCAATTTTATATTAAAGTTATTATACAAAATCTGTTATCATTTTGAGAAACTTTAGTTTATGTATTTAGTTTTGCGTAAGTCCAGTAGGTGGCGGTAAATGCACCTTAAGTTGGTTTGCCATCCGCCAATAAAATACAAAAGAAGACGAACTTGTGACGTCACTTCCTCTTCCACCAGCGCCTTTGTGGTTGTTTCATGCATAGACATAATAGCAGAGCAGATCCCGCATTGGCTGCTCCGGCGCAGGAAATACGGCGGCCATCTTGGAGCGGTAGTCCCTCCTACTTTGCCAGTCAAAACAACAGAGATATTGTTGTTCAGATTGATGGATTATTGATGTGAGGCTCCACAAACAACATTTCACAAGTAAGATGGACATGTATATATATATATCAGTACGATGGATATATACATCGTACTGTATATATATATATATATATATATATATATATATATATATATACATACATATAAATTGGTCTTCAGTAATATTCTAATTTTCTGATATGATGAATTTGAGATTTTCATTTGTTGTCATTTGTAATCATCAAAATTAAACGAAATACACATTGAAATATATGAGTTTGTATGTAATGTATGAATGGAATTACTGAAATAAATCTACTTTTTCATGATATTCTAATTTTATGACCAGCACCTGTATTTGTCTTGATCTTTGTTTACAATCTAAGAATTTTTTTATATAGGCCTAATATATATATATATATATATATATATATATATATATATAACATCCATCCAATATATATTATTCAGTGTAAATCATTATTTATTTGTGATTGTATAGTTATATAACTATGTATTATTATAATAAATTATACACACAGCCGTTCACAATAAATTATTCAAGGCTGTGTGTTTTGTAATTTGCTCATCATACATCAATATCAGAATATTTAATTCCTATTCTATTGTTATAGCCACTAATCATATTTAAAAATGCCGAACTATGTATTAAAACATACTTAAATAAAACAATTATTTATAAATGTAGCTTTGATAGATGTCTGAATATAGTTTCCAGTAACAAAAAAGTGTGTTATGATCGATTAAATGCGCTGATGTCATTTTGCTGCTAAACACATAATGCTGAGTGGAGTGGTCTACCGCTCCAAGATGGCCGCCCTAAATCTCGTCAGCGACAATAGGCGAGAGCGGAGCATGATGGTCTATCCTTATATTATGTCTATGGTTTCATGAAGGAAGGTGAGTTTCTCACAGTTTTGTTGACCTATAGAGGTCAAAATGTTTTTTCGGTGGCGTGTTTGTATTTTATACGTATGTCAGCGGAGGATGGAGAGTTTTAGGCCTTACAGCTGCAGCACGTGTGTGAACAACTGACTGGGTTTTTGTGGGTCGTTTGGCCCGGACAGGTGAGCCGGTGTCACCTGGATGTTCTTGAACTGTTCACTTCCATTCTGTGCAGGTGTGTTGTTACTCTTCTGAGTTTTCTGTTGAGCTTTCTTCTTCATTTTTGAAGTTTAATTTATTTTAAATGTATACTGCTGACAAAAATAAAGGGGACACTAAATTCCAGGTGGAAAGGGCTTCATGTTTACCATGACATTGATGGTAAACATGAAGTCCTTTCCACCTGGAATTTACATAAAATAAACAGATAAAAATGTTGAATACATTTTAACAGTATTATTTTAGTGTCCCTTTATTTTTGTGATCAGTGTACAATATTCAAGGCATTTTACCTGTTAATCACAAAGATCAGCTGATGGTGTGTGTTTTTTCTTAATTTTGTCTTTATTTAAAATATGTAAAATGACCCCTGACCTTTCAGGGCTGTGATGTTGCAGTTTTGAAATGTCTTCTAGACCTGAGTAACAATAAATGCAGCGAGCATTACTCAAAACTAATTTCCAAGCTATGAGAGTTTTTCTTTTCTTTTTTAACTGTGTGTATTATTCTGTCTATTGTATATCTACATCAACTATTTCATAAAATTGTTTCAATGTTCTGTTGTAAAACTGTTTCCAAATGAATGCATTGTCAATAAAACAGCCAATTAAGCCAACAGAAACAGAAAACAAAGCACCAGAAGTTTATTTTTTCCCAATAGAGGATTAAATTTGCCAATAAATCCCAACAACATTCTTCAGATCATTACGGTGAAGTTTTGCTTAGCTTTGAATCTCCAAAATATTATCTGACAACAAGGCTACACTTTTATTTCTCCACTATAACTGGTTAGTTTTTATCCTCTGTGTATTTTCAGTTTCCTGCAGCTCTGCCTAATAAAACCTCACAGTTCACGACTTTTCCTAATAGAATGTCTGCTGTACAAAATAAAGTAATTATAATAATTAGAACCAAACCCACCCAGGAGCCATTTTTACCCCTATAGACAATCATGTTGCACATTATATTGGTGTAACAGCCGCAGTGGTTGCCGGGTAACCGCTTGTAGCTTTAAATGCCTAAAACGAAGGATGTAAAGGATTCTGTGAATAAAGTGTGTTCATCTTCACAGATTTCTTCTGCTTTTGTGTTTAACTGAAACATTTTAAATCTTCAAGCAAGTCTGAATATTCAATAAAGATAACCTGAATAAACGGAAAGGGCTGTTTTCAGAAATTCTAAACTTGGCCCTCGATCTATTTACGTTGCTGTTATATATATATATATATATATATATATATATATATATATATATATATATATATATAAATTTCCTGGATAAATGTCATGCATTTGTCAGACTGCTGGTTTTAGTGTTTGCTGTCATCTTGGCTCTGGATTGGTTCTAATCCAGGTTTTATGATCCATAATCTTTACAGATTTCAGTTTTTCATTCAGCATTTTCGGGTCAGATCAGCAGAAAGTCGCCTAACCGAGAATCTTTCACACCTTAGTTTAACTTGACCACGGCGACAGAGAGCAGGCGTGAGACCAGCAGGCCATGAGGTAACCAAGCTAACCACTGACCCACCACACCATGTTGACCTTTGACCCCAGCCGCTGTAGTGTAAGGTTGCCCTGAGGCTCCACACACCTATTTTTAAATGACTTCTCATCCTCTGTGAGGTAGAAAACACTCTTTCATTTATTTTTTAACTTGTGGTAAAATATCCTCACTGTCCTCCATCCCCAAGCTTGACCCCTTGACCCCTTCTACTGGGAATCAAGACGGACTGAAAGCTTCACCTTTGACCTTCATCACTGTTTGTCCTCAGGCCTGAAATATTACAGACACTATTCATCTTTAAATATTTATCAAGTTATCTTTTAACATTCCAACATTTAATTCTCCTTTTGGATTCTCATCTTACATTTGAAAATCACATTAAGCATCTGTTTAAAATCTGTTTCTTTCATCTTAACATCTCCAAGATTCGTCCATCTCTCTCTTTTGCTGATCCTGAGACTCTCGTCCTCGTCTTTGTCTCCTCCAGGATCGACTACTGGATCTCTCTGTTGGAGTCCATAAAAAACACCTTCAGAAGCTCCAATACATTCAAAACAGCCTGGATTCTATTGTGGCCTGTAAATCTGACCATGTTACTCCTTTTCTGCATGACCTTCATTGGCTTCCTGTCACCTTCAGAATTCAGTACAAAATCGCTGTCATGACCCATCAGGGTTTAAACAGAACCAGATTATCTGAAGGACCTTCTCACTCCACATCCATCCACCAGATCTCTACGATCTTCAGCTTCCTCCAGATTAAGGACCATCAGGCATTCGCTGTGGCCCCCCGTCTCTGGATCTCTCTCCAGGACTATTTCAGAGCTCCACAACCACTGGTTGACTTTAAAAGAGGCTTAAATAGAAAAGTATTTAAGCCTATTCTGTCTCCACATGATTTTATGATGTTGATTTTATCCATGATTTTGGTTGCACTGTGTAGCACTTTGAAAGTTTTGCTAATGAAAAGTACGGTGCAAATTAAATTGATTATTATTATCTAATGGCTGCTTTAGATTATTCCTATGCAGCTTGTTGTGGGAATTAATTAAAGCTTCTTGTGGTTTTAATAGTTACATTTATTTAATTAAATCCTTTTATTTCTACTAAGCTGTACTTTTTATTTTGAATAATTTTATTAAGTATGACTTTTACTTGAATAAAATTTCTGGATTGTCTACCCACTGTGAGTAACTTCAGGGAATGAAGAGGATATTTGATTTAACCAAAAATACACAACACACACACCTGTAGTTTTATTATCCTTTCATTAACTTTATATTGAAAGAAATACATTTTGGGGGGGAAAATTCCCAAATAATTTAATATTTTTTTCTATCTGATAATTTTTAAATATTAAATCTTTTGATAAACTACTTCTTTACTTTTACTTTTTGAACAGCTACTTTGTTCTCAAGCAAAACATGTTAAAGTAACACTTGTGTGCATGTACATGTGTAGTCCTGTATTTGATACACTGCAAGTATCTTTTTCCAAACAAATACTACATTGTGGGGACTGACTACTCCTTATGGGGCCCAAAGTGTGTGTGTATGTGTGTGTAAAGCAATGCATACTTTTTCTTTCACTTCAAATTAAGCTCCACTTTGTCAGATAAAATCCCATTAAAATACTCATAGCTGCTATTTTTCTTAGACTTATGAATTACACTGTAACTAATTAGAAAGCTGGTTTCAGGAAACATATGGCCCAAGCCTCTAAGTGTGCTAACATATGCACATCAAATACACACCACAGAACACACTGAGCTGCTAAACAAACATGCAGAAAGTCTGCAGGAACTCGTCTGTTTCCGTCAGACTGAGCAGATGACCTTCAGGAAGGCAGAGGTCAAACGACCCAGGACAACTTTCTTCAGTCTGATTTAACTGAACAGAAATCATAACTGAGCTGATGGAAAGGTGTGTTTCTAGTTTAGCTCTGAGCAGCTTCCTCTCCGTTGCAGATCACTGTGGGCGGGACCAGCTGTTCATCATCTGAAGCTGCAGGAACGCCAAACACAACTTCCTGTCTGTGTGCCTGTCAGGCTGGCTGACAGACTTGTGAATGAAGAGGAATGTAGAGTTTATACTGACTAACGGAGGTGAGGACGATTTTAGCTGTAATTTAAACAGGTCAACTGAACTTTGCACCAATCACAGGATAACATCCATCTGCTTGTTACTAAGGTAACGTTCTGAAAACTTCAGCCTTAATGGCATCAGATACAGTTTGTGGTGAATTATGTGTTTTATGGAAAGTCTTTCCCTCTGACTAAATGTTCCTGAATCATAAAACCCGTCTGAGCAGCAGATATTTTGACTGATGTAACAGATTTTGTGGCGCATCATTTTTAGAAACATTTGAGTCAATTAGCTGCTGGAAAAGCATTTTGTCCAGCTAAATATCAGAGAAGCAGATGCTTCACGAAGTTTTTGGTGTTTTGAAATGATTTGAACGTTATCGACTCATCACCGTAGCGACCCATGATCATGATGATGTTGCTCACTTGTTGGTGAACGGAGCTGCAACAACAAAAGTCTGTTAATTTTGTTACATGTAATCCAATGAAGTTTGCCACACCTGTTTTTACATTATATCACATGCAACTTAGTAAATGTAACGTATGTAATCGGATGAATTAACAGGTTTGTTGTTGTTGTTCAGTACATGGCTGCTGACTCTTCATCATTTATTTCCTTCCTTGACAGAACCTTTTCAATATTCACTTCCATCACTTTGCAGACGACATTCAGCTCTATTTTACTGATTTGAAATCTTGATGTAAATATATACTTATTTATAAACAGTTTTTTAATGTCACATTAGTAACATCAGTTATGTATCTTCACTTTACCTCCTCTCATCATTTTTCACCTTGGTCACCACCTCCTTACCTACATTGATTTATATATTTCTCTTTTATTTTCCTCAAAATCCTCAGATGGTTAAAAACTGAAGTTTCCAAATCACTTGTGTCCTTCAGCAGCTGCTCCTGGTTAAATCTAAAATCCTCTGCACATTTTCATATCCATCCAGAATCTGGCTCCTCCTGCCAGATCTATGGTTCCCTTCGGTCGTCCAGCTGTCTGCAGCTTTCCTCCTGCCAGACACCTGCGATATTTACTCTGTTTTGATCAAAATGCAAACATTTCTTGTTGAATAAATCAAGATTTTGCAGCTTAAACAAAGTATTACTTTATGGGTTGGCTACCTTATCCCAAAACATTTTTTCACTTTGACATATTTGCTTTTGTTTGACTGAATAGCACAAGAAAGCATGGCATATTATATACATACATACAGATTGAAAATGATTTCTCATGTCCAACCATTCTTTGGTTTTACATGAGAAAGTTAAATGCTGCATTTTAACTTTGATGTTCAATTTTTATATCCAATATTCGATATAAAGTAGAAAAAAATTCATCTTTTCAATCAGATTTGAAACGATAACCAGAAGAAAAACTGATTTAAAAAAAAGGAAAACAGGAAAAACTGTCAGAGGAAAAAAAGTAAAAGTAGCATATTGGATCATATCAACAGGATTTGAAGAAAAGTTTGAGCAAGCTGTTAAAAATAGTTTAGCATAAAGAAAATGAATCGTCATGATGTTCGTTCTTCCAGGATGAATTCTGTCTGTTTGGGTCGGATCCGTCAGATTTAAACGTAAGCAGAAAGTTTCTCTGTATGGAGAGAAAAAGGTGTCAGATGTTTGTTTTCTCGCTGCAGTTTGTGTGAATGAAAAAACATTCCTGGGTTTGTGCCAACACAAACGCATTAGAGAGCTCCTTTATGTCGGTGGGTTTTATTTGCTGCATGCAGAGCAGAATCGCTGGTCCAGCTGGTCCGATTGAAAAACCCCTGCAGAACGGAAGTGTTTATCAGTGAGGCGTTTTTATGTGATCTGGGTTTTCTCTCAAGCATTCGCACAGGAGAAGGCTGAACACAACCAGCCACCCACTCCAGCGCCGCTCCGTGGATCTCAGTATCAAATCATCTTCTGTTTTTTAAGTTTTCACTCCCAAACTGACAAGATTTACCTAAAATTGGTGCATCAACTGCTTCCGTCGTCTAAACTACATGATGGGAGCATGAAAATGCAAAAAACATCTGAATGTTTGTCACAAATCTTGTCAGGTTTATGAATCCAGAAAACTAATCCCAGTTCATTATGAACATCAATAAGGTCATTTTGAACTGGGATGAATTGGAATAATTCAAACAAAAATCTCTAAATTAATTTATATGTGAAACAGGAAAAAAGTCTTGCTGACTAGAATCTCATTTTATCTCAAAAGGAAAGTTTGCACACAAAAAAATGAACATCTGTGTTCCTAAAAGTTACATTTCATCCATCCATCCATCCATTTTCTTGACACCCTTGTCCCTTGGTGGGGTCGGGAGGGTTGCTGGTGCCTATCTCCAGCTAACGTTCCGGGCGAGAGGCGGGGTTACGCCCTGGACAGGTCGCCAGTCTGTCGCAGAGTTACATTTCAGGAACGCAAAAAAATAAAATATGCATTACATCCAGATATGAGTTAAAATTTAAAAAGTGTTAAAGTAAATGAAACTGTTAAGTCAAATTTCCTATCTTTGCATTTCAACTTTCCTACAGCATTCTGGGAAAAATACGATTTTTTTATTAATGCAGGGAAAACTGCATAAATCAGATGAAAAGGCTTTCAGCACTTTGGATATTTTTAGATTTTTTTTTAGTTCACTTTTTGCACTTTGATTTCCTTTGTGTTCTCTTTTCTCACCTCCTCTGCTGAGTGCATAAATCCATGTATTTTCTCTCGCTGCCTCCATTATGTGGGTGTAGGCAGCTTGGCTCATGCTTCACACATCACACATAACACCTTTATTGATACAGTTAGCATTTAAAAAGACACCTGAGGTCGTCCTTTAAAAGCAGCATCGATTCTGAGTTTGATAAAAAAAAATAAAAATTTGTGATCCTGTGTGTGAAAATTCAAGGACCTTCCAATCTGATCTGGGTCCGAACCCGCTCCATTTTAACACCAATTAAGAAACCAGGAATACAGCAACAGGAAAAGTGCAGGTGTGGAAAATGTTTGGCAGATTTATTGTGCGAAATGTTGAAAATGTGTCTTTTATTGTTTAGAAACATGTTAGGAGAAAACGCATTGCTTTCTGTGTTTCTCCTCAACCTCAGATGAAAACACAACAGATTTCCAGAACGAACCAAGAACATTTAGATTTATAGAAATGAAGCTGCAGCCGACATGTTTGATTTGTGTGATTGATTGTTGCGCAGCAAAGGCGTGAAGATGTCACGGGTTCATTTGAAAAACAAACTGCATCTCAAATAATTAGCTCCAGAGGGAAAGCAGCTTGAGGAACGTCCCTCTGCGCTCCGACTGTCTCCATTCGGACTCATCCTGCCCTGAATTTTAAAGGTAAAGGAAAATGGATCCAATTTAAAAGTCGTCTTCTCTGAGAGGAAACTTTCTGAGTCCAGAAACACATATTTTCCATCAAAAAACAGCTTCTTATTGATTCCACTAACGGTCAAGGCAGACTGCTTCTCTCTGCTACCTTCAGTGACTTTGCAGAGTGTCGGCTCGTTAGGCTCACCTGCGCTTGGCGCCTCGGAGGATTCAAATGTTAGAAAGAAAAAACCTCATCCTGGATTCAGAAACGGCTTTTCCTGCTTTCAGGACATAAAGCATTGCTTTGGTTCCAGTAATCAGGAAGTCATTTAAAAGAGCCGCTACGCTGACTTAGAATTTGCCACTTCCAGATTTGTTCTGGATTTATTTAAATGTTTCACATCATCAAGCTAATGTTGGTGTCAGACAAAAAAGTTATGAGTAGGAATGAAAAAAAATGTTTTCACACGGTGGTTTGGTTTATTATGCCATGTGGAAATTACCCAGTTTTCATAAATCATGAATTATGTATGATTACATCTTAAATAGTTGAATTTCATTCAGACTTTTGGAATAACAGAAAATCTCATGAACAGGTCGTGTCTGACAGTAGCAGCATCATGTGTCTGAAGAGAAACTCATGGATGATTTTTCTGCAGGTTATTATGTCTTCAATTATTTCTTCAGCTGATGGAAGTCTGACTTCATCATCGTCTTTATGTGTCTCTGAAAGTTCAGGTCAGGTTTCCTGGTTTCTATCTGAAACGACTCCAGATTAAACCTCTTTAGGTCCAAAGACAATAACTTCAGGTTTTTTAGGAGAAAGTTTTGGCTCCTCCATGAGTCAATTTATTCAAAGTATCTACTGAGTGTGTGTGAAGTCTTTGCTGGCTTTTTGCTGTAAAATGTTACTTTGCCCTTGTCATAACTTTGATTTTGCATAGTTCACCAGGTCCTCCACTGGCTTGTTGGTTTGTTTACTGGGACGACACCTGAAAATGTCACCAGTGACGAATTCAGTGCAGAACCTTAACTTTTTATTCCCAACTGAAGGGGTGAAAAGCTGCAGCTGACACATCATGGATTTTTAACCGCACCTTGAGTACTTTTTTAGCCGCAGTGAACCATCTGCACAAAAAATCATGCGACAGCTGTCACTTCACAGCTTTTTGATTTGAGCCGGTTTCTGGAGCAGGTCTCTAAAACTATAAATGTCTGAGTGCAAAAACGTCCTGTGAATCATCGTCAAATTTAGTCGCTCTCACTTTAAATGTCGTAGGAAGGATTTATCCTGCAGCTTCATTACGTTGTTCAGGAGAGACAATGTTTATCACATTTTGAAGGATAGTTTTACACTAATAAGTTCATTTAAGAGAACATGGAAATTTTATTTACCAAAGAAGAACCTCTTTTCAGTCTAAATTAATTTTTTCAACTTGTGCAGCTTTGATTATTATGCTGCAAGTTTTTCTTTAAATATCCTCATTGGAATCGCTGCTATTAGAAAAGGACTTTTAGTTTTGCTTTTTAATTGTAGGTTGAATCCTATCTCTGGACTGTTTTTTTGTGAAATCTGCATGTTTTTTCTCTGCTTGTCCAGTTTTTTCTCCTGATACTCTACATTCCTCCAGAAGTTTAAAGCCATTCATGCATTTAGGGAACATCTTGACAACATCTCTGTTGCTTTAAACGGGAGTGAAAACTCTGCAGCTGGAGGGACATGTTGCTGAGGTTCTCAATTACTAGAAAAGCTTTGGTTAAAAAATGAAACAAAAGTGTTTTAAGCTGTTCTGTGTGCCAACAGCGTTTCCTGTTATTTCAGAACCAAACGTCATTGCAACATTTTCCGATGGAATTTCGTTGTGAGCTCCACGCGTCGCGCCGTGAGCGGAAACTTAAGGAGGGCCCTGCAGTGAGAGGCCTCTTGTATGGCCACATCAGAGCTTAACTGTCAGGCATCCTGCCAGGACAGCTGCACCTGTTTGGAGGACCCGCGGCTACGAGGCGCCTCAGAGGAGCGAGCCGCCAGCGAATACTTCTTCCCAACCTGAAGGTTGAAGCACAAAGAGGCCAGATGGCACAACAGCTACCTTACAGTCACAAAGGGTAAGAAACGATCCGCGCTCCAGTTCTGCTCCTGCAGCTGCTCCTCTGAAAATCTCCTGTTTTAAATGACACAAAGCAGAAATCATGTGGTCACTAGGGCTGTAATGATACAATAATCTCACGATACGATACACAATATTCTGCCCATGATGCGATATATATCGCAATATTTGGCAAACGATACAATTCTATACACTTTTGCGATTTTCTGAAAGATTTTAGAGGGACAGAGTGATTTTGGTGACATTTTGTGACTGTTATAAAGTTGGACTGAATTAATTTTAAAAGCTCCAACTACACAATACCTGGCTCTGGTTGGACACAGACTTAAAGTGGACAGCTGGACAAAATGAACCAAAGAAGTGGAGAGAAAACATGTTTCTTTTAGTTGAAACAGTCCAAACTGTAGCTGACATGCATTAGTAAAGTAAATAAAGTGAACCAAGTTCCTGCTCTGAATAGTTTGATACCTTTTTAACCTGAACATCTGAAGGAATCACTCTAAGCCTGATGACCTGGTGAAGCCAGCAGTGAGTGAACAAGGTGACAGTTGGACTGTTACGATACTTGAGGATGAATATTGATTTTTTTTTCTAGGAAAGAAAATATCAATATATATTGCGATATCGATATTATTATACAGCCCTAGTGGTCACTTCACATTATTTCAGTAAAATAGAGGAAAACCTTTTCAAATATGCGAAGAAAACCCATCAGTAACTGAATGTACACGTAGCAGATTATAAAGCTGTTGCATGATTGATGCCTGTTTGATTACACAGAGTAACTGTTATGAAAAGCTGCTGCTGATTATGGATTTTCTCCATATTTCAGTTGACCTGAACAGATTCTGACCTTTCAGAAAACACTCATAAAGTTTTCTGCAGGTGTGTCTGCAGTGCTTAAAATCTGTAAATACAATTAATCTTCAACATTAAGAGGAAAGAACATTGAATCTGTATATCTGTGTTGTAGTCAGAAACCTCTGGGTCAGACCTGAGTTATTCATGAAAAGGAAAACTTCACTCGGCATCTTGTGTGTAAATGAGGCACATCAGGCGGATGAAGAGCAAATGGAAAAGTCAGCTGCACTTTCCCATCTAAATTTCCCAAGAAATTTCTGCGAAGCCGGAGTTTCCACACATGAAAACAGCGCGAGGGAAACAACGTCCCAGTTTTTCCAGCTCTGGTAAATTGTTGTTGCTTCAGAACAAATCTGGAGCATCAAGAGGGAAATTTGTCTGGTATTTATTTACATAAAGTTATTTTTCAGCTGCAGCTCTAATTATACTGCAAATTAAGGAGAAGGTGGCAAAACAAAGCATTTTGAATTAATACTGCGATCCCAACAGTAAGACGTTAAGTTATTATGATAAATAGATAGTTTTCATTGTAACTAATTAACTCCAACTACAAATACTGCAGGTGAAACAATTCGACATGAGATAAATGCTGCAGGTGAGTCTTCCTGAGTTTCTGCCTGGATTTTAATCCAACTTCCTGTTTCAGCTCATCCTCATCTTTCAACCAACTACGCCAGTGGACTAAACTAAGTTGTTTCTAATGCATGTTGAAGATAATAACCTTTATTTAATGAGATCAAATCCTTTTTTTAATCTACAGTCTGTGTTTACAAGAGCTGCGCATGATAGCAGCAGCATTTACGATTTTCATCAACACTTTTCATTCACAGCGTCACTTTTTCTATCAATTCAGAGTTTTCTAAATGTTGGTAGAGAATATTGAACGCTTCAATATTTTTTTTCTAATATATTTTCCTTGCAGATTCTGACGTTAAATTCCCAAAAAGTTGCAATCAAAGTGAAGGTTTCATGCAAAAACCTACATCATCCTGGTTCAGGGCTCAACCTGTGTCTCATTACTAAGACGGTGGCGCTCCGCAGGGCTCGGTGTCGGCCCGGTTCTCCTACCAGAGAGCTGGGCAAACCTGCACTGACATAAAGATCTGGGTTACTTTAGCTTTTCCTTTTAATGTAGACGACAGAGGAAGTGTTTCCTTTGGACCAGAGGCTGTGAAACGCAAACCGCTCGGCCACTTTGAACCGCATTTAATTGGGTTGTCGTCGTTCTTGACCAGAACCTGACCCAGATTAAGCAGCTTTCCAGAACTTTCTTCTTTTACCTCAACAATGTCATTAAAATTAGACGTCGCAGTGATTCAGAGCATCCGCCGTGCTTTTAATACTTCAATAATTCACTATCAGAAACGTAAAAAGAACGAGTGAAAAGCCTTCAGCTGATCAAAACTGCTGCAGAGTTCTGGTTCTGATGGACCTGAACAGGCGTGTTTGTCCCGTTTGATGTCTCCATCGGCTCCTGTTAAAAGGAAATATTTAAGGAAGCCTGTCATCGTAAACGCTGTCGTACATCACAGATTGATTTCCACGTTTCTACCGGAGCAGGTTCACACATGTTGGCCATCAGGTTTATTTTAATGTCACCCAGATGAAGGTCTGCAGAAAGAACTAGAGTTTATGGATGAGACCTGCAGAAGAGAAAGTCGAGATCACAAAATAGGACAAATTTTCACCAGATTTTTGCACCAAGATCTGAATAATCGTTTTATATAATTGTTACAAACTGCTGTGACAAATTTGAACCTCTAATTATTTTTCTTGCTGTATCACATTTTTGTTTCTGTAAAAGGAGATGATTATCATCTTTTTGATATATTTCACTTTCCATACAGTTTTTAGTGTTTGGTGAAATAAAATGTAAAACAAAACACATAACTATGTATCAGCCAATCAGAAAGCGACTGAAACACACAAGACAAGATAACTCCCATGATGCTCCACTGGAGACGCCTTTCTGTCGGTTTTAAATATGGCTTGTGCCTCGTCCCCATGTTTGTTTTTCTCTGAACTCACCTTTGACCTTTGGTCTGTTAGACAAATTCCGTTTATTAGATGAAGACAGATTTTAAAACCAGAAAAACGTTGAAGATCCAGTTTGGTTATTTAAATGCATCATGTGGTTTTAGTGCCGGTTCCTCTGAAGCCTCCAGTCAGAGGAAGAACAGAACCACCCTTCTTACTTTTCATATCTTTAATTTGGAGAAAGTCTGCGTTCTGCTTGTTTCCATGGTTTTGTTTTATGTCAAAGCACAACTCTGCCAGAACAATTTTGTTAAAATCCTTCAACTCAGTGATGAAATAATTAAAATTCACGCTTTTTGCTGGAGGAGCTCAAATGTTCAGATGTTTTATGAACGGCTCCCTGTCAGGGTGACATTGCTTCAGTCAGAGAAACGCAGCAACACTGAAACATTTTAACGGGGAACTGAAAATAACCTCAGAGTTAGACGGAGCAGTTGGACTGAGAGGAGCTGATATATGGATGAAATTATCACAGAGGAGATCAAATAAATAAGATCTTTCACTTTCATGGAACCATTTCCTGTTGAACAACATGATGAAGCTCAGTAATCCTTCATCAAACACAGAATTAGAGCCAGAAATGGAGCAGCGACCTGCTTGTCATCGGAGCAGAAAGGAGAGTTTGGGGGGGCGCTTCTATTGATTTTTTTCTACATTCTGTCAAGGTCATTGAAATGACGGTAATTGAAGTTATTTAATGGAGCTACTGGAATATTGCAGAGCAGATCAGAGTCCAGAGGGACTGGCCTGAGGAGATAAGTCCCATTCTGCTCCTGGAGGCATTATTCAACCAGCAGCCAATAAAATGTAAAGTTAAAAGAGAAAAAAAATCACTAAGTTCAATTTAATAATGTCACAAATCCTGATTTACCTGTCAGGGTGAATGACCTCATTCATCTTTTTCTGTTTTGGTTCTTCAGTCACAACAGTGAGTTTAAAAAAACAAAAGCCTCACTTTGTGATCATTTTTCATGTTTTTGTCATATTTGATGCTTTATTTCCATTTTTTGTCTGAACTGACCTGTTAATGATGATGGTTTTTGTTGCACTGTGAAGTATTTTATTACAGGATATTTGTATGAAATGTGGTCTCCACTGAAAATATGATGAAAATTTTCTATTTTACTGCTGGAGCAATAACATTTCTAATAACTTGAATATAAACAGATTTAATGAATGAAACCACATGTAACACATATTGCTATGCAGAACAAACTAAGGCAGCCAGATTTATTCCCAAAGCCTGTTTATGTCCCTAGAAGCAAACATGTAGGCAGCAAAAATAAATATCATATCAGAGCTCTGGAGAAATTGCTTTGCAGCAAGAAGGTTCTGGGTTTGAATCCCAGGCTGGACTCTGGATTAAAACGAACCTTTGCATGTTCTCCCGGTGCGTTCTCTCTGGGTACTCCAGCTGCCTCCCTCCCTTTGTCAAGTTAACAGCAACAAGTTGGGCTAATCTGCCTACTAGAAAAACAGGAGTTAATTTCCCAAAGTCATCCTCATTCATTTATAAATGTTAGTTTCCAACTCAATATTTAATTAGCTAAATATTTAGCTATCTCAGAGCTAAACGGCTCATTTTGTGTTTGAAGCTGAAATGTTGGACAAGAAAAGAGGAAAAAAAAGATGATAAAGACGTCATTTGAAAACAGAAGCTTGTAAAGCTGTTTGTAAGACGCAGCTTTTATTTTGGTAGGCCACATGTTAACAAAATACTTAGAACTGAGCTAATTATTTAGCTTAAAACTAAATTTAGCGTTAAGCTGAATCTTCAGTTTGTTTGTTTATTTAAAGCTAAATATTAGCTTGACTGTTTACTTTGAAGCTAAATATTGTACTAAATATTTAGCTTGCAGGCTGAACCTTTAGCTTAACTAATTATTTCATTTGAAGCTAAATGTTTAGCCAAGTATTTGTGTTGCTTAATGGCACACCGCACCATTCAGTTCAAGCAGCAGAGAGGAAACGTCTCAGTGATTCCACGGTATTTTTGTTAATCTGAACACAAACAGTTTCTTTGTCTTATTTCCTTTTTAATCAACATAATTCAGTTAAGCATCTTAATGTTGTAGCTTTGTGAACAAAGTGCATCAGAAGCAGAACCCGTCTTGTTCCCTTTGGTTCTGTAAACTGTGGATGACGTTTCTCCTAAATCCAGACTCAGTTTATCTGTAATCTGTTCCGTCTCAAACCTCTTCCTCCTCTTCGTCGCTCCGTCCTGCCTTGTTATCACCATTCTTAGCGTTGTGTCCTCTGGCAGAGTAAGCAGACTCATTGTGGAGGGAGAAAACTCCCTCCTGACTGGAGCCGGAGTCGGTCGGGAGCAGATTCCCTCCAGGAGACACATTTCTGCTTATTCTGTCAGTTACATTGAACGATGAGGAATATTCTGTTCTTTGGAGATTTACTGCCTCAGAAACATTTCTTTACATTCAGTTGTGAGGAGTTGGAACAGACAAAGTTATATAAAGTCCCAAGATGCTGGAAGGCCTTGCTGAGTCAGCCATGAGCCCTGCTGCTCATCAGTCAGCAGGCTTTTATTTTGAAACATTGTCTTCCTGCTGCAGATGTTGGAACAAACCGAGAAATAAAACGATGCTGAACTGAATCAATTTCACAAACTCAAACCTCATTTTTGGTCCCATTTATTTGCTGCTTTTCTAACATAATATTTTAAAATGCCGTCATGGTGACGGATGTGCAGAGCAGCAGCGTGTTGTGAGGACATCCTGAGCTCCACACAGAGACGAGGCGGGACTCTGAGATGAACTGAGCTTCTCCAGATAAACCCAGGTTCTCCAGATGAACCAGGTTCTCCAGATGAACCAGGTTCTCTAGATGAACCAGGTTTCTCAGATGAACCAGGTTCTCCAGATGAACCAGGTTCTCCAGATGAACCAGGTTCTCCAGATGAACCAGGTTCTCCAGATGAACCAGGTTCTCTAGATGAACCAGGTTCTCTAGATGAACCAGGTTCTCCAGATGAACCAGGTTCTCCAGATGAACCAGGTTCTCCAGATGAACCAGGTTCTCCAGATGAACCGAGGTTCTCCAGATGAACCAGGTTCTCCAGATGAACCAGGTTCTCCAGATGAACCAGGTTCTCCAGATGAACCGAGGTTCTCCAGATGAACCAGGTTCTCCAGATGAACCGAGGTTCTCCAGATAAACCAGGTTCTCCAGATGAACCAGTTCTCCAGATGAACCAGGTTCTCCAGATGTCGAGCTCGTCTTCTTCTCAGATCCTTGCACCAGACGGCTCCAAGTTCCCCAAAGATGAAAACCTCAAGGGTTTCAAGGTTGGAATCCAGCTGGTGATAAACCGAGGTTCTCCAGATGAACCAGGTTCTCCAGATGAACCGAGGTTCTCCAGATAAACCAGGTTCTCCAGATGAACCAGGTTCTCCAGATGAACCGAGGTTCTCCAGATAAACCAGGTTCTCCAGATGAACCAGGTTCTCCAGATGAACCAGGTTCTCCAGATGAACCAGGTTCTCCAGATGTCAGAGCTTCTCGCCTCTTCTTGCTGCAGACCTTCCTCCCTGCGACCCGCCGGACCGGCTGGCCAACGATCTCCACACGACGTGAAAAACCCTCAAAGGGCTTTGAAGGGGTTTGGCTGAAGTCCAGCTTGGTGAGACTAATCGCCTCTCAGGCTTTCAGAGAATAGCGGCGCCAGACGGAGAGTCGTCTTACGGGAGCAGAAATCAATGCATCACGCCCTGAGATCTGTGGAGGTTCTGCTGACTTCTGAGGCAACAAACGGCTCATCTCTCACTTTTCTCAGCATCGACTCAGGATACGAGGCGGTGCTGAGAACCAGGACGGAGGATTGATGGGTCCAGTTTGGTAAACAGGCAGCTGGAGTGGATGAAACAGCTGATGGAGCTGATCTCAGTGCTGGTCTGGTTCATTCCACACAGTCAAATGTTTTACTTATTCCTGATGAATGTTGCTCACAGCTGGCAGAAGAATCAGATGTTAGAAAATATTAATATGACTGGAGATTAAAATATTACATAAAAGTGCAGAACCAACCATGGAGGAACAGTATTCAGCTTCTATGCACCACAGATCTGGAGTTTTATGTTTTCAGCAACAGGGCAGTTCAAACACTGAGCCACTTTAAATTAAGGCTGAAAAGCAGCAGGTTGGTTTATTTAGAACCATCATGGATGAAATATTCACCAGAATATGATGGAATGGTTTTTATAATGTCAAATGTTTTGAAGTCCCTTGATGCTGAAATGTTTCATACTAATATTTCTTGTGTCTCAGAAAGTGAAGCATCATTTCATGTATTAGTCACAGAGACAGAAATATTTCATGCTTGATTTCGGCTCATCGGTAAATAAAACCCATCGGTTCACAACTTCCTGAGAAATCAGAACGAACAATAAACGATAAAAAACGCATCCTGCAGCAGTGCTAATGATTACCCATGATCCTCCTCTCCTTCCTCCTCAGAGTGATGTGGGCTGTGCCTAAAGTTTCTCCTCAGCCTTATTGCTTTTGCTGCCCAAGACAATATTATTATCTGGAGCTGCAGGCCCCCAGCACACAACTTGTAAATAATAAACCATGCTGGACAGACGCCTGTGAGGCTACTGCTAATCCTGCTATTATTCCACTTTTATTGGTGCTATTTGCTCATTATTCCTCCTCTCCTCTGGCTGCAGAGAGCCGTTAAATTATGCTCAGCCTGTTGTTTTCCTGGGAGCAGAGCGGACGGCGCCGTTCAGCCTCCATTCCTTTCTGCCGCTTCTCCTCGGCCGCATCCAGGCCTCAGAGAGTCTCAGTGGGGGGCAGCAGATCCTGTCAGTCGGGAAGTTAATCTGAATGTTTTCATCCTGTTTTAATTTCCAACATTCTTTTGTACCGGTAATCTGACATCAGGATTCAGGTTATAACTGCATGTGAATGAAATCGACAGAATTATTATATTCATGTTTTACCAGTGTTGTATAGTAACGAAGTATAAACACTTCCTTCACTACTTAAGTATATTTTGGAGTACTTACTTTCCTCGAGTATGAACAATTTTGATAACTTCACTATATTTCTGAACTTAATTTCATACTTTCACTCTGATACATTTTCAATGTGTGGTTTAGTTACTTGTTACAAAAAAAAGAGAAACGCTGGAGTTTTGACCCACCAACTGATTGGCTGCTACAGTCAGTAACTACTTACCTGGGCTTGTTCATCTCCACCAATAGGAAACACCTGTTTCTCTTCTCCCATTAAACACAAAGTCTCCTGATGAGCATCAGCCTCATGTCCCTAATGCCACATAATGACCAGTTGTTGCACCAATAGTTTGTGAAGTAGAGAAATTAATCGTAACGGCTTTTTTTCTTCATGTTGGCCACATTTTCAACACTGACCTCACTTGAAGGGAAAACTTAAGGCTTACAAAAACTTAGTATTTTCTGTCCTGGAGGGGAAACTAAGCAGCTGGTTAAGTTGTAAAGCAGGTTAAGTTATTAACCTTGTAGGTGAAGCACCTAATGATGCTGCAGGTTTATCTATTAGCAGGTTTAATTTTGCCTGCACTTGTTTGTGTTTATTACTTTAACTGTATTTGACAAGTTTACCAAAATATAAAAAATGTCATTCAAACTGCATTTGCCTTGCTTTACTTTTTACTTATACTTTTCATTACATCACTTGAGTTCATCCATTTGTACAGTAATTTTCATACTTAAATACAAGAAAATTCAGATACTTTAAGACTTTAACTCAAGTAACATTTCTGTCAGTGACTTGGACTTTTACCAAAGTCATTTTTTGGAGAGGAACCTAAACTTTTACTTGACTCTGAGATTTCAGTACTTTATACAACACTGTGTTTTACAGACAGTGACATTTCATCCAGCTGTTTGTCTTGCAGACGGAGCATCACTGACGAACCTGCAGGTTAAACATCTGAACCCATGAAGGTCAAACATCCAGATAATGAGGCGACTCTATGGAGCTTCATCTTTCTGCTTGTTTCATTTTCTCCTTGTTAATTTATCCTGTTGTCTTTGGAAACAGTTTGGATTTTAAATCGCTACATGGATAAACTCTGCATTTACATTTATTTTCTTTATTCTGTTGCTTCCCGTTTCATTTCAGTATCTTCTCCACAACTGATGCTGTTTCTTTATCACCAGAAAGCTGCACTTGTTGCTTCTCTACTCAAATCCTTCCCTGAAGCAAATTACAGTGATTATGACTTCCTTCCACAGTTTTAATGATTGTGTGTTGAAGGCAGAGAACCAGTGGAAATTGTTTAATCTATTGGACTAAAAACTGCTGTGGAAAAATACTTTTTCTTCTTAGATTTCTTGTTTTTGCTTCAACTTAAATGTTTCAGATTATTAAACAAATTCTAGCAGAAAACCTGAGAAGATAAAAGCAAAATTTTGTTTCTCTTTGCAGTTTTCTGTGCTTTTATTCTGAAGTTTGTTTTTGTGACGCTGACAGATATTGATCAGGTTTTAAGTTTGGTTGATGCAGAAATCAGGATTTTCTGTTTCAGGCTCTTTTCTCTGACTTATGGCTCTGTTATGAAGTTTAAATAAACAACACTTTGTATTTTGAATTGCAAATTTAAAGAAAAGCGCTGTCATCTCAGAAGATGAATAATTTGATGATTTTTTTGTTTGTAAAAGTAACAGATCCCACAGGATCCTTACGGTTAAATGATGTGCCTCACTTCCTGTTGGAAACTCCAGGAACAACAAAAACTCAGAATGAACATTTAAATGTTGTCCTTCTAAAATCTTTGACATTTTATAAAATGAGACTAGTTATGTTAATTTGTAAAATGCTAAAATTATTTTTACTAAATGCAAGAAAGTTTTAATTTTAGCCACTGATCTGTGAAATGAAGCATCTCTGGAGGAGATCTGTGTTACCGTTGGACAACAGCTGGAACAAACCTGCACCTGAGGGTCAAAGGTCGGCCAGACTCACCTGGCCTGATGCAAGAAGAGCTTAAATCAATTTCACCACATCTTTAGTTTCATCTCATTAGATTTATGATCAAACCCAAAGAAATTCTAAACAGATACAAGATTGTGATGGACCGAGTTAAAAACAGGAGGAGACACAAGATATTAAATAGAAAAATAAGGTTTTTATTTTAACCCAAAGATTAGAAAATGACAAAAAGATAAACAGAGCTCATAAAAGAGGTTAAAGAAACAAAACTGAACTCAAGCAAAAATGTAAACAAACTGGCAGCACAACAAACATAACTGACCTCACAAAGAAATGACACTCAGGGGTTTGTATGATCAGACCAATTAAGACACAATAGGGGAAACTAAACAGAACACAAAACAAATAACAGTACAGCTAAGTTTGACTAAACTAAAGACTCACAAAAGAGTCAAAAATATTAAAGTTTAAATACTAATATTTATTTAAATACAAAACTTATCTAAACAAAGAAACTACAAATTTCCCCTGCCAGCAGTGGTTCAGTCCAATCAGCATTTAAGCTGCTGAGACCTGACCTCCATCTTTGTCTGGTCACTCCAAGGCAGGTAAGGACCACAAACAAAAGGTACAAACAATCTAAACTCAAGTTGATATAAATATACATGCTAACTAAATGTATGCGCTAACATAAAGAACAAATGCATCCAAATCAACTAATAAATGTTTTACTGAAACTCAAGTGTTGCTGTGTTTGAATGAAAAAATAAATTGTGCATAAAAGTTACCGACTTCAGAGTGTTACCATGGATTTGGTTATGAGATTATAGATCTTAAGAAACCAGAACATCTAAAGCTCATAAGGTCAGAGGTCATAAAAAATCAGGGTCAGAACCTCAACTGACCAAACCAGAGACAAAAACAAAACTCCTGAAAAAATATGAGACACAAGTGGAATTAAATCCACTTGGCTGCAATAACTTCTGGGGGGGGTTTTATTTCGATATTTAACTTATTCAATTTTAAACTCCAGAAGCCTTCATCTTTATTTCTGTTAGTAACTTTAATCCTCTTTGTTTTTCTTAGAGTAAATCTTTCCTCTCTGTCCACTTTGCTGGAGTTCTTGGTTTGCAGGTTTGGTTTCCTTTCAGCGTCTTGTTTTCAGGATCAACCTCCTGGTCTGACCAAAGCGAAGCGTCGCTTTTCATTGTGTCCCTTCAGTTACTGATTTCACATCTTTTTAGATCCCAACGGCTCTGAATCTCAGAACTTCAACAGGCTGAACGTCTGAAGTTTAAACGGGGAAAGTTTCTGTCAAAACGCTCTGAATCCTGGTTCTCATCATCCTGATGAAGAGTCATTTCACTCACTGTTTGCCGGCAGTGAAATTAGTGAAACTAGATGTACGAGTGTCTTAATTTAGTCACCAGAAAGTGAATTTTTTTATTGCATTTTACAAAATTATAAAATGTTTTACTTGTTTATTATGTTTATGGAAGCTCTGAGGATTCCTAACAGTTAAATTAAATGTCCAAATAACATTAATATTAAAAGGTACATTATCCAGAGAAAACAGTAATAAACAAGTAAACAGAGCTGCAACAAACACAACTTTTGGTTTGGGGATATTTTGTGAACTTGGTGTTTTTAATGAGCAACTAAACATTTTTCATACATTCATAAAAATCCCACTTTCATTAGCCGGTTGTTGTCCTCAGCTCAAATTACGCAGGAAAAGGGTAAAACGTGTCGCTCTCAAGTGGTTGGAAGCCATAATGGATGGAAATCTGTGATGACAGCCTTCATTAGTCAGCTGGTCAGTCAGTTGGGGGGGAAATGAAGGGCAGAAGAGCTTGATTTAATTCTGATGAATAATCCCTTGAGACAAACGGCAAGCAGAGTTTTTCTCCAGAAAACTTCTCTCACATAGAAAATGAGTGGGCAGGTTGTGATGGTACCTCGGTTCTTTCTCCCAGCCTCTCCAATTATCCTAATCAGTCAGCAGCCATCCTTAAAGCTCGTGCTAGCAGCTAATACAACTCCTGGCTAAGATTGCCTCCCTCTGCTGCTAATGAACTCGAGCCGAACGGGAGTGAAAAGGTAACAGAGGTCCTTACTGTGTGATCACAGCTGCAGTAAAGCACCAATTTACAGCACCGAGTGTCTGAGTGTCTGCTCTGCATTCAGACATACGAGTCGCTGTGAACATTGATTTCCCAGCGCTGAGTGAAAGCACATCCAGCGCCTCAGGCTGCAATGATCATATGTTAACAAGACGGGCCTGGTGGGGGAAACACACAATAAGGCAACATGTTGACTTGCGTTATAACCGACAGAGTTGGGTAGGAACCAGGTACATCTACATGAGTGACTTTTTTTGAAGAAATGGACTTTTGAGGAAAATTTCTGGATTTTCTTCCCACTGAATGAAAAACATGTTTTAACCAAAAATCACCAGACAGAAGCATCTGCAGTTTGTCTTTCACAAGTTTTTATTTAATTAACTGATTCTGAACATTTTTATTTTGCCTAATCTTGTAATTTTTTTGTTATATCAATTATTGTCATTTGTGTCCTTAAAATATCAAAATTTCCTCTTTATTCTTTTGTCCATCTGCTTATTAATCAAATTTTATTTGTATAGCAGATTTCAGCAGCAAGGCATTTCAAAGTGCTTTACATAATTAAAATAAAAACAGCTTGTGACAGTGAATAAATGGTGAAAAAGAGATTGTGAAAAAATAAAATAGATTAAAAAAGATAACATACTTTTGTTACAGAATTTTTTTGGACAGCATCTTTTGACTTTTGCTTCAATAAAGAAGTTGAAGTTCTGCTATTGCAGATTAAAACATGCTGCAATAGGATTATAGATACTATTGCAGCATTGCTGGAATCCCAACATGTGAATTTTGAACTGAAAAATCATTTTTTTTCTGTCAATTTTCATATTTGAATTTGATTTTGTTTCATTTCAGAGAATTTTTCAGTCATTTTTGTGAAAATGTTCCCATTTTGTTGAATCCAGATGTGCTGCTTTTAGAATGTATCATTTCTGCTGAGGTTTTTAGTATTTGCTTGAAAATATTAATCTCATCCATCTTAAAGTGAAACTTTGTGTTGTAGCTCAAACCAGTTTGAACTTAATTAAGCCAAGACTTTCAGAGCTCAGAATAAAAAACCTGAAAAAGGTTTGTCTCTTAGTTTAAAATGGCTGAAAATTCATTATTTTAGCCAAACTCTTTAAACTCAGATCAGTAGAATAAAATGTTTCTTTTTCTGGTTTGTTAGTATATACCTGTAAATATTATTTTAATATGTTTTGAATCACCTTGATTTTACTGTTAAGGTGTCTCTGATGTAAACAGGAAATGGATTAAATCCTGAGTTTTTATAATGTTTAATAATTGATGGTTCAATAAATCAGAATTAATAAACGAATGAATTTATATCAGATTGTTAACGTTGACTGAGGATAAAACCTAAAAGTTTTGATGTCTGTCCAGATTTGAAGTCTTCAGCATTCCCTTGTTTCAACCAGCCTGTTCCTCTCTGACCTTTGACCTCTGATATCCTGCTGTCCAGCTGTGAGTCGGCTGAATGTCAAACTTTCCATCTGAACGTTTGTGAACTATTTCCTTCCTCGCCGCCCGTCCTCACATGGTTTCCATGGCAACTGCTCCTTTGTTTCTGTGTCTTTCTGTGTGTTTGACTGGGGTCAAAGGTTGATGCTGTTCGGGGTTCAAACGTTTACATGGGGAGAAACTAACCAAACTACCAGGTGGCTTTAGGGAATTTGTTTTAGTTAATTGTAAAATAAATGAAGGTAAATTTGAATGTGTGTAGATCAGCAACCTGCAGCTCTGTGGCTCTTAATAACTTTGGATTGAAGTAAGAAGCAGCTAAGATTTCTAAATATAGTGATAACCTGCAGACTTTGGCCGCTTTGTCTTTCTTTTGCATCTCTATAACAAAGTCCGTCATTTGCGTGCAGTGTGCCTTTTGTCCTTAAATATTAACCACTAAACATTATTTTATTTACTTTAAAACCTAAAAATGCTAAATATGATGGTGGTTCTTTAAAAATAACAGCACATTTCCAAAAACAGCTGTTAATCAGAAATTATACATAATGTAAACTGGAGGTTAAAACATGTCTTTCAGACCTTTGGTCTGAATTAATCTCATATTTCTGGATTCGGTGTAAAATAGTGTGTTGTGTAAAATGGCTTTAACGTCATTATTATAACTTTTAACGTGTAACGTGACCCAGCAGGTTCTGGTTCTTCCTGCCTGATGTTGTTTCTGTGAATGTCGTCGCTCCTCCATGTTTGTCCTGCCTGGTTTTCTCCACCGAACAGAAATGTGAGAACTGAGTGACTGAGAGAAGAGAAAGGTCAGTTAGTGGAAACTGGACGGTGGAGTCGCTGTTGGCGCCGTGATGATATTTTGGCTTTGCAGCAGAATGTGTGTCGGAGCAGCATGTTTTACTTATAGTGGAGGATCAGAGAACGGATCAATATTGAACACACTGCAGAGCCCAGCTGAGATTCGCTGCTTCAACAAAATATGAAAGACAATTCAGTGTGAGGCTGAAAGGGAGTATTAAAAAAATAATTAGATTATAAAATCAACTGAATTTGCAAATGCATTTTGTTACAGAAAACAAAATATTTATATTTGCATTGTCACCATAAACTCACTAGGGCTGTAGTGATACAATAATCTCACGATACGAGACACGATATTCTGCCCACGATACGATATATATTGCGATATTCAGCAAACGGTACTATTCAATACACTTTTGCGATTTTCTGAAAGATTTTAGAGGGACAGAGTGACATTTTTGGTGACATTTTGTGACTGTTATAAAGTTGGACTGAATTAATTTAACTGAAAACTGATTAAAAGCACCAACTACACAATACCTGGTTCTGGTTGGACACAGACTTAAAGTGGACAGCTGGACAAAATGAACCAAAGAAGTGGAGAGAAAACATGTTTCTTTTAGTTGAAACAGTCCAAACTGTAGCTGACATGCATTAGTAAAGTAAATAAAGTGAACCAAGTTCCTGCTCTGAATAGTTTGATACCTTTTTAACCTGAACATCTGAAGGAATCTCTCTAAGCCTGATGACCTGGTGAAGCCAGCAGTGAGTGAACAAGGTGACAGTTGGATGTTACGATACTTGAGGATGAATATTAATTTTTTCTAGGAAAGAAAATATCAATATATATCGCGATATCGATATTATTATACAGCCCTAAAACTCACCACTAAATATTTTTGTAAACATTTTGGCAGTAGAGACTCCAGGCATTATCAGTGACCTCTAATTTCTATAAATGCATAAAATCTACAATGTCTGAAAGAAAAAGAGAAAATCTAAGAATAAAATCCTTAATGGTGGAGACAGAAAATATAATTTCATTTTCCTAGCAGGTCCGCTGTCGTCTGACAAGTCAGATTTATCTGGTGTACCGTTGGGAGGTTCGTGTCTGAGGCTGAGGAGCCGCTTTAGAAAGCTTCTTCTAACAGGAAGTCACATTTTTGGTCAAAATCTTCCTTTATGCTAAAACTACCTGATATTTAAGCTGCACTGTTCTGGTGAAACACGGAGCTTTCAGTCTTTATGCTGTTTAATGTGAATTAACTTGTCATGCTGCTGCAGGAGGTTTGTTTTTGATGAACTTCTTTATCGTTGGTCAGAAAACTCATTTTCATTCTGACCTTCGTGTCAGCCTTAACGTTTATCAGCACACAGGTGTCGACCTGTTTTCTCTCTCTCTCTCTCTGACTGTTGACTCATTCTTACAGCAAACACCTGGAAGCTCTTAGTCATGTCGGCTTGGAATCCAGAATCCAAAACCATTCTTCACTTTTTCCTGCTTCATACTGAAGAAACACTTCAGAACCCAACTCCAGTCCAGTCCGCTTTAACTCCAGTCCAGTTCACTTTAACTCCAGTCCAGTTCACTTTAACTCCAGTCCAGTTCACTTTAACTCCAGTCCAGTCCACTTTAACTCCAGTCCAGTTCACTTTAACCCAACTCCAGTCAGTTTGCATAGAAAGTCCGATTCATTTGGTGTGAATGCATAATTAAAGTAAAAATTCTAACTTTGGTTATCCAAACCTCGGTCTGGACTCAGTTGAAGTGAACTCTGGTTCGGTTCGAATGCATATGTTTGAACGGCGTGGTCCACTCTGGTCCACGCCGAGCGGACCAGAGACCGCTTCAGAACAGGAAGTGGACTACAATGCAGAGCATTCTGGGTAAATACAACCAAAACAAATGTGCTAGCCTAGTGATAGCAGGAGAAATGGTTCATCTTTCACCAAAACAAGACAAATCCTAAAATCTGACTCCATTTTTGTTTACACTTTGCCTTCATGTCGTTTCCTTCGGTGGTTCTTGGTGCAGCGCCACCACAGGCCCGGAGGGGAACAGGTTTTTTTACGGTTTGGTTTGTTTGACTCACAGCTGAAAACGTTGCAGCCTGGTCCACCGGACCATCAGGTGTGAAACACTCCGAGTTTCTAAACATGTTTCCATCATGTTTCGCTTAATCGTGTTTCACACCTGACCCGCCTGGTCCGTTTTAAATGGACCAGCCTTTCTTCACTCCTTGATCAGCTGTGAAAACACTCCAACAACTCTTGGTGCCAACCAAACAACCGGACCCAGGTCCGTTTTTAGTGCTGGTCTCGGTTCACTTCTGGTGAGAATACAAACTGAACCGACGACGGGAATCTGCGTCTTTTTGGACTCAACGAGCCGCCGCTGCTCAGCATCATAGTAAGAACAAACCCTTTGGTGTTGCTAACAAAGATCCTGATTGGACTGGAACCGCAGTGATGCTCAGATCATCTTGTGTCTTCAGACCGTTAACGGCGCCGATCCACAATTAGGAATATGACTTCATGAAAAGTTGACTTTCAGAACGTCGTTGCAGTTGGAATAACAGAAATTCAGCCAGCATTTCCAAACATTATTTCTGGGTTTGTTCCGTCATTTCCGTCTAATAGGAGGAAAGTTTGTCGCCTGCTTTGTTTACAAATGATTCTGCTTACAAAAAAGAGCAACATAACTGCACCAAACCATGAAATCTGCTGTCAATTCACCATAAATGTTTTTAGAGAAACATAAAACGCACATTTATGTTCACGAAGCCTCTGAAGTCATTTTGAATCTGCGTTGATCTGAAATTATTAGCTGCTAACGGCTCCTTTGAGATCCTCACATCAGTTTGTGTCAATATGTTCACCTTCCTCACACCGTCTGATCTGGAGCTGTGCAGCAGGAGTGGATCGGCCCACAGGACTCTCTCCTCCTGACCTGCTCATGTGTCATCTGCAATATTCTCAGCCAGCGTTTGATAGGAAGAGCTCTTTTCATGGAGCACCGCGCCGATCTTTTACTTACTGGCTGATTCTACATGAGAGCCAGCTGACTCCCTTCAGGACATGTAGATGAACCGAAGCGTTGCTGCTGTTCAGGCGGAGCTGAAAGATCTGCACAGGAAGCTACAGGTGCAGCTTTCACGGGAAAAGAACCAAAGTATTTCTGTCATTTCTAATCCATTACAGACAGCGATTATTTCCATTAGCCGCTAATGAAAGCTTCATTTGCTTGTTAATTGTTTTTATGAAGGAAGTGATCTGAGTTATGTAATTATGGAAGAAGTCAAGGACACATGAAGGACAGGATGTTTGCAGTTTTCTATCTTTTTATTTCAGTTCATTTTTAATGTTTTGTTGGTTATTATTCTATTCTATTATTCTAAAATTATTCTATTATTCTTTGCTTCCTTTTCCAGAAGAAAAGCCAGAAGGATAAAACTCACCAACAATCTAAAATGACCAAGAATCCAAACTGAACAAGCAGCAGAGAAATGAACCGACACGGAAGTAAATTAGTGCCAATAATAAAAGCACCAGTGGAACATAAAGAAATTTTACCTTTTCACTTTTAAAAAATGTAGTTATAATAACCACAATTATGACGTTAATGAGGTGCAATTATTTTTCTTGAGAGACAGCATTTTGAACAGTTCCAGTATTGAACAGTTTGTTTATTTGAACAGTTTGTTTATTTGAACAGTTCCAGTATTTGAACAGTTTATTTGAACAGTTTCCAGTATTTGAACAGTTCCAGTATTGAACAGTTCCTGTATTTGAACAGTTTGTTTATTTGAACAGTTCCTGTATTTGAACAGTTCCAGTATTTGAACAGTTTCAGTATTTGAACAGTTTGTTTATTTGAACAGTTCCAGTATTTGAACAGTTCCAGTATTGAACAGTTTGTTTATTTGAACAGTTTGTTTATTTGAACAGTTTGTTTATTTGAACAGTTCCAGTATTTGAACAGTTCCAGTATTGAACAGTTTGTTTATTTGAACAGTTTGTTTATTTGAACAGTTTGTTTATTTGAACAGTTCCAGTATTTGAACAGTTCCAGTATTGAACAGTTTGTTTATTTGAACAGTTTGTTTATTTGAACAGTTCAGTATTTGAACAGTTCCAGTATTTGAACAGTTCCAGTATTGAACAGTTTGTTTATTTGAACAGTTTGTTTATTTGAACAGTTCCAGTATTGAACAGTTTATTTGAACAGTTCCAGTATTTGAACAGTTCCAGTATTGAACAGTTCCTGTATTTGAACAGTTTGTTTATTTGAACAGTTCCAGTATTTGAACAGTTCCAGTATTTGAACAGTTCCTGTATTTGAACAGTTCCTGTATTTGAACAGTTCCTGTATGACAGTTCATATTGAACAGTTTGTTTATTTGAACAGTTCCAGTTTTTGAACAGTTCTTTTATTTGAACAGTTCCAGTATTTGAACAGTTTGTTTATTTGAACAGTTCCAGTTTTTGAACAGTTCTTTTATTTGAACAGTTCCCGGTGAATCAGCTTGTCTCGCCCTTTGCTCCTTAGCATGTGTTGCTAACAGAGATGCCGCCGTGTTGACAGATTTGCTGTCAGCCCATGTTTGTTCCAGCTGATCTGATCACGTATGTACAGATCACATGTTGGCTCTGCTCCCTTTTCACTTTCTTATCTGCGGTTTGAGTTTTCCAACAAATTCAAGATGATTAGTTTTTATTCCAGGTAAATTGATTTGTATTTTAAAGCGGCAGCTCCACAGGCACTCGGTCCTGCATTAGCAGAGGCGGCGGCTCTGAGAGGTAATGGAGCGAACAAAATGCTAAATTTGTTTTATTCTGTGCTGAGTGGTGGAAGCAAAGAGACGAGTTTGGCTCGTCTCTTTGCTGAGCTGACCTTTGCAAAGCAGCTGCTCTCTGCAGTTCACCCACCACTTCTACACTGAAAGGAAAACACTCCACTGTGTGTGTGTGTGTGTGTGTGTGTGTGTGTGTGTGTGTGTGTGTGTGTGTGTGTGTGTGTGTGTGTGTGTGTGTGTGTGTGTGTGTGTGTGTGTGTGTGTGTGTGTGTGTGTGTGTGTGTGTGTGTGTGTGGTAGTGTGGACAAAAACAGTGACTGATAGCTGGAGTAGCATCCAGGATTTCATCGTCTTGTTTCTAACGCTGCTTTGCGTCAGTTTGTCGAAATGCAAAGGTGACGGTAATAATCCTGTATCAATAAACTGTCATTTCTGTTTTATAATTATTCATTATTGCCTCCATGAGGATCTCAAACCAACATGTTTCTGTGATTATTAGTTTTAGAAAATGATGTATTTTTGTTTCTTTTGCTACAAACTGAAACAACATTCAAGTTTAGGTTATTTTGCTGAAGATCAAACTGAATTTCATCAAACAAGATATCAATATTCTGATTTGTTTTAGCTGACTCAGTCATTTAGATACACTTTAAGTGTTTTAATTTTTGGTTTATTGACTGATTTTTGTCTTGAAAGCTGCTGTTAAACAGTTTGACTCGCCTCTCCAAACTCATCCTGATGATTTCATTGGTTCTTCGCTGCCAAAGTTTTCAGGAAGAGACTTGGGCTCCTAGTTTGTGTGTTGTAGTTTTGCGGGTGCTGTCGTTTAGACAAACTGTTTTCCTTTGCCGTTTAGCATCTTCAGTCATTTGTTTGACATTTACTGTAGTGGAAGCAGATGGTGTGAGTCTCGGTTACAAGTTTCTGACACCCTAAGGATTCACTGCGTCGATTACACCAACATGTCTGCCACGTTTGGCTTCTTAATCGATGACATATGAGCTCTATTACAGCAGAGGTATTAAAAGCCAAATCATTCTTTAACGAGCATTTAGCTTTAGGGTCTATAAAGTCCCAGATGTTTGGATCTGATTTTTACAGGATGTAAATGAAACTTTTTAAACTTTGCAACAAATGTCAAAACTTTTCTGCACCCTTGATTTTAAGAGGACGATCCAGGATTTTGATCAGGTTTATTTTTATGAATATATTTTTAAAAAACTGCAGATTTAGCAGAAAAAAACTCCCTTTAAAATCACACACACACACACACACACACACACACACACACTAATCTACATTTAGGAAGTGACTTTAAACGGGCTCGAAAGCTGATGAAAAACATTTGGACTACAAAATGAAATGGCATCAGCATGTGACATATAAATCAGCTTCCTACAGCTTTTCCATTATGTCCTGCTTAATGATCCCAGAGAAATTCATGTGCCTTCCCAGCATTTCTGTCTGACTTGACAAAGAAATGAAACATGCACACATCCCGCACACATGCACCGTGATGCATGTCTGTCTGGATGAATTAAAGGCAAATGAAGGAGTGTGTGTGTGTGTGTGTAGGTGTGTGTGTGTGTGTGTAGGTGTATGTGTGTGTGTGTGTAGGTGTATGTGTGTAGGTGTATGTGTGTGTGTGTATGTGTGTGTGTGTGTGTGTGTGTAGGTGTATGTTGTGTGGTGTATGTGTGTGTGTGTGTGTGTGTGGTGTATGTTTGTAGTGAGTGTGTGTGTGTGTGTGTGTGTTGTGTGTGTGTGTGTGTGTGTGGTGTGTGGTGTGTGTGTGTGTATGTGTGTGTGTAACCAGACACACACACATACCAGACCTAAGCCTGGTCCCCACTTGGAGAAACCCTGTTTTAGGGTCAGGGGTCAGAGTTAGGACTAAGGTGTGAATTGAGTTTTGGTTGGTTAGGTATGTGATGGTTATGGTTAGGAAAAGGATAAAGGTCAGGGTTAGGTTGGGTTTAGGCTTTAGAAATGAATGGAAGTCAATGGAAAGTCCCCACTTAGCAGCGTAAGACTGTGGTGTGTGTGTGTGTGTGTGTGTGGTGTGTGTGTGTGTGTGTGTGTGTGTGTGTGTTGTGTGTGTGTGTGTGTGTGTGTGTGTGTACCCTTTGCATGTGATGTCACACTCTTTGCCTGATGGACGTCAAAGCGACCTATGCCAGCCTTTACTCCTGTAAAGCTTGTCTTGTCGAAATCAGCTGGTAGCCTGATGTGTCTTTATGGAGTAGATTTCACTTTAAAATGGTCAGAAGCTTCTTCACAATCTGACGAGGAAACAAGCCAAGCTTTCTATTTTACCGTAAAACTTTTAATGAGGACAGAAGACGGCGATGGATAGCAGCCGTCAGTCCAGCAGCCGGCAGCGGCAAATTCACAGATTTGCAGAGGATACTTAACATTCATCTGCTTAATAAGTAAGATTAATAAGATGCAATCAAATAATGATGCATTGTGGAGACAGTAGCTGCTGTGAAGCTGCTTTCCATCCAGGCTGTTGTGGTTGGTTGGTTGGTTTTTAGCGTGTTCCTGCGTTTTCCTGGTCCTGGGAAAACCAGGAAGTTGTTGATGAAGAAGTGCCGAGTCATGGCGGCTGAGCTAAAAGCTAAAACGCTTATTACCATTAAATTTAATGGGTTGCAATGGCCTAGCCAAAGTCCAGACCTAAGTCCAACTTTGAATCTGTAGAAACCTGATGTTCTCCATCCAGCCTGACATAAAGTAAAAATAAAAGATGTGTCAACTGCAGAGACAAAAAGCTGGACCTGCAGGAAGGTAACCCCAGTCTCACCTGTTGTTGATTTGATGTGTTTTTAATGTAGCTTTATGTTCCGCGTTCTGCCACAAATTGCCTCTCAGAGGACATTAAAGTTTAAGCGCCAGCCGTTGGCAACAAGATCCTCATATGAAACATCAGCCAACATATCGCAGCTCCTCCCTGTTTCATACACACTTTGCAAACTGGTCTGTAGATTAACAGTCGCTGGAGACAAATGCCTGTTTTAGAGGCAGGCCAGTCTGGGCAGAGCGCTGGACGAGCCTGATAATCTGGCATAATCTCACTGGACTCATCAGATTGGTTCCTCAGGGCGAGCTGAGGAGAGTTCTGCTGTTTCTGCTTTGGTCTGGACTTTTAAAATACTGTCTGTTTTTCATAAGTTCTTCAATTCTTGCTTTTTGTCACAACAAATTAAAAGGTGATGTGATATGACAAGTTTTATTAAATGATGTTTTGATCCTTTTTGTTCTGACCAGATCAAAAAGGATCGTTTCAGATTTCAGAAGCTGCAGAGCGACGTCAGGAAATATTCACTAACGTGTTGCTTATTTATTTTACTGTAAAAATTCAAGCACATAAATCATATGTATGATTTTTATATTTCCCATCAGCCACTTGCATTTCAGGATGACGGCCATTTTTCAAGATGGCTGCCGTTTTTAAAACCAGTTGAATTTTATACCACATCAAATATTTTAGATTTTGGTCAAACTATTCAAACAACTTTAAAGTGATAATAAAATCAGAAACTGAGAACTTTTCACGTGCTCAGTGGTTTAGCATTAGCCTCAGCTTTGTCTTTATGCTACACTAAACTGCTTAGCGGTTTCGTGTAGCTTCTGATTAACTAGCGGTTAGCGGTTTAGCGCTAGAGAAGCTTAAATTTGCGGTTGGTGAAGCTAACATTTTGGTTAGCTTCACTGCTGCTGATTGCATACGCTGCGTCCCTACGCGTTGCATACGCTGCAACGCATAGGGACGCAGCACCAGAGGGGCGTCAAAACCCCGTCTGGAGGCCGATGATGTTTTCACAAACACTTCAGCGCCTCTCGCTCCTTCACCTCGCAAACATAGCGAGGTGAATGTAGCGAGTTTTACCTTCACGTATTGTCGCCCTGGGGGTTGAGCGAGTGAGCGTCGCTCCTCCACCCTGATGTTCCTTCCCTGGTGGAGTGGGGGGGGGGGTGATTTATGTTTTCGCATCCACCTGAATAATGTGTAGTTGCGCCACTGCAAACATATATTCTCCATTACAGCGATGGCAGCCATTTTGAAAAATATCCACAAGAAAAGGGAAACAGAAAATTGTAAATTATGAATTTTCCTTTCACTAAACAATGATGCACAACATACAATTCAATGAAGGAGAGGCTGTAACATCAAAAAGGTGGAAGAACCCAAAGGGTATTAATACGTTTGCACCATATTTTATGTTTTTGTCTGGAATTGTACGTTTGTATCCAAACCTTTTCTTTTCAGAAGAAAACTTGCTTCCTTCTCACTGATCTCTGTGACCTGAGGCCAAGCAGCTCCACAGGATTTAAAGTTTGGAGCTTAAAAACACGATAATCATTTTCTTCACTTCTATGTTTTGTAATTCTCACCAAAAACAACTCTTAAAAACACATGCATATTCCGCTCGCTATTTTCTCTTCTTAGCTAAAAGCATAAGCCTGTAATGAGGCTTTCATTTACATTTGAAGGCTTTGCATCACTTTGATGGAGCATGTAGGGCATTTATTAAACATGGAACCTTTTCAGCACGTCTTTTGAAAGCAGCTAAACGTGCAGTTTCACCCAGAGGTCTGTTTTTTCCACCATGAAACACTGTGCTGATGTGATAATACTTCAGAAATGCCCTCAGATCATAATTATGCTCCATTATGTCAGGCTGGTGGTTGGTCCAAAGTGGATGGTCTAACTGGCAGAAATAATCCTCTTAATTATCTTCCTAGAAACCATCTTTACATGAACTCTCTGGTATGCAGGTGAAATGCAGGTCACTGCTGCCTGCCGCCATTTTTACACTCGTTTACGTTTCTTCAGCCAACAATAAAGCAGCTTCTGGTTTACATAGATTTTCTGTCTCCGTCCTTTAAACCTTTGGGTTTGGATCAGATATCGACATCTAGCTCCACTTTTAACCCTTTTTTTGCTGATCCCATGAAATTTCTGTTTCAGCTGTAACTTGCAATCTTCAGGTTTAGTGGAATTAAAATGGCAAATCAAAGATCTGCTGAGTTACAGGGGGAAAAAAAACTTCATTAGTCTGTTGGAAACCACTTACACTTTAATGAAGATTACTTTGTAAAAGTACTGTGATTGATTTAATTGTGAGTTAACATGGAGTCATCAGCATAAATGTCACATTCATGATTATACAACATGCAGCTTCAACAGGTTCCAGAAACAAGATTTGGATGCACAAGTTTGATCTTGTTTAGTCTTTTCAGCTGTTCCACACAGACTCTAGTATAAACTTGTTGTATATCAGTAACATTTTGGTCGAAAGCTGCAAACACATCGTACCTTTTTGTTGCCTCTGGCGTAATCCTGGCTGGATGTTCGAACAATCATCTTGGCAGAATTAACTGAATGTTTTCAGCTTGTTAAACACACAGAAGAGTGATGTCTTCATCATCCGTCCCTAACGCAGTTTTGGTTTGTTAGGAGTCACTTTGCAGTTGAAAAATCCAGTTATGTCCATTTTTAACTACCTTCACTGTGTGTCATATTACAGTGTTGAATCAGATCCACCTGAGGAGAGAGACGTGAGGCTGTGTGAACATCCATGTGGATCATGTTGAGCAGATACCTGATTATGTTTAACTTCCTTATTGGGTGAAATCAGGATTTCACAGGCTTCTTTTCTGCAGCAGCAGCTGATGGTCTCTGACTGCACATCCAATTCCAGCGTAATGAATCAATTAGGAGATGTGGCAGGAAGCTGACAGGACGCTGGAGACATTCATGAAATGAACTCAGAGTTACAGTCAGTCTGAGATCCTGGTCAGCACCAGCGCTTCAGTTCCACTGCAAAAACACAGAACCTCATCAAGTGCTTCCATCTCAATGGAGCACGTGAAATAAGATACAAATAACTTGAATATTGAGTTTTAAATGTTCAGATCAAGTGAGAAATCCGCCAGTGGACCTGCTACTTTTTATTGACTTGTTTTAAGCCAATTATTAAGGAATTATTGGCTTAAAACAAACTCCTACACAGTAAAAATGCCAGTGTGGAATTAACACCCAAGCCAAGTCAGCTGGTGTTAAAGTAACACTTTTGAAAGTGTTAAAAGTTTGACACCCATTTTTTTGTTAAATGAACATTGATCTATAATACTGAAATGGGTTTAGGAAAAGCTAAACTTTCCATTTCTGTGTATTGTTTGAAATATTTTCCACTGGATATAATTCATATTGACACCTTGTGGATCAATTAGTTACTTCATTAATGTCACATTATGTTTTGTGGTTTTACTTTTAACATATTTTAACACTAACACCGTTGTAAATGTTAATGTGACTCTGTGTTGTTGAATTTAACACTAGCTGAATTGGACACATATAGACACTATTGGGTGTTAATTCAACACTGACATTTTTACTGTGTATACCTGCTGAAGACTTATGTGTATGTTAGTTTTGTCTTATTTCAAGTGTGCTAAGATATTTGCACTAGAAACTATTCAAAATCCTCCGTAAGGTTTTGTGTTTTTGCAGCGTCGATTTTATCCACCACCTTTATTTTGCCCACAGACATGACCCCAAATCAGAAAGTGGGAGGCTGTTTCAGTAGCTGCGAGCAAAAGGATTTTTTTATGGTTCATAAGTTCAGAAATTATAAAAAGAGCTTTAGCAAGCATTCACTGAAGTGCCCTTAAGCAAGGCACTCAAATCCCAGCTCCTGATGCTCAGTTGCCAGGAGGAAAGACCGTTCCGGCACCTCAAGGAGCTTAATGCGTTTCAATGTCAGAAGGCAAGAAAATCTGCTGTGGTGCTCAACAAAATATGGCCTTCAGAGCAAAAAAAGCAAGAAATATTAACATTTCTGTCAACACAACACAGTTTTTGCTCTGGCAACCTGTCAAACCTTCTCTGAAGTGCAGATGAGTATAATATTGTTTTGTGAACCGTCGCTGACAAAAGACAACACGAGTTTTGTTTGTCTGCTTTTGCTTAATCCTCCTGAATCTTCTATAAAATAAATGTGAGCAAACATCAAAACCCGGACCCGGTTGTGGACCAATCGCTGCGCCTTCGGATTACAGAGTCTCTGTGACTCCTAGTTTGACTCTAAACTGCATTTCTTTGAAAAGTCTATTTTATCTTTTACTTCTGATGCTTTGCTGTTTTTTTTCTTTTCTGTTTTTTTAAATGCTCTTGATGATCAAACTAATTTCAGAATCAGACAAACGTGTCCAGGAGTTTTACTCAAGTCCAAATCAGAAGGATGCAGCTCTTAGCATCTATGCTATGAAACTAAACCTCTTGGTTGTGCAAATATTTAGTATAATATGTGACAAAAAACGTTTCTCATGTCAAACAGTCAAGTTAAGAAAAACCTCCTGGAAAAACCTCCTAAACTGGAGGGATTTTTTCCAGGAGGAAATATTTTCAAGCACAGAAACTTCTGAATCTGTAGAAATATAGTTTTATATTAATCATTTGCTGAGTTATTCCAAGCAACAAAAATAACTGAATATTGTAGGTGGACCTAATTTTGTTCATTTCCCCTCCGATAAACTCGTTTGAGAGGCGGCTCGGTTTCCATGGCAACAAGGAGTTTGATCTGAGACATTTTTTCATTTCTCCAGGGATCATTACATCCATCATCTTTACATTCCTGCAGGTCCTTCAGGTTCATCAAGATGGTTGTGAAACTGACTTTGTCAAAAACAAAATTTATAAAATCTTTATCAATTTTACACAAATTTCTTTTTCTTTTTAACTCAATGCCATCTAAAAATCTTCCAAATATTAATCCTCTTTGTTCTTTTTGTCTTGAAAGTGAAAAATTAATTCTTCTTTTTTGAGATTTCATTATTATTTAAACCTTCAATATTTTCTGTAAAAGAAAATCACATAACTTCCTACGGAGAAATCCAAAGGTGCTGAATTCATGAATTAAGAGACGATACACAAAACTCCATTCTCTCCGGCACGCAGGCAAACAAGAAGACATTTAATGCACATCTGTGGCATCACATTACATTTTCATCATCTCATTTTCATCATCTCAGAATCCAAAAGTTCTTACTTTCTATTCCTGATTTCGAGTATTTATATCATTTCAGTCTGCTGTTGTGTATTGGAAAGCGTCTGACTGATGGCGTTACAGACTCGCTTCTGGCTCCGTTTTTACGCTGTGTGTGTTGGAAGTTCCGAGAATTCTGGGCTGACCTGGTGGAAGTTAAATCTGCTCCCTCAGAGGACCATTAGTCAAATTGTTAGTCTAAACAAAGATTATTTTCCAGTTCGGCCTGACTCCTTCGCAAGCAATCAGGGAGAAGACGTTACCAGAAGTTTCTTACACAACAACTTACTGGGTCAGATTGACCCAATACATTCGACATAATACATTCCTTTTCAGTAAAACATATCTTAATGTAAATCAACATAACTTTCAACTATTAACATAATTATATTTTTCTACACTCCTCACACTGAATGTGAAATATTTTCTTTGTTTCTATGACAGTAAATTTGTAAAATATATAATTTATCTCAAAGGGGAAACACTAAAAATGTCTTGCTGAAAGCAGAACTGTGTAGTTTTAATTTAAACTAAAACAGCATCATAACTGGTGTAGATGTGGACGGCGCTGCGACTCTCGGCCAATAAAACCCGGATCAGAAACGCTGCTGTGACTCACACAGGCGTTAAAAATGCAAAGTTCAGCTTTAAGAGCTGCTTGATTCCAGGTCAGGATTTAATCTTTTCGGATTTCTTTGAATCATTTTGTTTTCTATGCGTTTTCTAAAAAAACAGCTCCTGTCCTTTTCTGCATCAATCCGTTTAAATTGGTTTAAAGTTTATTCTGTTTCCATCTGAACACATTTTCACTTCCAGACTGAAAGTCTTCAGATGGGATTAAATACATTTAGACAGAAATCATGTCCATGTTGTTGATGAAGAACTGAATCCAGATGTTGGCAGCTGCAGAATCTGATAAACAGATTACGGAGCGTTTACACGAGGCTCTGCAGGACATGACACTCAGTTTGTTCTAACTATTCCATACCTGCTGCATTCAGTGCATCTCATGTTCAAACAAAAGAAAAGACAGAAATGATCTGAATCCTCTGCTGCTGCCTTTCTGTCTCCTTCCTCTTCGTTAGAGGTCGTTACGTCTCCAGTGGAAGAAAAACTCAGAACTTCTGCTTTTTCTCCTTCTGCTGTTTCTGATGATGATGGGAGGCACAGTGGATGATGCAGTGATTCTCATTAAGTGTTTCATTTACGGTGACATGGGGTTTAATTTCTTTGCATGGAGGAAAACATGACCTGATGTTTCTGAACGATCTTCCTGTTTGATCTCATTCCGACTCGCTGTAGACGAAGTTCCAGCCTGCTTCAGCTGCACAGATTGGAGTTTTTGAAGCTGCAGCCTCTGATTTTAATGAGCCTGCTGAAAGTCTGACTTGTTCCATCAGTCAGGAGGACAGACGGAAACCTTCACACAGACAATAAGCCTCAGTTCAGCTGCGTCGGATCAATGAAGAGGCTGAGAGTAGTGCGGACCGGGCCAGGAGCAAAAGCCTTTCTGAATCACATCTCCAACAATCAGACATGTTGGAGATATTCATGTTCTGAAGATGGGAGTCGAATTTAGCAAATAAATATCAGATTTGGGGGGAAAAAATGGAGCTGGGCATCATCTGTCCATCACGGTTTGGTTTGGTTCATCCTCAGAACCGGACCGGTCTGCAGAGAGGATCATCCAGGACTTGTAAAGGTCAAAGGTCAGGAAACTGGGCAGTTACCATCTCTACAGACCCCACACATCCTGGACACAAACTGTTTCTACCTTTGAAAAACCAGAGTTTCTTCTCCCAGACTGATTCTCTGATGAGTCCATGAACAGGAGCCAGTACATCTGCTGTGAAACAAAATAAGGACATCTGCTCTACTGGAAATTCACATTTTTTATCCTTCCTTTTGGATTTCTACTGTTTCTAAAAACAGGTCAAGCATTAAAAAACAAAAACTACTCAACTGTTCATGTTTTTGTGGTGTCTGGAAAACGAGTCGCTTCAAAAACGCTTGGACTGTAACGTCACTGAGCCGTTACCTAGCAACCATCAGAATGCCAGCATGCGTACAATGGCTGCTGGAAAAGACAAGAGTTTTGTTGTTGACTTGCCATCCAGGAACTACTTGCTGCATTCTTGATGGTTGTGCAGGAGGCTCCACTTCTGCTTTTCAAGCATGTACGGTTGTACATGCGCATCTGGTTGCAGACATTTTTCAGGTGAGAGTGTAAACGGTGGCCTAGTGGGCGTGGCCAGCAGCAGCTCATTTGATTTAAAGTGACAGCTCACAATAGGCAGAACTGACCAGAGTGAAACCTGATTGTGAGTAAAAAATGTAAAGAACATGTTTTGTATGGATCTATCCGACCCTCTTGGGTCACCTGACCTCCATGAGGCTCCAGCTGCAGGCAGCAGGTAGAGGCTTTATTCAGCCTCCACCTGAATAAAGCAATCAGCTGTAAGCTTTGCAGTAAGTGAGTGGGAAAGGTGTTGTAACGTTTGAGAAAGCCGTTTAATTTGAGTTCCTTTAGCTTGATGGGTTCGCGCTGAGATGATGTGAGAGGCTGTGAGGTGAAAAGCAGGAGTTTGCTCTCTGCCTTTGGAGACGGTGGAGCGGCTGCAGCTCCTGCTGGATCAGTCATTGTTAACCCGAACACAGCTCACCTTCTGCAGGTTGGCTGCCTGGACGCTCCGCCCGCCGGGTTTCCTGGGCTCTGATATATTCCTCTGCTTTGTGTTTTTCTTTCTTTTTTTTACCTTAGCTGGTGTAAGACTCATGTGTTTCTCACCACCTGAAGGGAAACTGACAAACACTCCCACCGTATTATCACAGGCATACTAATAGGGAATTTCACCAACACTTGCTCATTTCCTCTCTCACCTTTTCTTTTCTTTTCTTTTCAGGTTCATCTGAACGTAAAACGCTCCAGGTGATCAGATAATGCGTTAAAGCTCATATCTGTAGTCGAACCTGTTCAGAGGAGATTTCAGCTGGGCTGATTGCGAGTCCAGGATTACACATGTGTAAGAGAGAGAGAGAGAGAGAGAATACAGGGAGAAACTGCATGATTGAGAAAGGGAGAGAAACTTTTTTTTTTTTCTGCTGGAGTCCTCAATTGGTTCTGCTGCTTGTTGCCTAGTAACTGCAAACCCCTTTGAAAGGCTCTCTTCCCTGCTCAAAATATCACTAAAGATACACATTCACCCTTCCAGACACTCTCATCGACAATGGGACAATAAACTCCATTTTAGAGAAACAATGCCCCCCCTCTCCCCCACCTGGTTCGCCGGGTTGTCAGGCTAATTTTACAGAGTAGCCTTTGTGTGTTACGGCAGATAATGACGGCTTTCTGGATGGAGAATCCGGGTTGCAGGAGTGTTGGGAGTAATTGCTGCAGCAGACACATATTTGACGGGAGGCAATCTGGAGTTTTTTTTAAATAACTTGCTTTAAGCTCCATGGTAAAGTGTTGTATGTTAATCAGCTGATTATGACCCAATCAGTCACTTCACACACTTTGCTTTTACTCTGGGCCACCATTAAATAGAAACTCAATTACCCTTTTGCACTTTGGGAGAACATGGCTGCAAGAGCTGGGAATGAATTCAGAAGCACAGAATATAGAAGAACATACAGTATTTATCCTGGCAGCTGTACGAACACACAGCTTTCCGTTTGCTCCGGCCTGCAGTGAGGTCGTCCTCACGTCAGCCAACATGAAAGAAGCAGGAAGATCAAATATGCATAAGAACAGATTTAAATGCGTTTGTGGACGTCATGATTAGTCGGACTGTGTGCTAAACTGTTAAGTACACAGTAAAATGCCAGTGTTGAATTAACACCCAAAAGTGTCTATATGTGTCCAAGTCAGCTGGTGTGAAATTCAACAACACAGAGTGTCACATTAACATTTACAACGATGTTAGTGTTAAAATATGTTAAAAGTAACACCAGTGCAGTGTTGATCACTAAACATAATGTGGTGTTAAAGTAAATAATTGACCCACAAGGTGCCAATATTAATCAAATTCAGTGGAAAATATTCAAAACAATACACAGAAATGGAAAGTTTAACTTTTCTGAAACCCATTTCAGTATATAGACCAAAGTTAATTTAACAAAAAAATGGGTGTCAATCTTTTAACACTTTCAAAAGTGTTACTTTAACACCAGCTGACTTGGACACATATGGACACTTTTAGGTGTTATTTCAACACCGTCATTTTTACTGTGTACAGATTATTATTTCAAATACATGAATGTTAGTTTTACATTCTTTTCTAAAAAGTGTTTTTTTTTCTAATGTTCCAGTCTTCTGGGTTTGTGGCGGTTCTGTATCAGGATCGCTGTGACTCACGCCAGGCGGTTCTGCTCACATTCCTGCTGTTACCAACCAAATCGTTTGGTGGCGTCCCAAGCGCTAATTGGATGAGGTGGGATTCACTTCCTCACTCAAACGAGAGAAAAAAATTTCATCCTGGGAAAAAGAGTAATATTCATCAACAAAACCATTTCTGATTTATCATTTTTAATGAAATATATCAAAAATATATAAAAGCTCCATCCACTGCTTTTATTCTGGACTCGAGTCATGTGACTTACAGTCTAATGAAATAACGTTAGATTGAAATCCATAAAATCTGAAATGACTTGGACTCGTGACTCCTGACTCTTCACTTCGACTTGAATTATTTCACCTGAAATTAAAAACTCAAAATCAACAGTGTAGTAAAAATCTGTGTTTTTCTCCAGACCTGAGTGGAAGACTTGAGTCATACTGGTGACCAGGAACTGGTCCCAGTTCTGCCAGTTGGTAATATTTATTGAGGTCTGATCTTATGTCTGTTTGCCTCATAAAATACCTTTAAGTACATTTGTTGTAAATTGTTCCTACAGTTTTCTGACTCACTATTATTAATTATTATTATTAATTATTATTAACTCACAGATATTTAAAATAATTGAAAGAATCGCCATTGGCTGCCATTTCCAAAGCAGCCAATCCAGGGCTGCCTTTAAATTTCCTTGGTGCTGATTGGCTGAACCCCAGAGACCAGAACCAGGAAGGACAGAGGACGTTAGCTTCAGGGTAGCAGCCATAAGTGGGTTTGCTGTCGTCGTTGTCCAGCGTCACATTTCTGTCCAAAGGAAACAAGAAAACGATGTTTGAATGTTAATTTTATCTTCAGCTGGTGGCTGTGAGATGTTCTGGTGTTTTGGTTCAACAATCAGAGTTTTAACAAGACATGATAAGATATGTTTGTTGTTTCTCTGCAGCTGGTCTACATTCCCCTCATTAGACTCACCTGGTTCCTGAGCTCCTCTCCACCTAACCTCAATGCTGGTTGCTGGTTTTGTTGCTGGTTTTTGTTGCTAGTTGCTGGTTTTTGTTGCTGGTTTTGTTGTGGGTTTTTGTTGCTGGTTGCTGGTTTTTGTTGCTGGTTGCTGGTTTTGTTGCTGGCTGCTGGTTTTGTTGCTGGTTGCTGTTTGTTGTTGCTGGTTTTTGTTGCTGGTTTTGTTGCTGGTTTTTGTTGCTGGTTGCTGGTTTATGTTGCTGGTTGTTGCTGGTTTATGTTGCTGGTTTTTGTTGCTGGTTGCTGGTTTTGTTGCTGGCTGCTGTTTTTGTTGCTGGTTGCTGTTTGTTGTTGCTGGTTTTGATGCTGGTTGCTGCTTTTTGTTGCTTTTGATGCTGGTTCCTGGTTTTTGTTGCTGGTTGCTGGTTTTTGTTGATGGTTTTGTTGCTGGCTGCTGTTTTTGTTGCTGGTTGCTGTTTGTTGTTGCTGGTTTATGTTGCTGGTTTTTGTTGCTGGTTGCTGGTTTTTGTTGCTTTTGATGCTGGTTGCTGGTTTTTGTTGGTGGTTTTTGTTGCTGGTTTTGTTGCTGGCTGCTGTTTTTGTTGCTGGTTGCTGTTTGTTGTTGCTGGTTGCTGCTTTTTGTTGCTTTTGATGCTGGTTCCTGGTTTTTGTTGCTGGTTGCTGGTTTTGTTGCTGGTTGCTGTTTGTTGTTGCTGGTTTATGTTGCTGGTTTTTGTTGCTGGTTGCTGGTTTTTGTTGCTTTTGATGCTGGTTGCTGGTTTTTGTTGGTGGTTTTTGTTGCTGGTTTTGTTGCTGGCTGCTGGTTTTGTTGCTGGTTTATGTTGCTGGTTGCTGGTTTTTGTTGCTGGTTGCTGGTTTTTGTTGCTGGTTGCTGGTTTTGTTGCTGGTTGCTGGTTGTTGCTGGTTTATGTTGCTGGTTGCTGGTTTTTGTTGCTGGTTGCTGGTTTTGTTGCTGGCTGCTGTTTTTGTTGCTGGTTGCTGTTTGTTGTTGCTGGTTTTCGTTGCTGGTTTTGATGCTGGTTGATGGTTTTTGTTGCTTTTGATGCTGGTTCCTGGTTTTTGTTACTGGTTGCTGGTTTTTGTTGATGGTTTTGTTGCTGGCTGCTGGTTTTGTTGCTGGTTGTTGTTTGTTGTTGCTGGTTTATGTTGCTGGTTTTTGTTGCTGGTTGCTGGTTTTTGTTGGTGGTTTTTGTTGCTGGTTTTGTTGCTGGCTGCTGGTTTTGTTGCTGGTTTATGTTGCTGGTTGCTGGTTTTTGTTGCTGGTTGCTGTTTCTTGTTGCTGGTTTATGTTGCTGGTTTTTGTTGCTAGTTTTGTTGCTGGTTGCTGGTTTTTGTTGCTGGTTTAGTTGCTGGTTTCTGGTTTTTGTTGCTGGTTTTGTTGCTGGCGGCTGGTTTTTGTTGCTGGTTTAGTTGCTGGTTTCTGGTTTTTGTTGCTGGTTTTGTTGCTGGCGGCTGGTTTTTGTTGCTGGTTTTGTTGCTGGTTGCTGTTTCTTGTTGCTGGTTTATGTTGCAGGTTTTTGTTGCTAGTTGCTGGTTTTATTTCTGGTTGCTGGTTTTTGTTGCTGGTTGCTGTTTCTTGTTGCTGGTTTATGTTGCTGGTTTTTGTTGCTGGTTGCTGGTTTAGTTGCTGGTTTCTGGTTTTTTTGCTGGTTTTGTTGCTGGTTGCTGGTTTTTGATGCTGCTCTGGTTACTAGTTGCTGGTTCCGCTCTCCTTGTTGCCCCCTGTGAAATCGATCAGTTCATGAATCTTGAGGTTCCCACGCCTCTGCCAGCCATTTGGTCTTTCCTCTCCTACACAGTTAATGTCTTCTCTGCTATATGCTCAATATTTCTTTAAGTTTTTCTTATTAGCTGTAAATTTCTGCATTCATAGAATTTAAATGAATTGCTCTCCATTTCCTGCCAATGTCTCGTGTACTTCTGTTACACTTTAGCTTTTAGTTATTCATATTGCCTTCATTGGTGATAAGAAAAGGCATTACAATGTGAGCTATTATACAAATATTACTCCAGGAACAGCAGTTAATTCACCGATCAGCTGTATCTCCTTCAGCCCAGAAGTTATTAATGATCTTCTCCTTTTGGCAGACAAGTCGCTGCTCTCTCCATGTTCGACAATTTACCAGAGTCACAACCTCAGACAGAAACTCTCACCTGAAAGACTCAGTAAGATTCAAGGCAACTGAGGACGCAGGAGATGTTGTTGAAATGTTCTGAGAAATCAAAGCTGCTTCATGTCATCCAGCTCAAACAGGAGCGCAGCTGTTTCACTTCAGCAATAAAGAATGTTTAGAAATCTCATGTTAAATCTGCTCAGTGTTTTGTAGTAGAAGCAGTGAAAACGGTAAAAAGGAGCAGAGAGCAGGTTAGCTGTTCCTCAGAGACCTGAGAGTCCCAGCGATAGAAACACTAATAACTCTGCTGGTAGCAACACGAAGAAGAGGAGCCGTTTAGTGGCCCTCAACTCCTGGAAGTGATAATTATGAGGGCCCGTTTTACAGCCTCCACAGCCCCGCTCTTAAATAATTCTGCACATGTCGAAGTTAAATGATTTTCTTCCAAAACTCCACAAAGATTAGATGGGGTGCTTTGGAACAAGTGCTAATGAAATGGGAGGCCTTTGGTTTAATGTGCATCCAAATGGCTTTTCTTGATGTGAAAACATTGGGTGATTCCTCATTTAGACGATGAGCGATATTGCTGCTGAGGCAGTAAAACTGCTGGATGTATGCGACCATTTGCTTCCTAGAAGCTGGGAGTAAAAGCTGGGATGTCGATGGAGCCGGTCCTTCCTGGCTGGATGCTATCCTCCAGACTCAATTCACCAGCCTGTGAGGCGGCTGAACGCTGCCAGCAGGACGCCCCGAGTCTGAACGCTTCAGACGGAGATGTGATCAGGAACCTGATCAAAAGCAACAGATCTCCGATGTTTAGATGAATGGCAGACAGCCTGATTTCCCTCTGGTTCTCCCCGGAGTTTCAAAGATCCATATCCTAATATACAAACCCATGTTAGCGTAGGCCGCGCTTCAAGACGCTTCAAACGAAGATGTTTGTGACACAGTGAGTTAAAACAATTTAAGGCTCTTTGTTTTCCACCTTATAAACCTGCAGACACCATGAAGAGAAGTTATTTTTGTTCACGGCTCATTAAAACATGCTTGGGGCTACATGATCGTATCACATGTTTCTGAGCGCTGCGCTCTCAAAAATAGGCCATCCAACCCAGCTTAGAGTTACTGTATGAACTTATTCAAGAGAGAAGACTGATTGTAAAACACAAACGTTTCTCTTTCTGAGACGGTTCAGCTGATTTTGTCTCAGTGGCGTTTACAGCTATCGCTCTGCCAAAGGAGAGGAAGTCTAAACTCACACTTAAAACAAATATTCATCGTTATAATATACAATTATGAAGAGTAGAGTTTATGTTTAAAGTTCTCCAGAGGAAATGAGCTGGAATCTGTTGAGCCATTTTTTAAAGGGCAACAACGTTTTCTTTTCACTCGTCTTCAGGATTTTATCTCCTGATGATGTTGGGCTGAAGGCCGGAGCGATCGGTACCTCTGGTCCCTGAAGGCCGGAGCGATCGGTACCTCTGGCCCCTGAAGGCCGGAGCGATCGGTACCTCTGGCCCCTGAAGGCCAGAGGGATTGCTATCTCTGGTCCCTGTAGGTCGGAGCGATCGGTACCTCTGGTCCCTGAAAGCCGGAGCGATCGGTATCTCTGGTCCCTGAAAGCCGGAGCGATCGGTATCTCTGGTCCCTGAAGTCCGGAGCAATTGCTATCTCTGGTCCCTGTAGGTCGGAGCGATCGGTATCTCTGGTCCCTGAAAGCCGGAGCGATTGCTATCTCTGGTCCCTGTAGGTCGGAGCGATTGGTATCTCTGGTCCCTGAAGTCCGGAGCGATTGCTATCTCTGGTCCCTGTAGGTTGGAGCGATCGGTATCTCTGGTCCCTGAAAGCCGGAGCGATCGGTATCTCTGGTCCCTGAAATCCGGAGCGATTGCTATCTCTGGTCCCTGAAGGCAGGAGCGATCGGTACCTCTGGTCCCTGAAGTCCGGAGCGATCGGTACCTCTGGTCCCTGCAGGTCGGAGCGATCGGTACCTCTGGTCCCTGCCGGCCGCAGCGATCGGTACCTCTGGTCCCTGCCGGCCGGGGCGATCGGTACCTCTGGTCCCTGCAGGCCGGGGCGATCGGTACCCTCTGGTCCCTGAAGGCAGGAGCGATCGGTACCTCTGGTCCCTGCCGGCCGCAGCGATCGGTACCTCTGGTTCCTGCCGGCCGGAGGTTGTGGGTTTGAATCCCAGCATGGAGTCTGCATGTTCTCCCTGTGTGTGTTTTGTCCCTCGGTCTAATAACTCTTAATTTATAGTGGAAAACGTAAAAAGAACAAAAATGTGGGCGTGTTATTATTGGAAACATTAGCTGTGTTTCCATTGTCCATAAAATGGTGAAAATTGGAATTATAAAAACAAATTGTTTAATGGAGACACAGCAAGATCCCAAAAAAATTGTTTTTGATACTTTTTTGTGCTGTGATAACGAGGTTTCTCAGCCGTATTCAAGTCTGTGTATTTCATAAAACTGCAAAGGAACATTTGTCAGCTCTGGCTCCATCTGAAGTCACAACCTTCATCAGAAACTGAGTCCAAAACTCTTCTGTAAAATTTTGACTACAATGTCCCAAAAGCTCTGCATGCAGCTGCTCCGAGGAGCTTTTCATCCCATCGTTCCAACAGGATGCTAACGTTGAACGCTAGTGGCTGAAATATGAATATATCTGATGTGCTTACATCTGTCTCCTCCATTTTTGCATGAACAGATTTATTCACCTGAGATTGTATATTCCATAGTTATTTGGAAAGAATGCGATTACACATTAGCTGAAAATCAAAAAAGTTTTGCACACGTAATGGACACACACACACACACACATACACACTAAAGCCGTCTTCAGATGTTTCTGCCGTCAGTCAGTATCTGCAGAACGAGAGCTGGGAGCATCCAGATGTTTCATCTGAACCAAACCCTGAAGATAACCTCGTCACGGTTTTGAATTTCAAGATGTTCCCCAGAGAAACTTTGATCTTTAGGCACCAAACGGCAGCAGGATTCCAGTTTACTGGGTAAAAAGCTGCTGGTGGCGCCTGGTGAACCTTGGTTAGCTCCTGAAACACACCGAACTTCTCAGAAACCCTAAAATACATCATGATTCAAGCAGCCAGGCGGCTCTGACTGCACTTTGATGCTATAATCAGTGAAAAGTGAGTTAGTCCCCATATGATCCCACAGAGACGTTTACTGGACTTTCGGTTCCACTGCAGGGATTGTTGGTATTTCTGTACAAATAAAACTCTGGGACTCACATCTGCAACAGCTGACTCAACCCAGCAGAATGAGAGACGAGGCCAAAGCAAACAGAATAACAGAGACAACATTTCAACAGAAATACTGTCCAGATATTAGAAATGGCATCAAAAGATGAAAGCAGAAAATATTAAAAACATTCATGTGGATTTGAGAATTGAGACAACAGATTAAAGGTTGTGAAAAGAAATGATGACAATGTGTCAAAACATCAGCCTTTCTTTTTCTGACGGTGTAAACTTTCTTCTGGAGTCATTTTATTCTTGAAGAAATGTAAAAGTGTAATTCTTTATATTTAATGTCTTTTTCTGACCTTTACTAATTTTTTAGCTTTAGAAAAGATCTGCAAACAAAAGTTACATCATTTTCTACAAATCCAACTTCCTGAGTAGCAACATTTTAACGCGTCAGAAATTCAACACATTTTTATTTAAAAATTACTTTTTTCAGATTTTCTTTCAGTTATAGTTTTTAATAATAACTTTGCTGATTTTAAACACTCCAGCTTTTTACTTTAACTGACTACTGTTCACCACAAACACATAAATGGACATGTTTTTTCTTTTTTACTTTCATTATGTTATGAAGTAAACTCTGCAAACATAATGCAGTGTGACCTTGTTTAAAGCTTAGTTTGATCTTTGTAGAGTTTATAGTTTATATATTTTGTCAAACAGCATAATAGTTTTAGCTGAAGTATTTTTCACCCAGTCACAGTTTCTGGATGAACATCTTCATCTCTACACTAAAACATTCAATCTGTGATTTCAGATGAAATATTTATGTTTTTACTGACTAGATGCCAGTAGGACTGGTAAGATGTGGAAATGCAAAAGGTTTTGTTCCGTCACTGCAGAGTATGAACACAGTGAAATATTTCAAACGTCCCTGAGTGTTAGAACCTGAAACATTTAACCTGCTAACGGATCGGTTGGGCCGTCCATGAAGACACAGATCCTTCACTGCAGCACATATGCAAACCAATGGGCTGCATATTCATGACCAACATGTTGCATTATGGGAAAACATCTGTTTCAGAGTTTCCATACACAGTACAAAATGCTGGGTTATTTTCATAACCCAAGTTCTGGGTTGAAGCTGTTGGGTCATAGGTCGGGTTAGTTTGACCAAATATTGGGTCAAAGTTCATAACTCAAGAGTTGGGTCAGAAATTTACCGGAAGTCTACAGCTTGAACTCTTCTGTTGGGTCAGGGGTCGGGTAGATTTAACCAATCGGTTGGGTTACAGACTAAACTTGGAAGAAGCCACGCCCCTCTTCACAAGCCACGCCCCTCTTCACTAGATTTAACCAATCGGTTGGGTTAAAGACAAGACTTGGAAGAAGCCACGCCCCTCTACACAAGCCTCCATTTTCAACATGGCTGCATATCGGGCTTCTCTTCTACTTTGAAATAAGACATGGTAAGTAAAAAGAAGATAAAGTTTCAACATGAATAGGATTTTATAAATGATTAGAATGTATTTCGAACACGTTTGATATTTATTTTTATGGTTATTTAAAATATTTATCACGCTAAATACATATTTTTACCCAACTATAGTGGTATAATAATCCCTGTGTTGGGATATGTGGCAACTGTGGCTCTGTGGGTAGAGTAGTCATCTTGCGATTGGAAGGCTGTAGGTTCAATTCCAGCATCCTCCTGCCACATGTTGATGTGCCCCTGGGCAAGGCACTCAACCCCAACTTGCCCACTGAGCTGCATATAAGTGTACAAATTTCTGAGTGCAAATGGGCGAATGTGACTCCAGTGTAAAGTACCTTGTGTGGTCAAAATGATTGGACAAAGCTATAAAAGTTAAATCCTTTTACCATTTATGAGTTTCAACCCAATTTTGGGTCAATTTAACCAACGTTTGGTTAGTTGCCATGACCCAATGTGCTGGTCAAACCATCAACCCAGTTGGGTTAAAACAACCCAGCGTTGGGTCGGTCCATATATAACCCAGACCTGGGTTACGAATTGGGTTATTTTTAACACAGCACATTTTACTGTGTATGCTGGGAGACATTTCTGGGTTGAACTCTTTAGAGAGACCCTTTTATTTTGGTGGGAATAAAAGGAAGTATTTTTATCTCCACTAAATGTGATGCATTTGGAAGGAAAAAAAATATTTGCGGTTTAAGCAGCAAAGTTGAGTTCATGGTTTGCAAATAAAAAACAAATTTTCTCTTTTTAAAGCATCTCAACCCTCTAATATACCTAATACAGACATTAGGTATTTACAGGTTAAAAGGTTGAGCAAGCTGACAGTGAGTCTGATTTATAACCAGTAAATCCAGGAACTCAGGAAATGGATCCATATTGTTCAATGTATGGAGTATTATTGGTTTGTATTCATTTCCTCCCATCAATGTTGATTATTTCAACTCCTTTCAGATTTTTAAATATTTTTTGGTGGTGATATGATTTTGGTTTTGTGGGCAGCTCATTAAGTGAGTAAAAGCATAAGGTTTAATGCTGGTTGTGCCTCCAGCAGAATAAGAACACGAACTCTGAATTTTCACACTTTAATGAATATTTGTAAGTTTCTGTGCAGCTTTTCTAGGAGTTTCTTCCAACTTTTCAAACTTAGTAGAAATAAAAGAGCCAAACATTTGCTGGAGCTTGACGCAGTCGGAGCGTCTCGGTGGATGTTACAGCAGTTCAAGGTTCATCATATCGTGACAAATGGAGTTGTTTACATCGGACCCGGCATTCAGAGGACACGGCTCCATCAAGACAGATGGCCTTCATTATTTCTCAGGCTCCCTCTCATCTGCCTAAAATAACCATCGCCGGCTGTCAGACACAATGTAAAGGAGGCCATCTTTTTTTCCAGAGAAGGTTCATTAACGTCAGCATTTTAAAACCAGTCATGTGTTCATGTTTAAGATGCTTTGCAATTAATCATGTAGTTTTAGTGATTAGAGAAAATATCAGAGCTTTGTCAAAGTTTTAAAAACATTGTAAAATATTCACAAAAATCAGTTTAACATCTGTGATTAAGCAAAAGTGATTCTATATAAAATTATGCTGCATTGATATATTGTATCATTACTATCATCTGGTTTCATCTTTATACTTGTGGACCAGCAGGAAACAGAGAGGCTGGTCAGAGTTGATGGAGCTAAATCCAGGGCAATTCTGGAACCTATGGCTCAAAGCAAAGTCATAGGTTAGAATGGCCTAGTCAAAGTCCAGTTCTAAATGCAATTGAAATCTTAAGTCTTGCTAACGGACAACCAGAGCTCAAGATCTTACTAAACATGATCTGCTTGGTAGAGAAAACAAGTAAACGCCTGATAACTGGCATGACGCGGCTCCGCCCGCATGCGGAAGTGGAGCAAGCACGACAATCAGACGGTTTGCCGTGAACCGTTAGCCTTGAGCCATTAGCCTTGAACCGTTAGCCTTGAGGCGTTAGCCTCAAACCATTTGCCATGAACCGTTAGCCTTAAGCCGTTTGCCATGAACCGTTAGCCTTGAGCTTTTTGCCGTGAACTGTTCGCCTTGAGCCGTTAGCCTTGAGTCGTTAGCCTTGAACTGTTTGCCGTGAACCTTTAGCCTTGAGCCATTAGCCTTGAACCGTTAGCCTTGAGTCGTTAGCCTTTAACCGTTAGCCATGAACCGTTAGCCTTGAGTCGTTAGCCTTGAGTCGTTAGCCTTTAACCCTTAGCCTTGAGTCGTTAGCCTTGAACTATTAGCCGTGAACCATTAGCCATGAACTGTTAGCCTTGAACAATTAGCCGTGAACCGTTAGCCTTGAGTCATTAGCCTTGAACAATTAGCCGTGAACCGTTAGCCTTGAGTCATTAGCCCGATTACTTCCAGATAATTCCATTGTTTGGGTTGAGAACAGCATTTATGACAAAGGGGATTCCTAGACATTTTTTGAGGCCTGGCCTTATCAGCAAACATCGAGGCAAAGATGACGGGCAAGAAAATTTTCTAACGAATTGTACTTCAGGTCTGTAAGATTATTAGCGGGAAACAATGGATCGATCAACGATGAAGCCCAGGAGGAAAAATGAGGAGGGACAAAGTCTGGTTGCATGTATGAAGCTGTGTCAGACACATTTTGCATGTACAATGGGTGAATAATGACTTAAATCAAATGTGTCAAACTCGAGGGCCACGGGCCACATGTGGCCCACCATGTCATTTTATGTGGCCCCCCCAGAGTTTCAAAGGCTCATGACTGACTTAAAATAGGTTTTGAGCACGAATTGACTACAAACGACATCTCCCATAATGCATTCTGATTGTTACCAGCCAACATTACGGCTTTTCGCCACTAGAGAGAAGCAGAGTCACCTCAAGCTGCTTATTGATTTTACCAGCGAATAACTGAGACTTCGACAAACTAACATCAAAATGTCCAAGAAAAGAAAAATCAATTTACAAGTAAGACTCTGAATGAAGATGTGTGTGAGTTGGTGTCAGAGCAGCAGGTGGCGCTAGACGTTTTTGTTATCCGTTATCTTGACCGACAACATTAAAAAAAAAATAGGTCATGTACTATTTTTATCCATGAAATTACAATCATATTAACATCGGTTATTTAGCCACATTTTATGCGGTTTAGTTAATATTCACCGTGAATTCCGATCCCATCAAAAATTAATCAGATAAATGTATACATTTTTCTCCATAGTGACAAAAACCACTGACTCAATAACCTCAATAACTTTTAATAAATTAAATTATGTGGCTTCACTTAAATTACCAGCACTTCACCCGCTGGGGTCTGAACACTCAGCTTCACAAATTCCTCCTGGTCCCCATCTGCAGAAAAATCTGCGCTAATTCATCAGTCAGTTGGATCTCGATTCAGACAGATCAACTGAACTCTGTGAAAATTAAGTTCATTTATAGAGCGATAATTAGACTGTTATATAAACATCCCGTTGAATAAAGTTTGACATCTGTGTTGAAGTTCTGGTCTGACTGTTGGGAAATCTTCAAGTAGACTTTTAAATTCATGCTCTTATTTTGAAGTGGGTGGAGACTTTACTGTCTGTTTCCTCTTCTCCACCCATGATTTGGTGGGTACTTATACATTTGATATTTGGGTAGATGGTAAGCTATTTTGTAACTGATCTTGTGTTATTAACACATGGTAGGTTTCAAAATGATTGGATTTCGCATTTTTTTCAGTATTTGTTTTGATTCTTGTTACCGTCACTGTTTAAATCAATGTATCCTTTAATTTCCTTTTCATTGGGATCCATTACTTTCTGATGGTCTGTCTCATTAAATATCAATGCAGTTCACCAGAGTTTGTGGTTGCACTGTGATAAATTGAAGAAAATATGCCATGTGTCTTTGAAAAAATTGATATTTTGAATGACACAAAAGGACACAAACTATCAGCTGGACTGACAGAACATGACAGTTACAGAAAAAAACAGGAAACGAGGAGCTGGAATCTGTCTCTGCAAATTTGAAATTATGGCTTCTGACACCAAGAAGTCACTAAAATGTTTCCAACAGGAGTGCTGCCTTCACACTACCTGTCAGCGTCTGAGCCACACGGAGTGCCTTGAGTGGACGGCTCGAACGTCTCCTGGTGGTCGAGGAAACGGTCAAAGTGGAAATCTGTCCGTCTCACAGCATCTCAGGGAAAGAGGTGGAGCGGAGCAGAGAGAGGTTGCAGCTTAAGTGCTGGCTGGACAGTCAGAACGGAGGCAGGCGCTCGATAAACTCAGCCGAGGCCGCCATCAATCCCTCACCCACCGGGAGGGAAGCTCTGGAGTCTCCATGCTGGAAAGACAAAATGACTCCTGGCTTCAGGAGAAATGCTCTGTTTCACAGACAGCAGCTCCTCCGTCTCTGTTTTATCGCTTCTCTTATACATCATGACTGAATAGACATCATACAAGGCAACATTTACCATCCACACACTTATTTCAGGTAAAAACCACAGATATAAAGCTCTGTGTTGGCCTGATGCTCTGAGTTCACCATTTGTCCTCACTGATGTTAAATCAGACAAAACGTCTGTTTGCAATGAGAGATTATGTCTGAGATTTTTTAATATATTCAAAATCTGCAGTTTGCATACATTTGCTGGCATTACATTCGTACAGAGCCTCTGAAGGGACGTGGGGATATTTCTTTTGCCATAAATTAGCAAATACACCCTGGTCTAATTTGAATACAGTCATAATGACAAATGTCTCAGATCTACACCTTTAAAGAGCCTCAGTGAAAATATTTCTTCACTCTGGTTCAGAAACTGGTTGAAAATCTAGTAACTGTATGTCTATGTTTGTACGGAGATGGGACTGCACATGAAAACGAAAGACACAATAAAAACTGTCCTATTCCTTTATTACTTCTTGAATAACTCAAAGATTCTCCACATAATTTGGATGCCCTTTTTCTTCTTTCTGTCCTTTTTACAGAAAGTCTCTTTTTGTCTCTTAAAATAAAGGAAAGAGATAGAAAGCCCATGATTGGCCTGTTTTACTTTTACATTTTGCACATACGTGTGTGGCATCCTAAAGAAAAATACATAAATCTTCAGATGCATCTCTAATGAAATATTAACATACATGAAAAAACCTGATCAAAACCTTATAGCAGAAAAACTAGAAACTAAAAGTTTTGCGAGGGAACGCAAAGGGAGAAAAGAATCCTTCTTGTCCCTAATGGGGCTCCGTACATTTGGACTGTACATCATCATCTGGGCTTCCCCTTGTTATTTAAAGAGACAGTACCTTGAAGACGTTATTAAATAAATCTGACATATTCTCGTTGTTGTGGCATCACCCATTTGGTGATTCTGGCCTAAACTAAGTAAAGTTCGGTCCAATGAATTGCATGTTTCAGTAAAAGCCCGATGGAAAGTGACTGATTTGCTGGGCTTGGGTCAGAAACGAGTCGTCTGCTCCCAGCTGACGGGCAGGAAGACATGCCTCTGTGTTTGAAGGGAAACGTCTTGAGTCATGCAGAAATAGAGAAAAATGTCCCGTTATCGTTGATGGCAGCCAGAGAGAGAGAGCTGCCAGTTGTCCAAGCAGCTTTCTGTGAAGACCTGTGACTCCGAATCAGTCGTGCAGGGATGGATTTTTCTGTTCTGGGAGGATATTGATCCATCCCGACAGGAAGCCCTGAAAAGGTTGACCAAGTCACTTTAATGCTATCTATGAGTAACTCTTAACTGTGTTTTTTATTTTCCTCAGAAAGTAAAAAAACAACTTTGTGAGGAAATAAAGCCCAGAAACCCAGTTGTTAAATCTCCGCACCGCCTCCCTGTTTGTAACAGGATGGATTTTAACTTTCTGCGGTTTGTCTGTGAGGCTCTAAAAGGTTTTGGGGTGAAATATGTTCCTGAGTTATTTGTAGAAAATGAACTGCTCAGACCCTTCGGTTCATCCCGGATCTGATGACGAAGCAGCTTTTAGTTTCTCTGCTGCTCTTCAGCAGAAACTGTTTGTTAATTTAAATCAAAAGTAAAAGCATTTCCTCTACAGCAGATCTTAATTAAAGTATCACTATTAAACAGTTCGATCAGTGTTGAAGCATTAGATTGAATATTACTAGTATAAATTGATGTTTTAAAGCTGCATCTTAACTGTTTTTTACGTAATGTAGAGTGTGCTTTATAGATCTTCATAACATTTGGGTTAAAAGTGGTTCTCAGTCTGACTTATGTAACACATGACTTTAGATATTTCCATGCTGAAAGCTGACCTCTTTAAATATTTAGTCAAAGGAATATTTCCTCTAAAAAAGCCTTGATTTGAATTCACGTCTTCAGATTTAAAGCTGGATAGAAAAGTTTTTCTCATTCTGTTCTGGCAGATTATCAGTCTGACTCATAATAACTTTAATCTTTTTCTTTTTACACAAACTAAGAACAATGACTGATTAATATGATTAGTAATGTTTTATAGAAAGAAAGAATGTTTTCAGTTTTATTAAGATTGTATAAATATAAATGTTATGATTGTTTATTGCATTGTGTCACTTTTTGACTTAAAAATCCATGTATGAATATTTGTGGCCTCTCCTGGTGACATTTTTTAAACATGTGCCCAGGTTTCCTATGGGTAAAATCATTTATAATATAAAAATCTTAGAAGTTTCTAAGCTATATGCTGTTCTGTAAGTGTTGGAGTCTTTACTTTGCTTTTCTCTTCTTTCTTTCTGCACATCAGATTTAAGTAGGCCAAGCATTTCACAGTTTGCTCCAGCAAGCCAAATGAGCTGAAACGAAGAAGTTGTTTTAGTGGCCAAACCATTTATTTCTCGGGCAGAGAGTTCTTCACAAGCACATTTAGGAAGAAAAAGATCAGGATGATACAAATATCTTGAACTTTTCACCTTGGAAAATGGAGCCAGTTTTCCTGCTTCTGTCCATGGGAGAGTTGGTCAACACCAGAACAAGGTCTGGTGTGGAAAGGTCTTTACTTGAGGTCCAAATCATGCCAGATTGGGTTTTGGTGAACATTGAACTCCAGCCTGGGTTTGCTTCATTCATATTTAAAGTTTGACCAATTCAATCTTTACAATTTCAAAGCTTTTTTTCCAAAAACAATGTTAAACAAAACAAAACAATTTATATGAAAGTGATCACCTTGTCAAAAACCGACAGTTGGTTGCCTAATATCACCTTTATTTAGTTGGTTTCTCTGTAAAACTCACCTCATAGTGTCATTAGCTAAACAACGACACATTAGCTTTCAGATCCAGCCAATGAAAATCAAAACTTTAAAAAAAATTCCAGTTAAACTACTGTTAAAATGATTCAGAAGAGGAATAATTAAAAACCTTTTGACTCGTTTATTTCCTCCTCTGCCAGGATCCATTGAAGTAGTCATTGTAACAGCTGAACTTACAAGACAAGACAACTTGGTTTCCACGTCCAAAAGCATAACAACATTTATTAGGCAAGACAACAAATGAAATTAACAGAACTGAATAAAATCCCAAGCCAGCAATATTTACCTCACACGACAGACATCCGCACACCATGTCAGAATATTACAAAGAAACATTTCACACTACGGATGTTTCTTCGGAGACCAGGTCACAAGGGAACCTCATGGCGATCTGAAGATTTAAAGTTCCGGGTCCCACACTTTAAACGGGTGGAGTGTCTTCCCTTCGACGCAGTACTGAACTTAAGGGAGTATCCTTAGCGAGTTTCATTTAAAGAACAAAGTATTATTTTATTTGAACCCTGGATATAATTTGAAATAGATCTCCTTATTTGAAACACCATTAATTTTACCTAATTATTGAAGATATGGTTACATTTTACAACTAGCTTATTTTAAATATATTTTTCTTAACACTACCTACTATTTTTATTTTTTGTTTGACCCAGATTATTTCTGTAACTCATCGTAGCTTTAAGTAATGAAAATCCATTAATTTCCTCTCTTGGTGAAGTTGGCTAAATGCTAAGTGCAGTTGCTTCTTCTGATGTATTTTTATCCTCATGTTAGGAACGCTGGTGCCCCCTTCAGGAGGCCCTGCTTTAAGCAGCTTCACTGCTTCAAATTTATTCACACACTACAGCAAAATGTCAACATCATAAATTCAGCTTACAGAAAAACAAACCCTGTTATTTTTGTTTTCTTTGATTGTTTTTTTCAGTAATTGTTAATTTTATGTTTTCGTCTTTAATTCTAAACAACCAGACATAAAACAAAGCAATTACTTTCCCATCTCTTCCATCTGTCCCTGAACGTTTGTTTAGGTTTGCTAAGAAGAAATCTTTTCATGTGTCGGTTCACACCATTTCTCTGTGACTTGACCCTAATAAAAGGAAGAGCAGCTTGTAAAATGAACAAAACTCACCCAATCACCACTTTATCCTCTTTCTGCAGAAAATGCCCCCAAAGGTTACTCCCATAATTACACCCGTTTTACCTAAGAGCGAAGCGTGTCAGAAATCCAATTGTGGTGAGAACGAGGGACATCCAGTCTGCAGATGAAAATGAGCTGCCTCCAGATCTGCAACAACATGCTTGGTGAGCAACGTCTCAGACAAAATATGGCTCATAAATTTTCTTTTATGGCTTCTTTAGGATACAAATATGATGTAAACCTCGTTGAATCTGGTCCTTGTCACTTCGTTTATTGTGTGTTAAAGGAGAAAACTGTTTCAATCTCACAGGTCAAAGAGGGAGAAAAGAATAATTCTCTGTGTTCAAACTATTGCTGTTTCCTGCTCTAGAAACCATCCTCTAAATCTTCCACCTCTGGGGAAAATGGAAGACTAAATGCTTTTTGTGATATTGTGAGAAGGATTTTTTTCCCCTCTGACAGGAAAAAACCAGGTGAAAGATTTAGGTTTTTTTCCCCATTGATTTTCAGCAGGATGCCAAAGTTGTCAAATGATTGGCTGGCATGTGGGATTGGCAGCTAAAGTGTTTTCTCTGCATTCAGTCCTAGAGGGAATGAGTTTCTCAGTCAACAAGTCAAATCCTTCCAACCTCTTCAAACAATAATCATCCCATGGGAGATCCAGCAGCTTCCTGTAAAGAGATCCATGTTTCCCCCCCTCAAAGTCTCGCTCAAAAACATTTCTTTCACCAGGCAAAACAAAGTTGGGCTGGTTTCAGGTGAGCAAACACACAATGGTGGGATGCAAATGGCACCAACAGATAGTCTGTGCTGACAGCAGACGCTCAGTGTGAATTCTGCAACATGGCGTACTGTAATGTTTCAAAAAGTAAACTTTGGCTGATGGTGCAGTGAAGTAGGTCAGACATGCTGGAGACAAACATGGATGAAAGTGAACACATGCATTTAAAATATACCGAATATTATAGTACACAGTAAAAATACCAGTGTTGAATTAACACCCAATAGTGTCTATATGTGTCCAAGTCAGCTGGTGCTAAATTCAACACTACAGAGAGTCACATTAACATTTACAACGGTGTTGGTGTTAAAATATGTTAAAAGTAACACCAGTGTAGTGTTGATCACAAAATATAATGTGGTGTTAAAGTAAATAATTGACCCACAAGGTGCTAATATCAATCAAATCCAGTGGAAAATATTCAAAACAATACACAGAAATGGAAAGTTTAACTTTTCTTAAACCCAATTCAGTGTTATAGACCAATGTTAATTTAACAAAAATATGGGTGTCAATCTTTTAACATTTTCAAAAGTGTTACTTTAACACCTGCTGACTTTGACAAATAGACACTTTGGGGTGTTAATTCAACACCGGCATTTTTACTGTGTATATTTGTTGTTAGGACTGCAACTATACTGCACAGTGGTGCAGTTGGTAGAGCTGTTGCCTTGCAGCAAGAAGGCTCTGAGTTCGATTCCCGGCCCTGGTTTGCATGGAGTTTGCATGTTCTCCCTGTGCATGCGTGGGTTTTCTCCAGGTACTCCGATTTCCTCACACAGTTAAAAAACATGACTGTCAGGTTAATTGGCCTCTCTAAATTGCCCCTAGGTGTGAGTGTGTGTATGTTGTGTACTGCAGACTTCTCCCCAGGTCCCCCTTGAAAGTGTGATCTAGATCTCAATGGGGTTTACCTGGTGAAATGAAAATCAAATTTCCATGAATTTGAGCTATTCTCCAGACTTCATAGCGCCGCCCCAGTTGACAACATTATTTTTTAAGTGAATGTCGGGGCAGCAGGTGGACTGATGTGCTTATAAAATAGATTGTGCCACCAGACCGCTCCAAAAGCAGGAAGTGGACTACAGCGCAGGGCATTCTGGGTAAATACAACCAAAGCTAACATGCTAGCCTAGCGCTAGCAGCAGAAATGTCTCCCGGTCTTTAGCCAAAGACTAAAGAGAAATCCTCCAACCGCTAAAATCCTCCATCTTGTTTCCATGGTGAAACAGGAAGTTGCTCTCGTGTCTTCAGAGGTTTTTGTGTCGTTTCCTTCAGTGGTTGTTGGTGCAGCGCCCCCACAGGCCAGGAGGGGAACAGGTTGGTTTGACTCAGAGCAGCTGGAGGTGGAAGGTGGAGCAGATGTTCTGGTTCTGAATCAAAACCGGGTCGACCGGACTGTGAGGAGGAAAAACATTAAGCAGGGTAGAGACTTGGCTTCACTCTTCCTTTGGACTTGACTTCAGTGAACTCTGTGGTCTCTTTTATTTAAAAACAGATAAATCTGCTTGTAGTTCATTTTAAAGCATTCTGTCTTATAATGAGCCTTTTTCATTAAGCTCTACTTCCTGGTGGGAATATCTCCTGTTGAATGGTCAGTGTACCTTTAAATGAACACGTTAAAAGTCAGATGATTATTTTCATTCTGCTGCTGCTTCTACATTCTGGTGAAAACGGCAGAGAAACCGTTTGATGAGAATCTGTCTGCTGACGCTGCCAGAAGGTGTGAGATGGTGAACCTCGCAGAGAACCCTGTGAAGAACCCTGACTCGTAAAATCACGTCTGTCCTCGTGAATTTGTTGCTGTTGAAAACCAAAGTGATAATGAAGGACTGCTGAGTGCTTACTCCTGGGTGTTGGAAGCCATGTTAGAAATGTAATGCAGACTAGTCAGATGCTGGTGCCAGAAACTAAATTAGAGTCTGCTCGTATTTTGAGGGAAGGATTAATTTGCAGCGGTGCAGGTTATGCGCTGCGTGTTAATTAATGCAAAAATAAGATAGACTAATGAATTTAGGAATAACATCGTCACATGTATGAAAGTGGTGGTGCTTACCAGCCCAGGGCAGATATTTAACCGTATTAGTAAAAAAGCGACTGTTACTCATCCTGGATTCTCACTAGAATTATGTAAGGCTATTTTAAATGTAATTATTGCTGCTGTAGACCCCAAACTGTCCGAACCTGTATGTCTCCTCAGATTAATTAAACAAAAATCAGAAGCGCATATTAAATAAGAGTAATAAGCTCGTTGCTGTTCTCTGAAGCATTTTTCCCCCAAATCCTGAAGTTATTTTTGCCTTCTTAACATCTCCTACAGCTAATGTGTCATGTTGATATCTGGAGGAAAGAAAATGGACAAAACTCCATGACTCACCTCTTCCAGGCCCAAGGTTGTCCCTTTCAATTTGGATCATAGCAGCTTCCATGAGGTGAGGCCATTCTGAGCGGAGAGATATGTAGAAGCCAGTTTGTTTATGTTCTGTGGTTATTGTGTGTGTGTGTGTGTGTGGTGTGTGTGTGTGTGTGTGTGTGTGTGTGTGTGTGTGTGTGTGTGTGGTGTGAGAGAGAGAGAGAGAGAGGGTGGGGGGGTCATGCTGGGCAGCAGAGCTCACTTTTCAAGCCAGTCAATTTTGTGCCCTCCCAGAATCCAGTCATTCAGATTAGCACAATGGGGATTATCCAGCCCAGCCTGGGCTGATTCCTCCGCTGACTGAGAGCAGAAACTAAAGGACAAAACCAGAAACCACAAAATTCAGCCGGGCTCTTTAGTTTGGGCCTAAAACAATGAAAAACACAAGCAGCAAGCAGAGCAGCAGATTTCTGCAGACCGAGGATGCCGTGTGAATGACCCAGTTCTGATCTTTTCACCTCTTTAAAACTGAATCTGATCTGTTCCACTTCTATATGTGCAACAAAATCAGACCTGCGTTCACACTGCAGACTGAAGTGACCCAATTCTGATAATTTATTTTTTTATTTTCATTGTTTTACGTAATGCGACCTGTAGCTGATCTTTTCCTGACAGTCTGAACAGGTCGGATTCTTTTCGAATGCCACCCAGGCCACTTGGGTATCCAATACGTCTCCGATTCAAATGTGACCAAATGTCCAGGTTGGATTAACCAGCCTGAACGTCACTGATACTCGACAAATATCCCTTTTCTGTGTCCTGATACGCCCAAGCGGGAAGAGAGACGACAACCATGACGGACTATATGAGGATTAATATGTTGCTCTGGTTTTACAACAACTTCAACTATGTCAACTAAGCTCCACCATTAGCCTCCATGTTTACTTCTGCACACACTGAGCTCTTCTTCTTTTATGGCGGTTGGCAGAACACTGACGCTATAGCGCCCTCTACTGCGCATGTGGGACACTTTCAGTTTGCATTTATTTGGAAGAGTGAACGGCCACGGCAAAAAAATCCGATCTGACAAAGAAATGGGAATTGGGTCACTTCAGGCTGCAGACCGAACGTTACTGAATGTTGCATTTTATCTGCAGCAGGAGAAAACAACGTTGAGCGTAAACAATGTCTGAAAATGACAATGAAATGATGAGCAGACCGAGTCAGTCCGGGTCCGACATCATCCAAACAGAACCGGATCAGAACCCGGTCAAAAGCTGCAGTCAACGCTCCACTAAAGGCTGTTGCAGTTAGCAGTTAGCTTTCTATCAGCTTCCTTCGTCTGCTGCCCATTTGGTGGCCGTGCTTCGCACTAAGCAACTTTAAATTCCATCTAGAGATGGCGGCCATCTTTACTGCCTTCAACAGAGCGTGGCGGCGATGCTGCCGTCAACAGAGCGCGCGGCGGCCATCTTTGCTGCCGTCAACAGAGCGCCGCGGCGGCCATCTTTACTGCCGTCAACAGAGCGCCGCGGCGGCCATCTTTACTGCCTTCAACATGATCTGCTGCCGTCAACAGACGCGCGCGGCCATCTTTACTGCCTTCAACAGAGCGCCGCGGCGGCCATCTTTACTGCCGTCAACAGAGCGCCGCGGCGGCCATCTTTACTGCCGTCAACAGAGCGCCGCGGCGGCCATCTTACTGCCGTCAACAGAGCGCCGCGGCGGCCATCTTTACTGCCGTCAACAGAGCGCCGCGGCGGCCATCTTTACTGCCGTTCAACAAGCGCGCGGCGGCCATCTTTACTGCGTCAACAGAGCGCCGCGGCGGCCATCTTTACTGCCGTCAACAGAGCGCCGCGGCGGCCATCTTTACTGCTGTCAACAGAGCGCCGCGGCGGCCGTCTTTACTGCTGTCAACAGAGCGCGGCAGCGGCCATCTTTACTGCTGTCAACAGAGCGCGGCAGCGGCCATCTTTACTGCCTTCAACAGAGCGTGGCGGCGGCCATCTTTACTGCTGTCAACAGAGCGCGGCAGCGGCCATCTTTACTGCTGTCAACAGAGCGCCGCGGCGGCTGCTGGAGGACAGCTACTTTCTTCTTCTGCACATCAGAGTCGCTTTAGGTCGTAATTCGTTCACAGAGAACTCTGACTGCAGTCGCAGTTAATCATCATGAAAGATGCCTTTTTTTGTGAATACTGTACATATTTTCCGATGTGTTTATCACGTTATAGAATCCTAGTAAAAACATGAAGTTTATGGGTGGAACAGATGTAACTTTACAGATTGTTTTGTTTCTTTCTTTCCACTTAATCATACAGCACTTTCTGTTGCTCTGTCAAATCCAATTTAATAAAAACCACTGAAGAGTTTTGGGTTTTTTTAGGTAATATATTTAATTTATATTTGACACTTTTCTTCACATTTGCACATCATCTCGCCAAAGAGTCAAATAACCTGGATATTCCTGTGCTGAGGCCTTTGGTCTCAGAAACGTAGATATTTACAGTAGATCTGTCCACCAGACGTGATCGACCTGCAGACCTGCGTCCAGCAGGGCTTGTTCCGAACAGCCAGACTCGTGTTCAACGACACCACCACACTCGGCCTGCTTTACATTCCCGGCTGCTGCTCAGGTCTGTGTAGGACTCCTGCAACATGATGCATGAACTTCAAAGTGAATTTGACATCCAGGGTTCATCAGTTTGTATTCTTTTGAGTAGAGGAGTGACAGCCCTGTGCATTATACATACAGCAGCGCTATAGAAGGTGAATAGGGGAGCTACTGCATGAAATGATAGTTTTCAATTTGTCTGCTGACAAGCGGTCTATCTGTATGCGAGGAGAGTGAAATTTATGGCCTGTATTTTCCCTCCGTGTTTCATGGAGCCCCTTCGTCTGCACAAGGTTGTGCCTTGTTTTGAGAGTCGGTGTGTGTTGTATCTGCATACATGTCACTTTTTATATCGTCAGGATCATGTGAGCGACAGCAGCAGGCGGTTTGATTGTGCTGAAGGCAGATTTAGGTCAGTAATGGGTTAAATGTTGCTGTAATTCTCCGTCGTCTCATTTGAAATGCAGTGATTGTTCCTTTCAGAAAGGATGATTGCTGCACCTTGGGAGTATATTTAAGAGCTTTCAAACTGGATCCCTTTTGCTTCTCGGAGACTTTGTTGATGATGACAGTAATGGCTTTGGAAGGCTTTCAGAATTAAAATGCCAAAGGCTTTTATTTGCAACGCGCCACAATGGAAGAAGTTGACGAAAACATGACCTTCTGTGTCATTTGGTGTCTCTACGAAGTGCAGGTGGAACTAGTTTTATATGATGTCAAAATATGATGTTACGAATTATATTCACACAGTTTTATATAAAGAAACATTAGTAAGTTGTAGAAGTGCTGCTACAGTTTTAAATCAAGGATTGAGCCTCTGCTTTTTAATCATAATCTTCTTCATTCCTATTCAAACAAATAAAGTTGCCAGAACCCAAAGTCTTAAAATGAATACTTTCCTTTTTAAGTACAGCAGAGAAACGGCTGTGATGGGAGAATGAGTTTCTTTCATTTGCTGCAAGAGATCCACATTTGGCAACGCGTGTGCGCTGCAGGCCTCATTATGCTTGGTTACACAAGAAATAAATCTGCCACAGAAATGCAAAGCAGCATGGCACAGAAACACAGAGGACATCCCTGGGAGAACCGGTAAAACAATATATGTGCTTTCAAACCAACCGGTTTGGCTTTACCAGGTAGTCTACTGTTGGTTAAATCTGAAAATCATAGCATTACCACACAAATATGACACATCAACTATTTTCTTTTATTTTCCAATCGTGTGCAGCTTGTCAAAATCACATAAAAGGGTGAATGAAAAGTTGAAAGGTTCAGAAAGGCGACAAATTTACATTCAGAACATCAAATCAGTTCCCAACACAAGTAACGGCTCAAAAGATGAAGGTTTATATTGTAATTAATCTCCTTTTTTTTCCTCTTGATGGTTTTATTGTCCCATTTGGCCTTAAAGAGCTACTTCATGCAACAGCAGTAGCTGCTAACGCTATGCTGCAGGTTGATCTGATCTATGATCGTACACAGTAAAAACACCCAAAAGTGTCTATATGTGTCCAAGTCAGCTGGTGTTAAATTCAACACTACAGAGTGTCACATTAACATTCACAACGGTGCTGGTGTTAAAATATGTTAAAAGTAACACCAGTGTAGTGTTGATCACTAAGCACAATGTGGTGTTAAAAAAGTCAATAACTGACCCACAAGGTGCCAATATCAATCAAATCCAGTGGAAAATATTCAAAATGGAAAGTTTAACTTTTCTTAAGTCCATTTCAATATTATAGACCAATGTTAATTTAATTTTTAAAAAATGGGTGTCAATCTTTTAACACTTTCAAAAGTGTTACTTTAACACCAGCTGACTTGGACACTTATAGACACTTTTGGGTGTTAATTCAACACCGGCACTTTTACTGTGTACAGCAGCTGCTGACCAATCTGATAAATGACGTTTTGTTCTGACATTCGGTGAAAACATCATAAAATAACATCTTTCCTAGATAAACTTTATGCTCAGTCTGGCTGCTGACTCACTGCTCAAACTTACCGTCCTTACTTTAGTATGACTGTGTTCTATGACTTTATGTTTTTTGTGTTTTTATGATGTAAACACTTTGAAATTGATTATTTATCCATCAGTTCTGAGTTTTCAACACAGAAACTGTTTTTCTTCTCCTGTTTACTGAGTTTACATGAATTTCCTGCATAGAGGATCTTTGTATGAAAGCTCACTCCATTCTTTTTCTATGTTGCCAATTTGTTACATTCATTTCCTTTTAAAAGCGTATTTGTCATGTCTAGTAATAATCTTGAATACTTATTTTCTGCACATCAAACGTTTTTCTTTTCATCCAAAGTTGCCTTTAAAACCATGGAGAGGCTGTTTGTGAATTTTTTATTTTCATATTTCTACAGTCTCCTAGCGTTTTTAGGTACAGAATTGTTAATGCTAACACATAGCTTAGCTGTGTCTCCATGCCTATGGTGGTAATGTGATACTGTGTTGATTGTAAATGAATCTTTAAATGTAAAATAATGAATAAATGCAGCTTATCATCTCTGTGGCAAAAAATGACAAATTGAACACAACTTTTTCATAAATATGTATACATTTATTGATTTGCCAAACTATATTCACCCTTTATTTAGTGCAAACCAAGTCTTCCTGGTGGTGCTTTAATGATTTAAGCTGCAGGCCTGTTATCCTCGGAGGTAACCTGTCGTCCTCGGTGCATGGAGGTGAGTGTGAGATGAATTACAGTAGGAGTGAGTGAGTGTGTGGGCCGCCAACCTGTCCAGCTGCTTGGGATGAGCTTCATCCTCCCCCGTCTCCTGACAGAACGGCGTGGGTTTAAAAAATGGATCAGCCTTCGTTCTTTAAATTGTACCTCTTTATTGAGTTTATTAGCATGCAGCAGCATGGTTGCTTTTAGAATGACAGCGTTTTCTAAGCAGGCGTGGAAGATATCCAGTCATCCTCCATGAGCAGTAATGGATTAGCAGAGGCAAGTGGGTAATGGCAGCGGATTAGCTGGATCACCAGAATTTGGCTGAATATAAATCTGTGGTGCAGATCCACAAGCTGACAGTAATTGAATTCATATAGACAGTAAATGTTTCAGCTACATGTGCAACACAGTTATAAGGTCTCATAGCAATAAGTGACGGCGAAGCGTCCGACTTTGTAAAGAATCTGACTTTTTATTCGACATATTTACCGCAAACGTGTAGAATTATGATAAACCAAACTGTCTGAATGTAAAGGATTAAAACTGCTGACAGAAACTAATGATAAAAATGTTTTTTGTCTCCATTAACAAACTGAAACCTTCTCTGATCCCTGAATGAAGTTTGGGGGAATACATACAAAACAAATTTACTGCCATTATACGTCTTACAAAAAAAAAATCAGTCCGTTACTACATAAAGTTGGATACTGGGAACACAAACCAGTTATTTATCAAATCAAATATACTGAAATTCTGGGACCTGGTAATATTTAAAACTACACAATTCATGTTTAAGGTCCGAAATCAAAAACTTCCACACAATATACAGGAAATGTTTGGTGACAGAGAGGAAGTTATAGGATATTTTAAAAAAACAACATATTAGAACAACCAGGAAGAGTTTCTGTTTATCAGTGTGTGGAGTAAATGTCATGAATGAATTGAATGATGAGTTTAAAAAAATTACAAATGTAAACCAATTTAAAAAATTTATTAAAGCAGAGCTCATTTCAAAATATGCTATGTAGGATGTTTAATGTTTAATAGTCTATAATGTAATTGACGATATAAATAGTACTTAAAATAATTGTACATAGTTAAACATCATGTAAAATGGAAACAAGTTGTCTCTTTTTGATGTTATGAAAGTTAATTGATAATAAATTGACAAGTATGAAAGGGGCAGGACATTATAATATGCATCTAGTAGTACCTGCTCCTTTATGAACAGAAAATATAAAATTTGCATGTCACATGGGCAAAATAATTTATTTTACAATTTATTTCTTAAGTTTGTTTCATTCTATTTTATTTTCTTTTTCTTTTTTTTTATTGTTTTTAATGTATGTTTGAAATAAATAAATAAAACAAATGACCCAGAATCACCAAATACAAAGAGACCAAAATATTTGTAGTCCTTATTTACGCCGTGAAAAGACGTGATCAGCCGTTTGTTTCCATAACACTCACACCAGCTGGGATCTGCTGACCCTCTTCCTAAATACCAGCCGTCTCATGTACCGTTTACTACATATTTCTGAGCTTTATTAGAGAGAATCATAAAAACTCTGCAAAATAAAAAAATCTTGATGAGTTTCAAGGTCTTTTTCCCTTCAGTATCTGTATGGAGTTTGAAGTTTGAGCCCACAAACCGTTTCAAAGGTTGTTTCAAAATAAAAACAGGAATTGAGGTGAGGATAAAAGAGCCACGTGTAATTTAGTAAGCAAAAAAAAAACGATTTTTCGGTAGCACTTTATTTGAAGGGTTGTGCATAAGACTGACATGACACAGTCAAAAACATGACATAACATCTGTCATGAACATAAAGAAGTCTTTATGAATGTTTATGACAGTTGTCATGAAGTGTCATTAGGTAAATAATAACACTTTTAACAGAAAGTTGTTCTAAAATTCTGATAAAAATGCCAACATTACATTAGATTATCATAATTTACAAAATCATGTAAAGTTGGCATTTTTAATGGACTTTCAATGCAACTTTTGGAGCAACTTTGTATTAAAAGTGTCATTATTTACCTAATGAGACTTCATGAAAACTGTCATAAACATTCATAAAGACTTCTTCATGTTCATGACATGTCATGTCAGTCTTATGCACAACCCTTCAAATAAAGTGTTACGATTTTTCTTTAACAAATCAAAAGTGATTCAAGCTCAAATCTTGATTCTTAATTGTGAGATTTTTTCTTTAAACACGTTTATTTTGATAATTTTGTCCGTCGCTTCAGATCGACTGAATGTCTGAGCTTTAAAATCTCCAAGCTGAGACTTTGAGCCGGTTTGTGGATGGGAGTCTGTGGAGGTTACGTGGAGTTGAGCGGTGAGTCAGGCGCTGGATCTCATTGTGTGGACTGTGGTCTGCAGACTGAGAATTTACAAATATGTATGACACATTTCTGACAAGCAAAAGCTGCTAGCGCACAAAAGGCTAAGTGTCTGAGTTAGGAGAAAATGTGCTAGTCATTGTGAATCACAAACAGAAGCGAATCTGGTCTCAGCTCCAGATATTCAGGGCATTTCATGGTAGAAATCAAAGCGAAACTTTACAAACATATTTCCTGATAGTAGGAGGATTAAATGGCAGCTTGTGTTTAACTTTGGCAGCTGAAACGTCAACGCGGCGCTAAAACAGGCCGAAGCTGCAGCTGAGATCTGCAGATTCCTGATCTACTGAGACAGGAAATGACCAATCAGAATCAGATTTAGCAAATCCCAGCGGAGATGCACTTTCCTGAAGCCTGTAGGTGGCAGTGCTGAGTCAACCAGGCCTGGTTGAGGAAATAAATGACGGTAAATAAACAATAAACAAACAGTTTTGTTTTAATGATTGCAAACTAAAACATTTCACACTCCCATGATGTTTTCAAATGTTCAAACATTATGACCACAATTTTTTATATATTGGGATTTTTTGTGATGAATCAGCACAAATTAAGAGTATTAATAAAGTAGAAGGAAATATAGAAATATTTATATAGTTTCCAATTTGTTCGAAAGAAGTCAGCTAACATTTCAACATTTAACATCTTTAAGCATTAACAACACAATTAATTGCTTTTTGTTTTTGTTTTTCTCAACTGGAACCATTTTATTTGCTAGTTTCTGGTACAGCCGTAAATCTGACGCACAGCTACATCCGCTAACGACGGAAGCTGCTTCTATTTCTAAGCAATCTGATTGGATGCTGGAAAACACTATTGTTAGGCTAAAAGGAGTTAGCCTATCAGCCAAGCAACTCTAGCCTAAAATAGCATTTCAATGCTAAACATGTAGCAGCTAATGCTAATGTTAGCATCCACAGTTCATATTTGTAAAGAAGCTCCATGAATGAAACTGGAAGGATAAATTCACTCCGATCTATGATTTAAAAACTAAATAAGTTTACTAAATTATAGATTTAATGTTTATTATTGAATAAACATAGATAGTGTTTATTCAATAATAAACATTATTGAATGTTTATTCAATAATTTAGCAGCAAAAAGGAGTTTTTGAATTCAAAGTTGGTTATTTTATCAATATGTTTTCTGATTAAAATGCGAATGCAGACTATAATAAACTCCATTGAACATTTAATTGAGTTTGAACTTTTTCTTTCCAGTTTTTCTCTGTTCTCTATGAAAGGCCTTGATGTTACTCGACTCTATCAGATCAGTAAATATGGAAATGAGGGGCTTCTTATTGACGCCTCCATCCGCTGAATATGACAGAAAACCCATCAGCTGTAGGCTTGATGCAGGTGGCGGGAGGGGAATGAAGGAGGCTCTGTCTGGTTCCTACAGGAGGAACCGACGCTTTTACTCTAAACAAAAATCCACCAGTCGCTTCGCCAAGCCGCTGTAGAGACTTTCTCACTGAGATGAAGGGAAACAAAGTCGTATATCTTCCATTAGATTATTTCCAGCTGCCAGTGGTGGGACTACTTGGGCTTGTTCTATTGTTATCTTGGTGGTTTAAATCTTTACAGCATATTTATTTATTGCATTTCCACACTTATCTCTGGTGCTGACAGCTTGTTTCAATCATGATCCGTCATGGAGCCAATGAAAACCACCATAAGAGCCTGTTTTAGATTTCAAACCACTTGCTTTTCACTGGAGGCAGTCTTTAAACTATTCAAACCGTGCGATATAATCTTTATTTTTATTGCAAAGATGACACTGGCAATGTTTGTGCAGAGTATGAATATGAGTATGTTCACTGCTGCAGGGAAATGCCATTTTGCCACAATAGAAAAGCAGCAGTGATTATGGCCTGTTTATCTTTCCATACAGAGACTCAGAAAACAACTAAACTTTTGAAAAATGGGCATCTAGAAAAAAAAAATATGATGAATATTTATTATTAGTGTTTATATATGAGCAGGAAAGATCATTTCTAATATTGTGATATAGGAAATCTATAAGGAAATAAAAGGGAAATCTGAGTTTATTCAGGAATAACATTTTAGAATCTCATTATTTTATGAAATCACTGGCAGGAAGCACAATCAGAGGGAAAGAACGGCGCGTCCCGGGTCACCAGCAGGTGTGACTCCTTCAGGTTCTGCAGCAGCCAGCTGTGTTTACTAGGGCTGAATAGTAACGAAGTAAAAACACTTCACTACTTTACTTAAGTATATTTTGCAGTACTTCATTCTTTCCTCGAGTACGAAAATTTTTGGTAACTTTCACTTTTACTTCACTATATTTCTGAACTTAATTTCATACTTTTACTCTGATACATTTTCAATGTGTGGTTTAGTTACTTGTTACAAAAAGCGAAAAAGAGAAACGCTGGAGTTTTGACTACCTACTGATTGACTGATACAAAGTCGGACACAAATGGAGCCCCATACAAACCCCATACACTGTATGGGGTTTGTATGGGGCTCCATTTGTGACATGAACCACATACATACACACAAGTGTATATATATATATATATATATATATATATATATATATATATATATATATGTATGTGGTTCATGTCAGAAGCTGGTTCAGTTGTAAAGCAGGTGAAGTTAACCTTGTAGGTAAAGCACCTAATTTTCTTAACTAAATGATGCTGCAGGTTTATCTATTAGCAGGTTTAATTTTGCCTGCACTTGGTTGTGTTCATTATTTTAGCAAGTTCACCAACATATAAAAAATGTCATTCAAACTGCATTTGCCTTGTTTTACTTTTTACTTATACTTTCCATTACATTACTTGAGTACATCCATTTTTACAGTAATTTCCATACTTAAGTACAAAACATTTCAGATACTTTAAGACTTTAACTGAAGTAACATTTCAGTCAGTGACTTGGACTTTTACCAAAGTCATATTTTGGAGAGGAACCTAAACTTTTACTGGACTCTGAGATTTCAGTACTTTATACAACACTGGTGTTTACTAGGGCTGTGTAATAATATCGATGTTGCGATATATATTTATATTTTCTTTCCTAGAAAAAAATCGATATCCATCTGCAAGTATCATGACATCCAACTGTCACCTTGTTCACTCACTGCTTGCTTCACCAGGTCATCAGGCTTAGAGTGATTCCTTCAGATGTTCAGGTTAAAAAGGTATCAAACTATTCAGAGCAGGAACTTGGTTCACTTTATTTACTTTACTAATGCATGTCAGCTACAGTTTGGACTGTTTCAACTAAAAGAAACATGTTTTCTCTCCACTTCTTTGGTTCATTTTGTCCAGCTGTCCACTTTAAGTCTGTGTCCAACCAGAACCAGGTATTGTGTAGTTGGAGCTTTTAATCAGTTTTCAGTTAAATTAATTCAGTCCAACTTTATAACAGTCACAAAATGTCACCAAAATCACTCTGTCCCTCTAAAATCTTTCAGAAAATCACAAAAGTGTATTGAATTGTATCGTTTACGGAATATCGCAATATATATCGTATCGTGAGCAGAATATTGTGTATCGTATTGCGAGATTATTGTATCATTCAGCCCTAGTGTTCACGCTCAGCAGCGAGGCGCATTGCATGCAGGACTGCCGGCACGGCGCTTCAGGAAGGTGGAAAAACTAAACCACAGATGCTTTATAATAAACACTAGAAACGCATAACCGTAAAGCATCGCATAAAAAACTGACAAAAGTTACATTTAAAACAAGCGGCTCACAACATCCGTCGTCTAAATCTTATTGAATTATGGCGTTTGAAAAAATGATTTGTAAAATAAACACCCATTTTTTCTCTGACAGGTTAAATAAACTAAAATATTGCTGTTAATTTTTACTATGCAACTCCACAAACGGACTGTTATCATTGTGACCTGCAGAGAAACCAAAAGCTGAGTCTGTTTTTGTTTCAGGAGAGCAAATCCAATCACATCCAGGCGGCTTTTCTGTTTTCAAAGTTGAAACTTTAGATTGCTGCCATGAAATAGCAAACTGCTTGAGCACATGAGGAGCTGAGGCGGTTTTTTCCTGGCCTGTCTGTCACTTGATGAAGCTTTATCTGTGGACAGATTGTGGAGCGGCGTCGTGGCAACGCCATCTGCGGTTGTTGGGAAGATTCGGGGCGCAGCTGCAGCGTCTCGACGCATGTCCTGCAGGGATGCCAGGGTAATATTGCTGCTGCCATCTCGGCTTCAACTGTTGCTCCAGAACCAAACCGGATCTCAAAACGTTGTCCAACTAAAATGAGCGACAGTAAAGCACAACAATGGCTCCTTTCTTTTCAAAACCAGGATTTTTTTTAAAAATGTAGTCTTCACTTTGAATTGCTGTTGTTGGACTCTCCAGACTCTACATCTCGTATTTATTCTCTCCGGTTCTTCTGCATTTTGTCCAGTGTTGTGTAAAGTACTGAAATCTCAGAGTCAAGTAAAAGCATCGGTTCCTCTCCAAAATATGACTTTGGTAAAAGTCCAAGTCACTGACTGAAATGTTACTTGAGTTAAAGTCTTAAAGTATCTGAATTTTCTTGTACTTAAGTATGGAAAGTACCGTAAAAATTTATGTACTCAAGTAATGTAATGAAAAGTATAAGTAAAAGTAAAACAAGGCAAATGCAGTTTGAATGACATTTTTTATATTTTGGTAAACTTGTCAAATACAGTTAAAGTAATAAACTCAACCAAGTGCAGGCAAAATTAAACCTGCTAATAGATAAACCTGCAGGCATTATCTAGTTAAGAAAATTAGGTGCTTTACCTACAAGGTTAATAACTTAACCTGCTTTACAACTGAACCAGCTTCTTAGTTTCCCCTCCAGGACAGAACATTTTTTATAAGCCTTAAGTTTTCCCTTCAAGTGGTCAGAGCTGAAAATGAGAAAAATAGTCGGTACAGAAAATGTGGCCAACATGAAGAAAAAAAGCCGTTACGATTAATTAATCTACTTCACAAACTATTGGTGCAACAACTGGTCATTATGTGGCATTAGGGACATGTGGCTGCTGCTCATCACCAGACTTTGTGTTTAATGGGAGAAGAGAAACAGGTGTTTCCTATTGGTGGTGATGAACAAGCCCAGGTAAGTAGCTACTGACTGTAGCAGTCAATCAGTAGGTGGGTCAAAACTCCAGCGTTTCTCTTTCTCGCTTTTTTGTAACGAGTAACTAAACCACACATTGAAAATGTATCGGAGTAAAAGTATGAAATTAAGTTCGAAAATATAGTGAAGTAAAAGTGAAAGTTATCAAAAATGTTCATACTCGAGAAAAGTATGAAGTACTCCAAAATATACTTAAGTAAAGTAGTGAAGTATTTTTACTTTGTTACTATACAACACTGGTCTTGAGCAGCTTGACTCGTGCGTTTTCTGTTGCTGAGTTGGGAGAAGGTTTGAACCCGGTGGTGTTATTAAAGGTTACCATTGATTCTGTTGTGCAGGTTCGTAATTAAAGTCTGTAATGTTAATGACGGGGAAAATGTCAATTTCTCAGTGAGACTTCATCAGTGTCTGGATTCATTTTGTTCCACTAATGATGGAAAAATTCAGTTTTTATTGCTCTCATGAGGAAAAAGTTGCTCCGATACATTTAAGGATGGGAGAAATGAAATGTGTTTAAGTATGATTTAATCCTAGTTTTATAGCTAGGTGAGTAACAGACATGGTGACACCTGTCCTGATTAAAGCACCTGGCCGTCTCACTGATTTATTCTTCCTTTCTGTTGATTCTGTGGTTTCATAATAATCCATCACTGGAGCTTTGAATATACACAGTAAAAATGCCAGTGTTGAATTAACACCCAAAAGTGTCTATATGTGTCCAAGTCAGCTGGTGTTAAATTCAACACTACAGAGTGTCACATTAACATTACAACGGTGTTGGTGTTAAAATACATTAAAAGTAACACCAGTGTAGTGTTGATCACTAAACATAATGTGGTGTTAAAAAAGTAAATAATTGACCCACAAGGTGTCAATATCAATCAAATCCAGTGGAAAATATTCAAAACGATACACAGAAATGGAAAGTTTAACTTTTCTTAAACCCATTTCAGTATTATAGACCAGTGTTAATTTAACAAAAGAATGGGTGTCAATTTTTTAACACTTTCAAAAGTGTTACTTTAACACCAGTTGACTTGGACACATATAGATACTTTTGCGTGTTAATTCAACACTGGCATTTTTACTGTGTACAATAAATCCCCATTTTTCACATTGTATCTTTTCTGGAACAAAAACAAGGATTTCACTGTTCAATCTGTGCCGTCCACGTTTTTACACCAGGGGTTTTTCAAAGTGTGCTTCCCCTAGAGGGCGCCAAAGAGCTACAGAAGAAAAAAATAGAACGTAATTGCGAAGCTTCAATTATCTTCACAAAGCTCCTGCTGCAGATGAAGTGGTTAAATCACAGTGAGAGAAGACAACTCAGGATGATTCCCTCAGACTCTTGCAGAGCAGGTTCACCTGTACCGACATTTATCTGAGCCAACATGCGTCCTATTTAAAGCCCAACTCAACTATGACTCAGCCTGAAGGAGTCTGGGCCAAACAAAATAAAAAAGACAGAGGTAATTATTTAAAGTTTAGAATTCATGCTCCTTTGATAGAAAACAGGAAGCTGAATGAACTCGGCAGGAAGTAGTTTATAATTTTAGCTCTGTAAACCACAAGGCATCACATGGCAGCGAAACAAAAACTTACAGAAACATTGGCAATAATGTCGTTGGACGAGGGGGCGGAGCTTAGGAGGCCTAAAAGAAAAGCATAACTGGAGGAATGTGGGATGAGACGGAACCAAAGGAGACGGAAGTATGGTCCTGTGGGAATGTTTTTCTGTAGCACATACTGACTGTAAGTGCACACCACACTCTTCAGATATTTATCAGAGAAATTACCAAAAACTTTGTGTTAGTTTCCTTCCAGCTCAGAATTATTCTGTGTTTTGTGTCGATCGTAAAATAAAATAAAACATAATAAAATCCCAATGAAACCAAATTAAATTTGTGGCTGTAACTTAAATATTATCAGTTCCTCCAAATATCCTCATAAAGCAGCCGAAGCGTTCAAAGCCCTTCATTATCTTCTCTTTCTCATAAAAGCCGCATTCTGACCCATGTTCTGGTTTTATGACGTCGACTCAAACAAGACGACTTTAAAAAGCAGCAGAGATGTGACTCCAGTATTAATGTTTTGGATGCCTGCACTTTAATAACGTTAAACCCTAATATACAGATTACACTCCGGCTTTGGGACTGACTTTGCTGAAAGGAGCAACACTTTGCGCCCCTCCCCCACCCCCTTGTCTCTGCTCCAGTCCCATGCATTAGTGTGTGTGTGTGTGTGTGTGTGTCTGGTGTGTGTGTGTGTGTGTGTGTGTGTGTGTGTGTGTGTGTGTGTGTGTGTGTGTGTGTGTTGTGTGTGAGAAAAGGGTTGAATAAAGGACGGTGAACTCTGTTGGTTTTAGCTGCTTGCCTGTTCTGCTGCCCTAACCTGGCTGAACGACTCCATGAGAGACTGAATCAGAAATGACCGTCGAGGGCTTCGCTGTGTCTGCACATAAAACAATGCTGATTGGCATCTTTTAAAATCCTAAAAACAAACATTTTTCACAGAAATGCATAAGCATTTTTTTATTTTCACTATTTTATTATCACTTATTTCCTTTTTCACAGAGTTGCAGTGCAAACCAGACGACAATATCAGGACTGACTCTGGTTTTCTGCAGGTGATGAGCTGGTGTGAGATTTTTCCATTTCTTTTCTTCAGGAGAAAACAAAGAGCTTGGATTTGAGATAGCTGCCTCTTTCTTTCTCACAGCTTCCTGTTTGTGGATTTTCACCTTAAAAGCTCTTTGAAAAGTCCGTCAGCAAAAACCTGCCACCAAATTCTCCCCAAACAGCTGGACTCTGCCTTGAACCGCAGAAAACAAAGACTGGGCCATGACTGGAAATCTGCAGGTTCACGTCCAACATGGAGGGAAGGAGGCTGGGAAATCCCACAGTGCCCCCCGTTGGCGGACGGCGGAACTGCATCTCCACCGGCCGTCCTTCTTGTGGGCACATGGAGGAAGATGGGCTGGAAATTTGTCAGGGGTTGAATTTAAGGGCCAAGTGGCAGGAGATGCTTGAGGTGATTTGTTGGGATTCCAGACAGCTGTGAGGAGATTGACAGTGTTGCGGGGTCTGCAGAACGGTCAGCTCTCGGCCTAACAAGGCGTTGAAGGAGCCGCAGAGGGAATAGAGCCATCCTGGAGGTACGAGGTGAATGCTGACAGGGTCGAAATTAATTCCAGCAGGGGAAACCTGCAGAAATTAAACACCGTTTCACGACTTTTGATCCCGTTTCGACATCTTACTGACCTCAGAGAGACGGAAACTCTGAGTCGATTCATTAAAACTTTATGCCAATGTGAAAACATGCAGGAATAAACGAGAAAACGTGACATCTGACATCAGCTGCTTCTTGCGTGAGGTTCAAAATAACTTTGAATTTGTTTTTGCTAATGATTTATTTCTGCACTGCTAATTATCATGTTTACACGGAGCGGCGATGATCATCAACAACACGCTCCCTGTGTCTGCGCCTGACATTTGAAGGATGACTCAACTTCAGCTCATTCAGGGAGGAAGAGTCATCTGTCTCCTGCAACCATTTGACTCATCTGCATTTAGATCTGGACAGTACGCAACAAACTGAGCTGCATCCATCTTCAATGAGATGACAATTTAAAAAAATAAATTAAAAGGTGAATGCCAGTAGTGGAGAAAGTACTCAAAATATTTACTTAAGTAAAAGTACAAATACACAGACAAACATGTACTCAAGTAAATGTAAAAGTACCACATTAACATTTTACTTAAGTAAAATAAAAAAGTACTGGCTTTTAAAAATACTTAAGTATTAAAAGTACTTGCTGAATGCATTACCTAATCGCTAATATCATTAAGTGACATTTTGGATGCAACGAGTAACGCAACACTTTTGTAGAAATGTAGTGAAGTAGAAAGTACAGATTCTTACTGTAAAATGTAGTGGAGTAAAAATATAAAGTATCCATTATTAAATCTACTTAAGTAAAGTACAGATACACGAAAATTGTACTTAAGTACAGTAACGAAGTACTTGTATTTCATTACTTTCCTCCACTGGTGACTGCAGGAAAACTGAGCTGCCGTAACTCAAGCTTTCCTTCAGGATTCCTCCAAAACGTTTAGATGCTGAGCAGATTTCTGCTTTTATGCAACATGACTTCATTTTTCTGAATGTTTCACTGTCTCCCAGTGGATCCAGTCTACTGCCATATTTAATTAACATGTGAATACATAAGATGCCTGATGGCTAATTTCCATCCATAAAAACCACAAAGTCACAGTATGGAGTAAGAAAATATGTAAAACAACCTTAAAAATAAACAGATTTGCAAAAATGTTGACATGTTTTACCTTCCATTAGTTGGTTTTTAAGATATTTTTCAAATAAAAATGTTACTCTCAATTTCATTTGAAAAAGACAGTAAACAGCCGTTTTTACTCAACCGTCGTTCATTCACTGACGGTTTTCTGAATAAACTGCTTTAGTGCAGAAGAAACCAGGAAATATTTTATATACCAAAACAGAATCTGGATTATCTGGTAATGATGATATGATTTAACTTTTGGTCCAACATCTTTATGAACTATTTGATCTGGTTTTCTAACTGGTGACCAACTCGTTATGCATTATGTCACATGAGGCGTCGTCACGGCAGCAAAGTGACTTTTCTTAAGTTAAATTTGAAAAATGACTCTTTGGGATTTGTTTGAATCTTTAGTCAACGCAACTTCATAGAAACGTTTAGATTTTCAGATTATTTAATGTTTTCTGAACTGATGGCTGATGTTGGTCACTGGATCAGTTTTTGCCTGCAGACTCTCATCACGAGCATAAATATTATTGATTTTCATTGTTTAATGATTGACCAAAGTCACTTATTTTCCATAGTTGGACATTTCTGTAACGTTCAGCTGCATATTAGCTACCAAATGCTAATGTTTGCAGGTTGGTTGCTCCGACTCGCTGGCTTAGTTCTGCAAATTAAATTCAATCATTGCAATGTTCTCTCGCCTCCTGAACATTTACCTTAACACTCATTTTATTTCATGCACTGATTGGTTCTGATCAGTTAATGCTTCATGTTGCAGCCTCCTGAACTTACACATTTAGAATCAGCTGTTTGTTAAAGTTTGGATCTGAAAGTGTAAATGTGCTTCGGCTCCTCATGTTGACCGCCATGAAATCAAACTGGAACTTTCTGCTTCTCAGATTCTGTGAATGTTTTAAAATTAAAGCAACAGGAAATGCAGTAAACAGCTGATCAAAATAAAACAACTTTAAATCGGGGTGGAGAGAGCTACACGTTAGCTGATAACAGGAAGGCTAAAAGGAGCAGCATGGTCTGCTTTCAGTCTGTTTTACTACATAAGTTAACTAGAGGTGTGCCAATCGATCGGTCACCGATCATAATCGGGCTGATTTTCGTGAAAAAGACGCTGGTTCTGCTGTTGAACCGCTGCTCCGCTACAGGTAGTAATATTTAATATTTAGTAATATTTGACACGGAGCCGCTTCTGCTCCACCTGGTAGTGACTCTCATACCGAACCTGTTTAAAGCTGCAGCATCTAACCTAAAAAAATACATTTTACATACGTATTAAAACTTTCTTTGTCCTAACATGAGACAGATAATCTTTAAAAAATAATCGATCTCCTCCCCGTTACTCCGCTCAGTCAGAAACAGCCAATCAGAACTAGCAGTAACCAGCTAGCCGCCATGCTAACAGGAAGTTTTCATTCATTAACTCTGGATTGTTTATTGTAATGGATCCTGTTTTTGCCTTTGAATGTTAAGTTTTATACTTGAATTTTTTGTCAATGTTGAGAGGTTTTATTTTGGCTCTTTGCATTATTTAGCCTCTTCAGAGCCTCATATGTTAACAGTCTGTTAAAGATAGTATTATTGATAGCAGTTCAATTTGCACAATGCCTGTTTTGTTTAGTTTTCTTCTTGGAAAAAGTTATTAAAAACAGGTTTTTGTCTAAATTAAGGTGAATTCATGGTTCCTTTATCCACATAATGTAACAGTAGTGTTTATGATGAAAAAATAAATAAATAATAATTATGTGATTGGTATCGGCATCGGCAGAAAAAATCCTGATCGGCACATCCCTAAAGATAACATAAATAAACTCTCTAATTGGTGATAATTAGTAGCAGAATCAAAATGATTTAAATAGAAAGAAAAGCAAACAAAAAAGGAAAATTCAAAAAACAGTCAAAGCATGCAAGTTTTTGGCTATAAAATGAATCATTTCTTTTTATTGTAGCTGCTAATCAATATTAAATTGCAGATGGATAACGAGCTGTCAGGAAACAATAAAACCATAATGCAGCTCACTTGGTACGCTGTGTGTAAATATTAGAAATCTTTGTTACCGTCGCCATATATATGAGACATTTACACCAGAACCAAACCTTTGACCCGCTGGAGGTTCTGGTATGTTTGTGTCGTGTAGCTGGAATTAAAACACCGGACACATCCATGCGCCTGTAAATAATAAACTCTTTAGCATAAAGTCTTTGAAACAGTAAACATTGTTTTCCCTGCAGATGGTGTGACCTCCAAAGTTCACCGTCACCAACGCCGAGCCTTTCTGAATATGTTTCCCTGCATATGTTCCGACGGGAAGGAAACAAACAAACAACAGCCTCTGGGAGATATTTCCCATGCCAGAGTCACGCTGTCCATACATAAACACACAACACACACACACACACACACACTGACTCCATCTAATCACAATGACTCCAATCCTCATGTGATTGTCAGAGGAGCTCGTTTCATTTTCAATCAGATTTACTCTTCTCATCTGTGTTTCTCTGAGTGCCATCAGCTTTGCTTCCCTCCCCTTATATTTGTCACACACACACACACACACACACACACCCCCCTCCGTTACTTCTGGTCCAGAGATTCGTATTCAAAACTTTCTTGCCTGGTTGCTGCCTGGTTCCTTCCTGGCCCAGATGGCTGCTGACATCTAGAAGTCAAAGCTGAACATGAACAGAAAGTCGCCAAAAGTCAGAGATGAAACTTGACTGAATCATAAAACGGTGCCTCTATAAGGAGGAAGCTTTTATTACACATAATTCAAATTTTTTGCTTTTTTTTTTACTTCCATTTTGGTTTCTACTGCTTGAAAAAAACAGCTGGTTTGTGGAAGTAAGTTTTTGTTGTCTGGAAAATGAGCCTTTTCAAAAATCTCTGGACTGCAATGTCACCAATCAGCAGGCCAGACCAGTCACCTAGCAACCCAGCATGTTCGTTGTCTTGGTTTTCCCGCTGCATGAGCTGTACAATGGCTGCTGGAAAAAACAAGTGATTTGTTGTTGACCTACCATCCAGGAACTTGCTGCATCCTGGTTGGTCGTGCAGGAGGCTCCACTTCTGCTTTTCAAAGATGTACGGTAGTACAGCTGCACATCCGTTTGCAGACATTTTTCATTGTGAGTGTAAACATTGAGTTGGGGGCGAGGCCAACAGCGGCTCATTTGGATTTAAAGTGACAAGAACTGAGCAGACCAAGATTTTATTATCTAAAAAAAAAGTAATAAATTTGTTTTGTGTAGATTAACCTTCACCTGTTCTAGGAAACAAATCACCTGTAAGCTGGTATTGGAAGGATGGACCCAACTCTGTGCAACCATTTCAGTTACAACAAGGTGGTGAAGCCAAAGTCCTGCATGAAATGTCTCCTGGAGGACTCTCTCTGCTCCATGCTAGCGTCCAACCTCTACTTCCTGTTTACTAGTCATGCATCCACTCCAACAAAGCAGACATTTTTAGCTAAAAGTAGTTACAGGTTATTTGATCTATTTTAATGTGTTGTCCTCCCCAGGCTGTGGTTTGAACCTTCCCTTCCCTCCAACTGTTTTACTCTCTGTAGGTTAGCTTGTCGTCTATCTGAAGCCCTTTATAGTTTGAAGCTGTTATTTAACCACAACATTAAACAAGCAGAGATTTATTTCATCCTGAAGGACGCGACATGCTGAAGTTGCTCAAACAGCTACAAGAACTCGTCCAGGTGCTGAAGAGTTGGACTCTTAAATTAGCCAAAACAAGTATATTCGCCCTCCAGGGAAGCAATCAAAGATGTGAATATTTCATGAAGAGCAACTGCAGGGATTCAAGTTTACAGCAGATCACAATCATGCTGAAAATGTCCAGAAAAAGTCAACTTTTGACCTTCAGTGAATTTAAATTGCCAACTAGACATTTTTTGGCCAAGATTTCCGTTTGAAAATTCACATCTGCACATGAGCAGGAACCCAGACCAGCTGCAGAGCGGATCTGGAGACAGATGGGTGCAGCGCCGACTCCCAATTTTCTGGCAAGCAAAGAAGCAGAGAGACGAGATGAGGAAAGAATTTCAGCAATTAAGTTTGCAACTGAAGCATCCGAGGCTGGAGGACGACCTGATCGAAAGACTGTTTTACTTTACTTTTAACTTTTAACCAGGAGATCAGAAAAAGGAACAAAGGAGGCGACTGGCTGTCTCCTGCAAACAGCAGCTGCTTCATCATTGCATTACGTTGCTTCATTGAACAACTTTTTCTTCCCCAGCATCTGTTTATCACCGAGCTGTAATCCTCTACACTCCCTGTGGGAAAAACGTCAGGCAGCACTTTCAGCGACACAACGCAGCGAAAGGCTCTGACAATTAGTGTGCTTAAAAATTAAAAAGCATCGTTCATTTTTCTCCAAAGTGATCAAAGCCGGTTCAGGATGTCGGGATGAATCACTGAACAATGATGAAACTCTCTGCAAACAAAGACCAGGAACATTTCAGGCAACATTTTTGCTCATGAGGCATAAATTTCAGTCCTGCGGTTAAAACATGTCGTCATTCTCACAACGCTTCACATCCTTTTATGCAGCGGCCGCCATCTTCACTTCAGCCTCACAGCCTGTCAGTTCAAAGCAGATGAAAAACATGAAAACGCTCAATAGGCGCCCAGCCGCCGTCCTCAAGACACAACATGGCGGCCTGATTTGGTCGACCGCGGCGAGTGATGGACCATTTTCCAGCCCAATAGACCTTACCACAACGGGGGCTTTTCATTGGCTAATGCCCATCTTACATTGCAGCGCAGCTATCAGTGGGTCACCGTCTCACAAACTCATGCTAATGTACATTGTGGACTGGCAGACCAGCAGAAAGTTTAAATGTCAGAACTCTAAAACAATGGTTCTCCACCGTCAGTGGTGAATCTGTACAGGTGATGTCAGGTATCCTGATTGTATTTGCGGAACTAAAATTCACAGATTTCCAAAATCTGAAACGAGAAAGTCTTGCTTGGATCAAAGCTTGTTCACGACGCGTTAGCAGCTCAACCGTCTAGGATCAATAAGAACAAAGGATTGTCTGCTGGTGAAAGTATTATTGCTTTGCTTTATTTGTGTTAAGTGAATGAAAAACAGAAAGTCAATAATAAACATCCATTATGAAAACCTTTTAGCCAAGTACAGCATAATGGCAGCACCGATACAACTTCTACACCTTGAAGCCTGAATGTTACATCCTTACGTTAGCTGAACAGATCAATATGCAATGTGTACCGTATCTGAGATACATTAAAGATTTTATTTCACCTGAAAAGGCTTTTTACTAAACTGTAATCATGTTAGCCATGCTAATCGTGTTAGCCATGCTAGCACCGAGTACCATGAATCAGGCCTAGACACATTTGAACATTTGCCAACAGAAATCACCTCTAAACATGAATGTCCGACTTACCCAGCCTTTCAAGAACAATAGGCGTCAGTGATCTTGTCTATATTTATGCTGAGGGTTGAGGATCTGCTGTGTTCCTCATCGACCGGTAGCATTTAGCTGTGACAATGTTGGAGGCATCGCGGCTCAAACACCTTGATGTCGTCCAAAAAAGATGACATGAACTTTTTGGTTCCCCTGTCCATTGTCATGGCTGATATTTACTGAAAATCCAGCAGAAATGCTAAACTAATCGACTCAGAAATGCTCTGCAGAGAGTCAGTCGTGATGAAAAATCCCATGTTTAGACATAGGAGCTAAGCTGTTAATGTGAGACATGTAGTTACGTGAGACTTTCGAGGGGCGTTTCTGGGCAGAGCTTGATAAGGTCCATTGGACCGACAGAAGAAGCTCTTACTCTGCAGCCGGTCGCGGTGACCATGTGACCTAATGGCCGCCGCCCGGTGGCTTCCTGCTTCCTGCTGGCCGCTCCGTTAGCAGTGGAAACCTCATCAGGTCCTCCGGGTTGGAGCAGAACTTCGACCCGCATGTCAGAACAGACTCAACATCAGGATCCAAAACACAAGAGCTGCTCAGCTTTTATAAACCTGATGTCAGGATGTTTGTTTCAGGTTTAACCTGAAAACAGAAACTTCTTCAACAGTTAAAAGGTTTGTGTTAAACAAAAGCAGTATTTCCATGTGAACTTCAGTTCATTTCACACATTACACACGTTTATATTTCTCATTATATTACAACACTAAATCTGACCAATAAAAACATTTTAAACAGGATGTTTGATGTTTTAAAGTTACGCAATTAACAGCAATAATTTGGATTATTTAGACATAAGAGGAAAAAATGGTGTTAATTTTTCAAAGTAATATTTTCACCGTTTATTCATTAAAAAACCTGTGGGCTTTTGCTAAAAGAACATCAGAGTCAGAGCAATAATTATTCATAAACTGTACAGACACACATTTTCATTTAAGATGAAAAAACGTTGAAATGTTTGGTCCAGAACTTTTCATCGTTCAAATTCTGCAGAATAAAATCTCCTGTTAAGTTTCTGCTGCTGAGCCAAAGTTTCCTCATGTTGATGTCAGAAGGAAAAACAAAAAAATCTGTTTACAAAAGTAATTCAATTGTTTCAAATACTGGAAGAAGAAGATTAAATGAAAAATCTGAGGAATGTGACAATTATTTAGGACTAATCAATAGATTAATCGATTACTAAAATTATCGTTGATTAGCCTGTTTTGACGTTGCGAGTGTGTGTGTGTGTTATACTGTAGGACTGTAGTGATACAATAATCTCACGATACGATACACGATATTCTGCCCACAATACGATATATATCGTGATATTCAGCAAACGATACAATTCAATACACTTTTGTGATTTTCTGAAAGATTTCAGAGGGACAGAGTGATTTTGGTGACATTTAGTGACTGTTATAAAGTTGGACTGAATTAATTTAACTGAAAACTGATTAAAAGCACCAACTACACAATACCTTGGTCTTTTGGACACAGACTTAAAGTGGACAGCTGGACAAAATGAATCAAAGAAGTGGAGAGAAAACATGTTTCTTTTAGTTGAAACAGTCCAAACTGTAGCTGACATGCATTAGTAAAGTAAATAAAGTGAACCAAGTTCCTCCTCTTAATAGTTTGATACCTTTTTAACCTGAACATCTGAAGGAATCACTCTAAGCCTGATGACCTGGTGAGCCAGCAGTGAGTGAACAAGGTGACAGTTGGACGTTACGATACTTAAGGATGAATATCGATTTTTTTCTAGGAAAGAAAATATCCATATATATTGCGATATTGATATTGTTATACAGCCCTAGTGTGTGTGTTGCATCGCTTTTGGTTGAGGTCGCTGGGGAAATCTGCTGCTGTAGCTCACACGCATGAGACGACAGCTGATTGGCTAAATGCGCCAGCGCTCATGTAGCAGGAGTTACTCCAAAAATCAGCAGGTGGAAGCAGGACAAAGGATAATTGCACGGTCCCTTCAGAGGCAGCAGAGGACTTCCATAAACACGCTGCTCACACTCATTCACACACAGGAAGGCGTGAGTGTGACTAAGGGTTTTACCCTCGCTCCTTGACTTCCCTCTCATGCTCCTCGGCTCGCTGCCTGTGCGGCCCGGTTCAGATTTTTTTTTTTAATCTGATCTTCGCTCGCTCGGGTCTCAGCCGAGACAGAGACCTCAATTTCACCTGCATGGAGAGGATGACTGAGAGCTGCCACCTTTGCTCGACACTAACAGAGCATTCATTTGCTTTCGGTGCTTAGAAGGAGCCTGGGTGGCTCTCTTGTGCCAACATGAAAGGATGAGAGAAAATGTGCTTTAGTTTGCTTTATATAGGAGGAATATAGGAGTCAGAGAGGAGAAGGATTACTCCACCGCAGGAGGCCGGTCGGTCGGTCGGTCCAGCTCCCCTTCAAGACAGATGGAGGCTCACAGAGGAGGAATCGGCCAAATAACCTGAATGATGCAGCTCAGATGTTTGACACAAAGTGGAAAGATTCTGACTCATTTCTGTTAATTATCCATGTGCTTCCGTTGCATGCAGCAGCTGCAGCAGCACGGCGGTGATGCTGCAGCAGTGGCACGGCGGTGATGCTGCAGAGGGAGGATTTACATGAGCAGGTTACAGGAAGTGGAGAAATTCATAGAGATGGATTATGGAGACGTACAGGAACGTTGCTGCTGCTGTTGCATCAGCAGAGCTCGGCTCTCACTGGGCAGGATGAAGGCAGAGGCTCGAATAATTCATATATGTGAGACAGAAAACAGATTTCTGACAGAGATTGCTGCAGTTACATTTGAAGAGTTTTTGATTTCATTAGTAAAATGTTGATTAACTGAAGGATAAGTGCTTTATATAAATGATGCTTGGCTGAAGTTTAGAAAATGCAAAAACCTTGAAGGATGAATACGTAACATTTCCATAAATCTGAAATATCCTAAATACATTACATCATAACTTTATGCTCATTAGACATCATCAGCCATGCTGTGGGGAGTTTAGATCAGTTTAATAAGATACAGGTTTGTGGAGAACATGTCATTTAGAGAGTGGTTGTGTTTTGTGAATAATGCCTCACTAGTTTCTTTTTGGAAAGTCTTGCAGTTTTATTTTGACTAATATTTAAAAATAGAAATCAAATTGTGGGTCTTTAAATGTCAAAAAGTGATAAGCAACACTAACTAAAGTAGGTGTGCTAACCCTGAAGTGCTAATCATAGACATAAGTTCTGGTAATGCTAATGCGCTACACCACCATGGCATTTAGTAGAAGCTAATGCTAATGTGCTACACCACCATGGCATTTAGTAGAAGCTAATGCTAATGTGCTACACCACCATGGCATTTAGTAGAAGCTAATGCTAATGTGCTACACCACCATGGCATTTAGTAGAAGCTAATGCTAATGTGCTACACCACCATGGCATTTAGTAGAAGCATCAATTGCTACCACCATGATTAGTAAGCTAAGCTAACTGCAACACAAGCTAATACTAAAATACTAAATTCAAGTCAGATTATATCTGGCCTTGAAAACCAAAACCCTTATTGGCCAATTTAATCTTTATAGTTTAAATGTTTTATAATTCCTTTAGATATTATATTTATGTTTATTTTGCCCTTTACTCTCCATGTTTTGCTTGTTCCTGTGTTTCCTGCTTGAAATAAAGTTATTGAGAAAAAAGAAAAAGAATGTGAGGAGAAGAAATGGAAATGCTGCATAAACGGACCTCACTCCCTCCAAAATAAGAGCATGAATAAATTCACACTGCAGCCTGCAGTGACCCAATTCCAATTTTTTTTCGGGGGCCATTCACACTGCAAATGTGACCTGCAGTGTAAACGGGCAAATGACCTGAAAGTGTCCCGCATGCACAGTAGAGGGCGCCATAGCGTCAGCGTTCTCAGTGTTCTGCCAACCGCCATAGAAGAAGAAGAGCTCAGTGTTTGAGGAAGTAAACATGGAGGCTAACGGTTACACATTTGAAGTTGTTGTCCAACCGGAGCAACATATTAACAACTTAATCATCGTCATGGTTGTTGTTTTTCTTCCCACTTGTGTATCAGGACACAGAATAGTGAGATTTGTTGAGAATCAGTGACGTTCAGTTCGGATGAATGAGACCTGGACATTATGGTCGCATTTGAATCGGATACGTATCGGATATGAGTCACATTCTAAAAAGTATCCGACCTGAGCTGTTCACACTGCCATGAAAAGATCAGATACAGGTCACATTACGTCAAAACAATGGGAATTGGGTCACTTCAGGCTGCAGTGTGAACGCAGCCTAAATGTCACATTACTTCTTCACAGCTGGTGGCTAAAACTTCAACACATATGTAACTTTATTCAACTGAAGGTTTACAAAACCCCTACATAAATACATTTTAGAATTTATCTCGAAAACTTAATTGAAAGGAAGCTAATTGTGATAAAAGTTAGCAAAGTTAGCATGAGCGCTATTTGACTTAACTTCACTATTAGCATATTAGTGGAATAGTGATGCTGCTTTTAAGCGCAGCATCGCCTACTGTAATTACAGAGCAGGTTCTCATAAAGTTGGATAGGGTTTAGTTTATACAGTAATATTCAGATGAATGGCACAAATGGCTCATTTCCAAAATATTCCTACAGAAGAACACCAGAAAAATAAAAACTAATCATAATTTCCAGACGTGTTACTGTAAGTGTGCAGTTTAAACTGATGCATTTATGATCAGAGTCATTACTGGCATTTTCTCTGAGCTGTCGAGTAAAGAGGAGGGATTGATGCTGCGCCGCAGCTTCACTTTAAATCTCAAGGGAAATTCGCTAATCATCATGTAAACAACCAAGAAGAAGATGATAGGGTTCTCCATCTACCTGCCTATTTACCTTCCAGTGATTCCCTCCCCATTCATCAGCCATCGCTCAGCTTTGAAACGCTGACTGTCTCAGAAAGTGTCTCTCCGTTTTGCTGTACAGCTGTGTAATGGCTAAACGATAGCTCAGCTCGCTTCATTTCCCACACTGCATATATCTCTGAGCTGGAAACCACAGGTGCCCTTTCAGGTAATCCATTTTCTTGTCTCATATTTGCATATATGCATAATGCATGACAAAATGGCATCCCTAGGAGAGGGCCCAATGAGAGAAGACTATTTTTAGTATGCACCTGGCATCAGAACCACCCATCCTGATATCTCAGGTTCAATTAGAAAGGTTTGGTGCCAGTAAGGAAGGCTGCGCTGTGAGGGCTGCGTTCGGATGCTTAATGCTCTCACACATCGCGCTTTCTGTTCCCCAGAGTTGAAAATAATCTCTCCAAACAGAAGCAAATGAAAATATGAACATGCTTTTAAGCGCAGCATCGCTCAGTCAAGGTGGCAGCATAAAAATAAAGGATGCTTTCATCTGTTCTGTATATCAAAGGGAAAAATGTGGACAAAGAAGCATTAATCTCCAACACAACAGAAGGAAGAAAATAAAAACATACAGATGAAAAGAAATGGTGCCATTTTTCATTGTGACATGTTTTCAGTGGGATTTGTGTGGATCTGAGTTTCTGGGCGTGTTCCCCGGACCCGGACCTTTCTGCTCCTATCAGTCACATGCAGCTCACTGAGCTCTGCAGACACAAAATTACACTGTCAAACTCAATAATAACAGGAAGCATATTGAATTCCTGTAGCTGGTTCCACACTTTCACCAAAGTCTGCAGATTAAATTGTTTTGATGACGAGTTTATCCTTCTCTCATCTTATTTCTGTCTCCGTCGATTATCGCTTCACTCTGTGCGTTTATTTGACGTCTAAATAAAACAACAGTATTTTCTTCCAGTGGGGGACTTCAGGTAAGACTTTTTCACAGTTCTTCCGTTAAACCAGCATCTTCTTGTGGCTGGAGGGGAAACAGAAGCAGGTCAGGTTCTGTTTGAATCTCACTGTGACCAGATTCTGTTTCCAGCGCCGCACGGCTCACATTCACAGCCTTCAGGAAGGATTCAGACAGTTTATGTCCCTTACTAATATTTTTACATATTAAAATCTGAAAGGTGTGGCAGGCATTTGTATTCCGGCCCTCTGAGTCGACGCTGCTGGGTTGATGATGGTTGTTCTCTAAATGTTTAGTCTGAGGCCAGAACCAGAGCAGCTGCACTCAATTTTGGTTTTGGTATCAGAATAAAGGGTTGATTTTCTAGATTTTTATTTGATAAAAACATTTGAGACTTGGCATTCTGTCATATGAACTTCAGTTTCTATTAATGAGCACATTTTGGACTCTTATTATAAACCAATTTCACTGTGTTTCCATTAGTGGTTGTGATGTCACAAAATGTGAAGATTTTAGTGTTTTAAAGTGTATTTCTTGTAAGATCAGAACTTTAGCGTACTAATAATTAAATAAATAGATTTTAATGTGTTAAACTAAAAGGGTTTTTGGCCAACAATGGCTCCGGCCGGAACCTTTGTATTCACTCGTTTCCAGGTCGTCCGTAAATCTGACACACGAGGGACGTCCGCTAGCAGCAGCGATGGACGAGGAAGCTGCTTCCTCTGGTCCACTGGACGTTCATTTCTGCTTATAAATCGATCTGATTGAACGCTGGGAAACATCGTTGTGTTCAAGTTGTGCTAAAAGCAGCTATAGCCTATCAGCGAAGCTATGCTAGCCTAAAATAACATCTCACAGCTAAACATGCTAGCAGCACATCTGTCCCTAATGCTAAAGTGTCCCTGAAACTCTGGAAAGCTGAATTTGAAACCAATTTGACGGTTGAAGAACAGATTAAAAACTTGAAATGTTTTTGTTCTTGATCCTAAATGTCTATTTATCGAGTAACCTAACAGTAAGAATGTTTTTTTAATTGAAAAAGTTGCTTATTTTGACAATTAAAGTTTGATTAAATAATTACATACCCTGTAATAAACTAGATTTAAATTTGAACCACTAGTTTCATGTGATCAAAACATGAAATCTGCAATGTTTTGAGACTAAAGTTGCATTTCCAAGGATTCCTGTGTTTCTGTGTGCATAAATCTGTATGCAGGTGACTTTGTGTGAGATGTCTGCAAGTCTATTGCAGCAGGGAGGGACAGAGAGAGATCGCTATCTCCATGATGGATTGTAGCGAGGAGGCGAGTTAAAATATTATTAGAACTCAGTTTGTGGCTTGCTAAAGGGTTCTTGCTAACGTATTGCTTCTCCTGTGTGTCTGACTCCTTGTCTGCTCCACTTTCAAATTATGCAACAAATAATCGGCAGCAGGGGTTTGTGTGCTTAAATTAGCTTAGCATAAAACAGGAAACAACAACGTAGCAGTGATCTCTGTTCCTGTGCATCGACGCTGCAGCATCCTCAGCTTCCTCAGCTTTTCGCAGAACAGTCTGGTTATGCAATTAAAGCATAAAAAGCGATAGCGCAGCAAAACAACAGTCCCAGTTTAATTCGCGTCTAATGACAGAGCTGCTAAGTGGACCCCTGCCTCTGGAGGTGTAGGACAGGAAAAACCTCATTAACTTTCTTTTTGTGCGTCTCCGTTTCCCCCCTCAGAGAACGCCACAGCCTTATCTGTTGAGTGATTAGATGTGCAATGAAGAAAAATTTCTGTACACATGTAACGTAGTGGGAGCCCAGCGGGGCCGTCCCCCGGGGAAATGCAAATGATCTGGTTTTTCTGTGGGTAAGTGGAGGGAGAGTGAGGAGAGGAGACAGGGCTCTGAACGGTGGAAGCATATTTCTCCCTATATATTATGTTTTCCATGAGTTTGTGTGTTTTTGTTTTTCTCCTGTAAGGTCAATAACTCAGCCATGACATGAATGATTTATGCTTGGCCTGATCTGAAAACGCTGGTCCAGGTATCGATCGCTTGCTATTGACTGAAGAGCAGAGTGTCGGATGCAGTTGGGGGACACCAGGCTTCTGTATTAACGCGGTTTTGTTTTCTGCTCATTAGGCCCGTCCTCCATCTTCTCTGCTGCTGATTTTGTTATTGCCAACAACATGCAAGTGGTCTGACAAAGTGTTTACCTCTAAAAGGTTTTTTTTTTCTAGCTAAATGTCTCAGAGTGACAAAAATGAAAAACAGACCAAATCATTCTTTGTTTTTTTTCTCTTATTTGCCTCAGTTTGTTTTGACATGAAAATGAAAGTTTTTATTGTTTTTAAACTTTTCTCTGAAAATATATGTTGTAGCTTCTGTGTAGTTTCTAGATCTGAAACTGAATTCATAAACCAAGCAGTTGGTGCTCTTGCTCAGCACATCTAGAAAAAAACAAGGATCTAAAACTGAAGCGTATTTGTTACAAAACCCAACAATTTAACCTGCAGCTTCAGTTTGAGGCTGCACAGTGGCGCAGTTGGTAGAGCTGTTGCCTTGCAGCAAGAAGGTTCTAGGTTCAATTCCTGGCCCTGGTCTCTCTGCATGGAGTCTCCATGTTCTCCCTGTGCATGTGTGGGTTTTCTCCGGGTACTCCGGTTTCCTCCCACAGTCCAAAAACATGACTGTCAGGTTAATCGGTCTGTCTAAATTGCCCCTAGGTGTGAGTGCATGGTTGTTTGTCTTGTGTGTTCCTGTGTTGCCCTGTGACAGACTGGTGACCTTTCCAAGGTGACCCCGCCTCTCACCCGGAACGTTAGCTGGAGATCGGCACCAGCACCTCCCGACCCCATTAAGGGACAAGGGCTACAGAGCTTTGCTAGTTTGATCACATCCAACCCAAAACACTGAGATTAGACTAACACAGGATGGTGCATAGTTATGTAATAAAAGGAAAATCATACATAAATTTCAAATATTTTAATAAACACAGTCCTGCAGAGTGTGTGTATTTGTCTTCTGTTTCAATTGGACCAGAACTCCAGAACCACCTGGTTGAAGGTTCAGGCTTTTGGGATTTTTCTTTTCACCCTTTGTGTTTTGTATGCATAAAACATTTCAGCAACAAAGCAGTTCAAAGTGCTTTATATCCTGTAATAAAAAATTAAAAAGTCATAAAAATGTCATACAGTTGCTAATAACAAACATTAAATCTGTCGAGTGCTATTGTTGTGCACCTAAAAATGCCACCGCATTATTTTGGCTCTTTTATCATTTTGAAATATTGTTCAAACTTATAACTTATGTGAGATGGGAGCAAAAGTGGCGAACGGGAACCTTTGTTTGGGGGGCGTTGCTTCCGGGTTGGTTTTGCGGCGGACTTCCTGTTTGCCTCAGACATTAGCCTGGATGCTAAAAGCAGGTTTTGGTTGTCATTTCTGAGTCCAGTTTCACTAAAAACTCACTGGAACTGCTCTGTAAGATGTTTATCTCTTATCTGACCAGCAGGTGGCGCTGTTTCTGGGCACCTTCCTGCTAACAGTTGTACGTTTTATCAGGTTCAGATTGGCAGGACGCGAATCCGCAGAATATAGACCTCTAAAGAATAAGTTACAGTTAAAAATACACGATATTTTGGAATATTCCTCTTCATCTGAACATTTACATTATTTAATAAACTTTCTTAAGAAAACTAAACTGATAGAAAGGATTTGTTTGGGGGGTTTTTTAAGTTGGTTTCTGACCCACACTCCATACCAGTAGGTGGCGGTAATGCACACCATTAAGATGTTTGAAGAAGAAGACGCGAACAGGCGCTGGGAAAGTCTCGCGGCGTTAGGTGAGTAAAAGACCGCGATATTTTACCAACTCCGGGTTTTAGGCTTTTTATTCCGCTTTTGTTTGAATAATATACAGTTTATGTTGCTTAGTGACTCAAAGTAGTTTAGAGCCTGAAAGTAAAGTGAGTCTAGTTCACGTTAAAGGTAGAGACACTATTGTTTGTTCATGAATTCAGAGGTTAAAGTGGAACAATGCTAAGTTAAATTATTTAGATGTTTAGACCAGTTAATAAGCAGCTGAATGCAGGAAAGATTTATCCTGTTTAATATTCTGTACCTTGGTTATCTTCATGTAAGTGAAAGATTGTAATGTGAAAATTATTACTTGTGAACAAGGTTTAAAAAACAAAGCAGTAATATTGTACACTGTAAAAAGTTTGTTCGTTAAATAAATGAGATTTAATCTGGATGCTAAATGCAGCGATTCGGTTTTAATTGCTGAATCCTGTTTTATCCTTCGGTCCTGGTACCTGGGACCAGTTACACCACCACTGAAATCATCAAATATGTTAGTTAAATGGGCCTTTTTGACCCATGATAAATGGGTCGGTGTTCCAGCTGTTTGAAACACTGAGGTCACGTTGAAACACGTTGATCTAACTAGCAAACACAAAACGAGCAAAAGACCGAAGACAGCAGCCCTGAGGAAACTGCTGCAAAAACTAAAATCAGAAGGTATGAGGCAACATTTCTGCTAAACGAATGTAATTATTATTTAATAGTGAATAAAATTAAGAAAATAATGTCCTAAAATTGTATCTTTTTGTTCATGTTTTTGCTTGTGGGGCTGAAGAACATCTGGAGTTGAATTGTCTTTGAATCACGAGCAGCAATGAGACTTTTGGGGTAAATTTGTCAGATCTTGTATTTCGGGGTCTCAGAGGAATGGGGCTACATTTTTATTTGGTAAAAATGTTAAAGTTTTTATTTCTCTTCATGAATTCTCACGTTGTGATGTTTTTTGGACAGTTTTTGGAAGAAACTGCAGAGAAAAGGATTGCGGTCAGCACCCAGCCCCGCAGCGCTGACGTCCATCTCACCTGCACTTGTTCTGGTTCTGATCCAAACAGCTCCCTCATGCTGCCTGAGGCTTTGCTGTTGAACTGCTGACAGATTCGACTGCGGTGGAGTAAAATGTTGCACAGTTACGTTTTATTTAACATCCAGTGCAGCCAAAATAAAGTAAGTTGCATTTTTCTTTACGTTTGTAAAGTTTCTTCTAAACATGCAGATAAATCAGTGGTCATGATTTTCAAATCTCCATAAGGACTTTGGTGTGTGTGTAGGTGTGTGTGTGTGTGTTGTGTGTGTGTGTGTGAAGTGAAACTTTTAAGGATCCTGATTCTGTTTTTTATTGACTTGGCTGTTCCAAGAAGCCGTGCTTATCGCAGCCCCTCAGGGCGCCTGTGTTAATCCCTGGGAGAAGATGACATCAAATGGAAGCAGAGCAAAGGATTATGGGGGATGTTGTGGCGCTTGATCAGCTGCTGAGAACTGGATGGAGGGGAAGAAATCCTCCCCAGGTACGAGCAAACAAACCTGGAAATAGTAAGAAAAGGGAGAAACGCAGAGAGTCTGAATCAGTCAGACCAACTCAGGTTAATGTTTCCTACAGCACCAGCTTTCCTTTAGTTACTAAATAATGGTTACTTTATTTATTCCTAAAAGAAATTAAGGTAAGCATATCTTCAAAGAGTCGCTTTGTATGGTGATGGAAGGGAGCAGATTGTGTCGCAGCTCATCTGCAGAGGCTTCTGACTGAAGACAGTTGCTGTGTGACAGTCTCATGACTGTTTGTGCTCCATAGTAAAATCCACCACATCCGGAAAGTTATCCTCTCTTCCAAGTTTTGAAATGGGCCTTTAAACTTTACTGGATTTAAGTTCCGGTTCTGACTGGGTGGGTCCAGAAGTCAGCCTGTTCTTATCTTGGCTTTATGCTGAAGTATTTTTTAGGGCATTTTTCCCAGCTGATAGTCCGGTAGACATCTGCTCCTCCTCCAGCTGCTGTGGTTCCGAGTCAAACCAGCCTGTTCCCCTCCTGGCCTGTGGCGGCGCTGCACCAACAACCACTGAAGGAAACGACACTAAAACCTCTGGAGACACTGAGAGCAACTTCCTTCATCACCAGATGGAAACAAGATGGAGGATTTTAGCGGTTGGAGGATTTTCTCTCTTTAGGCTAAAGACCAGGAGCCATTTCTGCTGCTAGTGCTAGGCTAGCACGTTAGCTTTGGTTATATTTACCCAGAATGCCCAGCGCTGCAGTCCACTTCCTGGTATTTTTTATTTTTTTTATCCAGAAAGTTTCATCTGGCAGAAAAGAACATAAAGTTTAACCTTTCCATACCATACCATATCTACTTTATCTATAAAGCCCTTTAAAACAACCACAGCTGATACAAAGTGCTGTACATTAAAACACAACATAATAAAAAACAAAAACACACTTTAAGTCTAGATCCAGCTGGAGTTAACATCCAAGTAAAATAAATGTGTTTTAAGACAAACTTTAAAAGTGGACAGTTAAGGGGCCTCTCTAACCTGCAAAGGCAAGTCATTCCATAACTTAGGACCTATTTCTCTTGGGAAACTTTTCCCAAGGAAAATAAATTGTGTCAAAGGCTCAATCTGTTTCCATTTCTCTGGCTGAATCCATAAAGAACAACAAAGCGCGAACAATTTAACAGTCACAATTCTACTTTATTAGCAACAACATAAAACCCAAGAGCTGACAATTAAAATGTAAGACAGATGATTAGAGGTTCCTCTTCCTAAATAAATGACGTCCAGATATCCTTCATCTGCTGCAGGTTTTTCTAGGCCTGACACTTTTACCTTTGTCCTCAATGGCTGTGTTCACGCTGCAGCCTGAAGTGACCCAATTCTGATTTTTTGGCAATTCTGACTTTTTTGCCGGGCCGTTCACACTGCCAGTAAATGTGACCTGTATGTGATCTGCAGTGTGAACGGGCAAACGACCTGAAAGTGTCCCGCATGCACAGTAGAGGGCGCTATAGCGTCAGAGTTCTCAGTGATCTGCCAACCGCCCAAAAAAGAAGAAGAAGAGCTCAGTGTTTGAGGAAGTAAACATGGAGGCTAACGGTGGAGCTTAGCTTATATATTTGAAGTTGTTGTCCAACCAGAGCAACATATTAACAACTTAATCCTCATAGTCGTCATGGTTGTTGTTTTTCTTCCCACTTCTGTGTCCTGATACTTAGGTATCAGGACACAGAATAGTGAGATTTGTTGAGAATCAGTGACGTTCAGTTGGGATGAATGAGACCTGGACGTTATGGTCGCATTTGAATCGGATCCGTATCGGATATGAGTCACAATCTAAAAGAATCTGACCTGAGCTGTTCACACTGCCATGAAAAGATCGGATACAGGTCACATTACATCAGAAACATCTGGACTGGGTCACTTCAGGCTGCAGTATGAACGCACTCAACTTGTCTGCTAAGATTAGATTTTAGGTCCACATTGGGCAATATGTTGCCATGGCTACCAGGAACTGAACGAAAACGAGTGAGAAGGCAGAAAAACACAGTTGAGCGTTTTCACTTTGATCAAGCCAGCGATCATCATAATGATGATAATCAGGGCCGCTGATCTCTGCTGCTGCCGCCTCTGATCCTGCTGTCGGTACACGGCTGCCGGCAGCAGCAGGGAACATTAAAGACGCTGCACACGCTGGAAGTACGGCCACCTTTCGGCCTCCATGTTTGGTTCTGGAGCGCTGCACTAAATAAACTGTCAGACAGCAGTCAGTCAGTCACCGGACACCAGTGGAAAAATAACTGAGGTGCTTCTTATCTGGACCACAGCTACAACCTTCTGTCTCTCTCTGTTATAGATTTATATCTACTAGTGCTGAGACTCAATTAAAATTTTTAAAATAAGACATTTTCAACTCAAAAACCATTTTCTGCTGCTAAATTATTGAATACATAGACATAATGAGCTCAACAACAAATAAATTGTTTTTAATCTGTTATTCATTAGCGTTAGCTGTTGCTACATGTTAGCATTGAGATGCTACTTTAGGCTTGAATAGCTTCTCTGACAGGCTAGCCGCTTTTAGTCTTTTAGTCTTTTAACAACAACAGTCTTTTAATCAGATCATTTTATGAAGCAGATATTAACCCCTGGTGGGCCGAGAGAAGCTGCTTCGTCGCATCACTGCGGTTAGCGGGATGTAGCTTGTGCGTCGGATTTATGGCTGTACTGGAAACCTACAAATATAAAAGGTTCCATCTGGAGCGTTTGTAAATAAAATTTAAAAAATAAGGCTGAGGTACAATTTTTAACATATTAAAATCTTTGTAATTAATCAAAAGTTAAATTCCTTCAATTGAAAATGTTAAGCACAACAGAAAGTATTTTCCTTTATTATTCATGCTTTGTTTCTTTTATTTTTATCACATCATATTGACATTTTACTTAAAAAGAGACTTGGGGACACTTGTTTTTTAAACTTTGCTCATTGGAAACAAAAACTCTGATAATTTTTTTTACTTCCTCAAAATGTGGATGTAACTTCCGAGATCCATCAGTTTATAATAATGTTCCTGGTTTTCTACAAAAACAATCTAGCATAAATTATCATTGCTATTTCTGTAATAAGCGACTCTAAGCTGATCTCCACATCTAAAGTTGGAAATCATTGTGATCTCCTTTCTGAGGCTGATGTAATGAGCACAAAGGCTTGTGTTGTTAAATATTTGTCTCGTTCTTCCTCTAATTACGCAGTAATGGGTCCATGCTGACTTCATTTGTCCCAGCGTGAGCGAGCGGTAAATAATGGCTCTTTAGGGGGAGTTTGAATGAGCCTCTCCTCATGGAGGAAGAGCCTCCACCATTGATCTCACCGTGAGTTATTCAGCTGGCTCGGAGAAAAACTGCTGCACGTCAGCTTACTGTTGAACTTTCCGCTGAAGGTCTTTATTTATCAGTGTCTGTGGCAATCAGGTTAATTGGAGAACGCAGCCTCTCCTGGACTCCTACCAGAGACAGCAAATTAAACAAGGTCATGTATTTTTAAATCCAGGCAATTGGTCTGCATCCGGTGGAGTTTTTCTGTTTCATACCATAAAAATATAAATGAGCTCAGATTTACTCTGTCTGGAAGTAAATCTGCATGTCTCAGATTTAAATGTCTACAGACTGAAACATAGGAAAACATCTGAGAACATCAGCTGAACTTTGACTAGGCCATGAATCTTTGATTTAAACCATTGGTCCCCAAACTACGGCCCGTGGGCCGCATCCGGCCCGCCTCCACATTTGATCCGGTCCCCCTGAACAATACCAGAGAGCATTCAGATTTTTGTTTCATATACCGTATTTTCTGGACTATAAGTCGCTTATATGTGTATTTTTCTTCAACCACCAGGGGCTCCTTAGCAGGAAGTGAATCATTGGGAGTCAAAATTAGACATAAGAAAGCGCTCATTAAAACGGAATTAGGTTTTAATAAAGAATTTAAAGTTGAGAATGTTGTTGATCAGTTAAACGGCATTGAGGGGGAAAAGAAGATTTTTATTTTTTTAATAATACTGGGATCATTATGAGAATTTGAGGTGTAGATATTAGGCTCCAGTAGATGGCAGTAGTGCAACACTAATGGATGCAAGCTGCCGTTGAAATCTAAAGAAGAAGAAGAAAGCGCCCATTTTTATTTAGCACATGCTAGTAGCAACACTGTCATGATTTGCGTTTATGTGTTTATTGTTGAGTTTTCTCTGTTATCCTGTTTCCTGTGAGTCTCTGTCTCTCCGTCTTCCTCATTGATTGCCTCCCAGCTGTGTCTCGTTCCCTTGATTACCTCGTGTGTATTTAGTCTCCCCTGTTGTCTCTGTTCCTTGTCGGATCCTCGTCAAAGTGTCGTTGTCTAATGTTTGTCTAAGTTTGTCAGTTTACACGCCAGTAGAACTGTATAGTCCTGGTAGTGTCAGCTCTTCATATCAGTCCTTGTTTTAGCCAGTAGCTACCAGTATTTAGCTGTGTGCTAATCTGCTGCCGTGCCGCCTGGTTTGGACTGTCTGAGCTTATTTTTCATCATTAAAACTATCATTATCACCACCATAACCTGTATCCCTGCGTTTTCTCCTCACCACAACCACCACCTCGTGACAAACACGAAGGATCAGCACTTTTACTGTTACAGTTACTGTTTGGAAACTCTGCAATCAGTTCAGTTAAATCTAAACTTTGCAACTTTTTCTTTTTCATTGTGGAAAACCTGGAGCGGCAGAGAAATCTGAGGCTTATATGTGCATGGTTAGGGTTTAAAAAATAAAAATAACTTTGGGGTTGTGGCTTATAGTCCGGTGCGGCTCATAGTTTGGAAAATACGGACTATAATCCTTCCTGGATTTATTCTGTGAAGAACCCAGAGACAGTTATTTGATTGTCCTTTCTGTAAAACAATACATTTTTACATTTAGGCTCTCCTGCAATCGTCTCACTTTTTCTGTTACAAACTGACTCCGGCCCCAGCAGAGAAGGGAAACGTTATGTGACCCTCACAGGAAAAGGTTTGGGGGCCCCTGGTGTAAACCATCTGGTGTATATCTCTGGTTGTGTTTCGGTGGTTTTCCTGCTGGAAGGTGAACCTTCACCAGTTTCTCTAAAACATGATTATCAAAGTCCATCCTGCAACTTTAGGCTTCATTCACTCTGCAGGTTAATGTAGAAGAAAATCTGGTTTCTTTTCAGAATAAGAGTGAACGCTCAGATCTGAGCCGTGTCTGATCTATTTTAATGTGATTCCAGCGGGAACAACCAAAGCGGTTTTGGTCCGACTACGACGTCATTTTCTGTCGTAACTCCACCGGCGGGAAAAGCATGTTAGCAGTTATGGAGATGAAGAGCATCTGGGCAGAAACCTGCCCTGTTTCAGTCCAACACAGAGGCGGGTCGCCTCAAACAAAGCGCAGAAGTTCACTGTGTTATTTGTATTAATGTTACTCCATTATTTTACAATTAGGGAAATTTTCCTTGCAGCAAATTGGAGGAAAAAGAAAATTAAAACACAGAAACAATTACAGAACATCAATGATAAAACAGTGAAAATCTTATAAATGAATAAACTAAAGAACAAAATCAATCATGTTGATTCAAACATGGATGACTGAATGAAATGTTTCCTCCTCGGCGCCTGCAACCAGAGCTGCTCCTGGTTTTCTTCTTTACTGAAGGTTTAGTGGGAAACTTATCTGAGTAACATTTCACACGGGAAACTTTACTGGTATTTAAGTAGAATTGCTTGAAAGCAACTTACTTTTACTTGAGGACATTATTTTTACACTTTCTGCTGAGTTGCTTGGTCTCCATGCTGCTGCTTTTTATCTTCAGTTCAGAATGAAATAATTTTTGCTGGATTATATTTAGAAATATCAGAATAGATGGGAAGATACGTCACATTTGGTATCAACCAAAAGTTCAGCGGCCGTTCTCCTTCACAGCATGAAGTCCAATGAAACACTTTGAAGATTTTGGGATCAGATGTCAAACAGAAGATTCATCCACTTATTGAATTACTTTTTTACCAGCTCGGTTTTAACATTTAACTTCCAGTAATTCAGAAAATTCAGTAGGTTCCCACACAACTCGGGTCATTCTCCAGTTTCTGTGAACATCAGACAGGAGAGAAGCGTGAGATCAGCAGGGAAAGACGGCGGCGGGTCGCAGTGAAGAATCCTTCTGCACTGATTCCTACAAGTCCTGGATAGCAGCAGATCAAAGCACGAGAGAAAACAGCAACACGAGGTGGAGAGCCTCCGAAGAAAGCTGAATCACTTTCCATCAGCCGGAGACAGAAAAAGCTGCTTCTACATCCTCCAGGATAACAGGGAGGAGAGAGAGCACTTCATATTCAGAGCTACGTGACTTTCTACAGAGGCTGGAAGGTTCTGGAGAGAAAGAGGAGTCAGTCTGTAATATATGTAACATTAGACTTAAATATTGTCTTTGCAGACACAACAGTGGATTTAACAACAAAACGTCAACAGAAAAATACTGAAAAACTAGAAGTTTGACTATAAATACATAAAGACATAAATAAGTGTTAATGGTGCAGATAGGAAGAAAATCTAGAATAAATATACAAATAACATTGGTAAATATATAACCTTTTTAAAGTCTATTAAATATCTTACTCAAACTTAAAAATAAACATTAAGGCCACATTTCTGTATTAAAATGTTTTCAGCTGTTCACACAAAAACAAAAGCATGAAAATGTACAACTAAATAAATACAGTAAGGACAAAAATCACAACTTAAAATCCTGTGCAGTTATCAAAAACACCGTTCAAATGTAGTGGCATAATTTATTTGATCATTTTTGAAGACGGATTACAAAATGCTGTGGGAACATCGGCAGGGTGTGAATACTTATGAGGTTTTTACAGCCATTTTTACTCCCAGTCTCACTAAATAAATCAATTAGAGCCGCAAATATTTCCTGACATATTTCCTGACATTTAAAAAAAACATAATTTTTGACATTTTACCAACAACCACTATTTTATTTCTGTGTTTAATGTGTAATTGATTCCCAAGTCAAGTTTTTCTGCTGATAGACAGTTATTTAGGGTTTTGTTTTTATGTATCTGTGATCATTTTGACATTTTCATGTAGTTTGGTGTATTGTTTTGCTGAACTAACAAACATTATTGTGACACCAACAGAAATCTCCCACCCATCAGAACAACAGCTGGACTGATGTTGATTTTCAGAACGACGTCAGTAGGATGAACTTCCAAACTGGCAACGCAGTAATCATCCCGCCTTTCACAGTAACATCCCCCTTTTGGTCCAGGTCTGTTGTATTAAAATGTTTGTTTTCAGGAAGCGTCGCGGTTTCAGACCGAAGCTGCAGCAGAAGCAGCACCTGGCTGGGGATGTGGAGAGACGTCAGTCATGGAAATTAATGCTTAACCAGCAGGGGGGCGGCTGAAAGCGCTGATACTATTGTTTTTCTTAGAAGGAGATTTTCCTTTCAGTCTGAGTCATTTTCTGCACATGCTTTAGTAAATGGGTACTTGCGTCTCCCGGTGAGCAGATTTAAACGTGTCACATTCAGACGGCTTGGTGTGGGAGTCATGAGCCGCAGAGCGCTGCTGCTCCTCCAAGGTGTCACTTTATCATCAGCAGATTTTAATTTTACGATTTTCCTTTATGCTTCCATACATGTGTTTTATAACAAACTTTGTTTTTAGTGAAAGTTTGAAAAGAGGACTAAAAGTAAATCAGTAAAATCTAAAACTATTCAGTACTTTATGTTTGTTCACAAAATAAAGCAAAATAAAATTAAAAACATCGATTGAACACGTTTCCTCTGGTAAACCGCTCCACAATGTATATGTTACAAGTAGGGATTGCATCTAGCAATTATTTTAGTTATTAATTATTCAATAACTAAAATAATTCTGATTAATTGAATAAAAAAAATTCTGCAGATTTTTCATTTAACCATTTAAACCATTTTTATGCAGTGTTATTAATACTTTGAAAGATGCAAAAAAAATAGTTCAAGTTCTTTTTTAAATAAAAATTGGCTAAAATAATAGTAACAGTATTCCTTTAGTGAAAGCATGATCATCATTGTAAATACAATACATACAAATATTTTACAGTTTTGGCTTAATTATGACTTTGTGTTGTCCTTTTTTCAGTCTGTATTCTCCAGCTAACAACTAATTAGTTACTAAACTAGATCAACAGACTGAGTCTAATTGACTCAATTTGCACATTAAGGCTGCAAATCATCAGCACAGAAATATAAGGAACCGTCAAAAGAAGAAATAAAAGAAGAGTCAGATATAGAAATTATCAGAGGAGTGAATACAGAGCCCTGTGGGACTCCGTGGCTAATTACAGGAGATTCTGAGGATTTGCTTTACGACAGGGCAAAGTAAAACGTTCTAGCAGGTAAAATCTGAAGCGCCTGACCTGTGAGATCCAGAAACAACAAACCAGATGCAGCGTTTTGTTTTTCTCCTGATAGTCTGGTCGGCTCAGTTCCATCAGAAACAAAACCTCTACTGTTCCATTTCCAGCTGCTGCTGTTCACTTTCACACTGCATTGTGTCAAACGATCCAAACCCACTGAGCAGGTTGTTCCCCTCCTGGCCTGTGGGGGCGCTGCACCAAGAACCACTGAAGGAAACAACACAAAACCTTTAAAGACACCAAGCGCAACTTCCTTCTTCAATCCAACAATGGAGAGGCGTCAGATTTTAGCAGTTGGAGGATTTCTCTTTAGTCTTTGGCTAAAGATCACCAGCCATTTCTCCTCTTAGTTTCATTTACCCAGAATGCCCTGTGCTGTAGTCCACTTCCTGCTTTTGGTCTGCTTGTGTCCACAGATGCATTCAAACCACGCCAGATGCTGAAGTTTTTAGGTGGGCCAGTTTGTTTCTTTGGTTCACATCAGAGTTCGATTACACATTCACACTTCTCCAAACGAACCGAACTTTCTAAACAAACTGGAGTTCGATTATAAGCCGACTAACCATGGCTGGTGTGAATGCACCTTTAGTCTGCAGCCAATCAGGCATCGTTCACCACCTTCATGGTGTAAAAAGAGACTTGAAACAGATTCATTATCCATTTGGGTGTCAGAATCCTTACCAGTTTCTTCCGAAAAATGTTAATTAAATCATCTTGATGGCAAACATAAGAACAACAACTGACCAGACGCTTTAAAGACCCTGATCGGACCTAAGGCCGGATTCAGCTCCGTCTCTTCATGTGACACAATCAGCTGCAATCCTCCTTGACTGTCCTGGATTCCTGTTACTGTTATGAACACTTCTGCACTAGTGTTGCCCATAAATCACACCTCGTTTCGGTGTCAGGGTGACCCAGTTATTGGGGAAATTACGGCTCAGATGGGAGGATTGGGATCAGGCCCTTTTGACAGAAACCCGCTCAGTCGTGCTTTTTGCAAATACTGTCAGGCATTCTGCCGACATTACAGTCTGACCCCAAAACGTCAGCTTCTGGAATGAGCATCGATTAAAACATCACTGTCATGAATAAGGGGATCATTCATCTTTATGTCAGTTTGTCAACATAAACAAACTGTTATTATACAGTAAATTGCATTATTAGTCTTAATAAGTGGCATTTTAAGTGTCAGTCAACTCGTTTTTTTGTCCAGGGTTCAGAACTAAACCGTCTTATGTTTCATAAACACTGGCGGCCGATAACCTGTGGTTTCGCTGCGCTCACATCCAGCTAAAGCGAGTTTTCCTCTCTTAGAGTGCATCAAGCAGTCAATTAGGCCGGTCCTAATGTTCCCACTTCCTCTCTAATGGATTTACTTTTCTGCCTGAGGATGTCAGCGTTCACCTGGAGTGAGTGGAGTTTCAGCTGCAGACGTTTCTATTGCACTTCGGTTTATTCATGCATGCAGGTTCTGCAAAACTGATGGAGAAAAAATTAATTCCTCACATCTGTTAGGACGACAATTAGAAATCCACAATTATGCATGAGAACAAACATATTTCTCAAAAGCTTTGTTGAGGATTTCCTTTTAATAAACCACTTAAATCCGTGTTTACCATTTATATGTCGCTGGATATTATCAATAGTAACTGAGATAGTTGGCAGCCTCACTTGAAATAATTTGTATGGCTCCAAATGGAAACAAAATGATTGATTAATTCATCTAATAAATAAATGTAGGTGGAATAAAAACCTGAATTATTTATCAAATCTACAAAATTACCCTTCTAACCCTGGAGAAGGAGAGAGTCTCTGTTCAGTCAGTTCAGAAATTACTTCATAAAATACTGAAATATTCTTGCCATGTTTCAGTTTCCTTCTTTTAGGGTTTTGCCATAAGAAAGTGTAAATAGTGACCAGCAGATATTAAACTGAGTCATCCAAAGGGACAGCAGTTTTAACTTCCACCTACTCCATATGGAACATATTGGAACAAAATGAAAATAGTTGATGTTGTGAATGTTTGGACATATTTTAAATAGAGTATTTCTAAAATATATCCAGAAAGCATGTTACTGTACGATTCTTCTCTGATGCGTCTGGCTTGTTAAACTCATCTGCTGACTTACTGTAAAGAAGTGAAGTTTGTTTATTGCACATCTTAGTTTTTCTGCTGAAAACAATCAGCCATGGTTACATCCACATCAAGAGGTGGACAACAGGTATGTTTTCACCTGCCGGGTTTCTGACCACCGTTAGGATGAGGAACAGCTCAGATTATTCTCTGGACGGTGGATCAGAAACCTTCTGATGCGTCGAGGAGCGCCGCCGCCGCGTTTCATCAGCAGATCTGAGTCTGGAGGGACGGAGGGCAGCCACGGCGCTCCCCAGGCCCTCCACCACACTGCGCCGCGCCACGGGGCCCGTCAGGGGCCCGCGCAGACAAATCATCACTTCAGTTGATTCCCAAAAGCAGGAGGCCAACGTGTTTAGCTCCTGGGGTTGGTGACGGAGTGGGGAGCATAACAGAGTGGCGGGAACAGAGGAGCGGGCGGGTTATCGCTCTGCAGCGACCCTGCTGTAATGACACTCCCCGCTGGCCGCCTGCCACTTCTCATATCCACCCCATCGCTGAGACTGGAAGGTGGTTTGCAGATAAAACTCAGTTCGTTTGTGTGGCTGGATTTTCTGCAGGTACAATTATCTTTCCAAGGCAGCCATCCCACCTCCTGTCGGCCTAATGCGAATCGCCTCAATAAGAGGGCTACCTTCTTTTTCTGCTTCTTCTTGCGCCGGTTGTTAGGTGTTGATCTGCCTGTAGCCTCAGCTCCAGTGTGTCAGAAAATCAGCCCCAGGCTTAACTTGCATTATCAGCCTGGTTGATGCAATCACTTTCTTCCACATTGCTCCCAAATAGCTGGATGACTTCTGGGAGCAGACTCTGATTTCTGACATTTTAACATAAAAGACTGAAAAAGGGAAACAGCAGAGGCCTTTGACAGGTGAGGCTGGAGCGTGACGAAGGAAATGTTGAGCGGATCGGCTGGAGGGAATTCAAAAACTCAACTGGTGATACTGACTTTAGCTTCTTTAGCTTAAACTGCTGAGATGCTAAATAATCCTGAGGTAAAATATGACTGTTGGTTACATGTGCAACAAAATATGTGAAAAATGTTCTACATTGTGAAACACTGACTTGTGCGTTTCAGATGTTACTACAAACTCTAATTTATACATGTGAAACGTTCCAGTGTCGCATGTGAAAATGTTTGTCATATGGAACATTTTGTTCACATGTAACACCCTACATAATTTTCACACACGGAACCCTTTTCTACATGAAATAATTTCCAACGTTTTCACATGTCAGGGTAGAATTTAACTTAGACCATGTGAAAATTATTTACATATGATTAAATGTCCTACTTGTTCACATTACAAACAAAAATACATTTCACATGTGAAACTCATGTAAGAAAGAACTTTATAGAAGATTCATTCCTACTTTGCATATTGTGAAATTACATTTTCACATGTGAATCACATTTGGCAGATTTTTCAGTTTTCATATGTTTTAATGGAATTTCATTTAGACATGTGAAATGTCTTACTATGTGAAAATTATCCCATTTTTTTGCACTTTCCAAACTAAATATATTTGTACATGTAGAGCACCTGGAAAAAACTTTGTGGAAGATTTATTTCCTGTATCACATGTGACAATCTAATTTTCACATGTGGAACAAAATTTGAAGCTTTTCCCATGTGGAAGAATTTCCCAAGTTTTCCCATTGCTATTGCAAGACATACTTAGGAAAAAAGCCTGTTTTACCATGTGACGTGAAAATTATCAACTCATTGTCCTACTTATTCACAGGTTGCAAAGTAAATGTAAGTTTTCTCATTATTGCTGTAGATAATGAGGACAAGTGTTTCCATGTGAAGTGAAAAATATTCATGGGACAACATGGTCTTTGTGGAAGGTTCGTGTAAAAAGTTTTCTTACATGTCACAAAAATCCAGTTTCCAAAATGTGTTTCACATGTTACTGCACAGTAAATGTACAAATGCTAAACAGAAAAACATAACCATGAGTTTCCAATACGTTGTGTTTTTCTGCACAGTTCAGTTACCGCTGGTGAAAACACAAGTAAAGGTTTTCGTAAGGACATTCACATGTATGGAAACTTCCACATGTGTTCACAATGAGACAAAATATTCCCACCAATTCACAACATGTCATTTCAAACAAAAAATACATATTCCATGTGTGAAGTAAGTGAGAGGAAGAACTCTATGGAAGATTCTCATTCCTATTTCACGTTATAAAAATCTAATTTTCACATGTGAAGCAACCCAATCATCCAATCTAGTTTCAAGATATTGTTTTACATGTGACTATAATGTTCTATAATGTTCAGAGATTAAAAGTGTTTATATATTACAAACAATGTTATTTACACATTTGGATCACATTTTAGATTTACTGGTTTTTCACATGGTTCATGCTACATGTGAAACCCATGTAAGGAAGAATTTTACATGTTCAAGGTTTTCCACATTTTCTGTGCTAAAATGTAATAATCATTTCCACATATGAAATACGTGTTCACATATCACAAACCATGAAACATGTGGAAGGTTTTTTCGCGTTTCTGTTACAAATCATTTTGGCAGGAGAACAGCAGCAGGACGGGTGGAGGAGTCTTGTAGTTATTCTTGGTTTGTGAGCTTTAAAGGATTTTTGTGTTTTCGTGAGGATCAGCAAACATTTAATGACTCAAGTGAAACTTTGAATATGTCGTTTTTATTCATTTTAAAGTCAGTAATTGTGGAAAAGCAGCATAAAGCAGCCAGAGAAAAGCCTCTTTAAACATCTGGGTGTATTAGTTGTTTGGACTTGGATGCCCGTCTCACTGCGAGGATCCATTCACAGAATCCCAAGACAAATCCTGCTGTCAGCGGTGGAGTTTCCATCTTGCATGCAAAGACAGAAATAATGAAGCCATTATGAGGTCTGACCAAACAGAAGAGCAGCTCCGTGTGTCGTAATATCCTGGCTGAAACCCATTTCCATAAAAGAAGCTGAGAGCTACACTTTCTAAGGGCACAACAAGGTTTCTCCTCTCAAGAAGAGAAAAGCGGGTCGGTTCAGAACCGGCTTCCCATGCTGAGCCTGGTTTCTGTTCTGCACAACAAACGTATCACCACCTTTGGTTCTGTGTGCTTCTGCGCCATGACAGTTCATTTTCTGCATGATCTCCCAAAAGTCGATACGATCTTGTAAAGACAAATACCAGATATCACCGGCTAACTGATGCGGCGTGGGGGACACGCCATTAATCATCCCCCGCTGAGGGCGGGACGGGGCCCGGTTCAAGCAGCACAGTCTCCATGCATTAATAAAATCTCCAGATGATCTATGAATGTATTCACAGCTGACAGTACCTTCATTACCCAGGGTTCTGCTGGACTGGAAAGCTCAGGTCTGTATCAAACCAGGTGGGAGGTAACAGGAAGGAGGAAGCTGCAGTCACAAGTCAAACCGTTTGATTAAATATAGATACAGCAGAGGGTTCATGTCTGCTTTGTTCTGATGGACCTGCTTCTGTATGAGAATATATCTGGAGATGAAAATAAAAAACAAGGTCAAACAGCCACCAGTCAGCTATTCTGATCCCGTTTTTCACCCATAAGGAATTTGTTCTAATGATGCATCTAAAGCTGAAGAGGTTGTCCTCCTCCTGCTTAGTGCGGAGTGCCACACATTTTATCCTGGAGTGTGACTGGGGCTTTAAATGATTTTATTTGAACAGCTGAACATCCTGAACAGCAGCTGACTTCCATACAAACCGCCATAGAACAGGGGTGTCCAAAGTGTGACCGGAGGCCTTGGTTTGATTTTGTGCGGCCCCCCACCGCAGTTCAAAAATGAAACCAAATTGCTGCTTTGATGCAAATGTAGACTTTTTTTTGTATTTTTCCAACAGTGGAAAATGTAAAGTACAACACAAAGTGTTCATCTTTATAAAACCTTGTTTATTCAGACCGAAACTAAGATGATGCACAATAATAAGCTTTTATTAAACTTACTAAGCTTGACTAAATACAGACATTCTGAAACAAAGTGAACCAAATTCTGTTCTGATTACTGACTATAAATTTGTTCAATCTAGTTTAAAAAAACTAAAAACTAGAAGCTTTTATTTTAATACAGCAAAAACCTGCGAAGGCGAGTTAAAGTCGATGTAAATAGAAAAAAAAAGTTGATTTGCACCTAAAAACTAAAAAAAATTAGATTAATCTCAGAAAGGTTTGACAAAAAACTTGGAAATTTTTGTTTAAAATGTTCAACATTTGAAACTCAATAATTAAAAAAAATAGAAAACTCTTGGCATTTTTTCTTGATAAATTCTGAAACTAATCCCACCTTCTGAGTTTTTAGAAGTTGGGATTTTATATAATAATAAATTTTTCTTTTTATTGAGTAGCCGGGTGGTAAATTGTGGTTAAAATAATCATACTATTTCAAAGTGTTGGTTTTCTTTTATCTTACGGTAGCAATGCTATTAAGTAATTTTTGTTTCAGTTATGTAATTTTATTTCCTATGTGTGTGTTTTTCACATTTAAATATGTTCAGGTAGTTGGTCTCAGGTGCTGCACATTTTGACCACCAGAGGGCAGTGTTTCCAAGTGATTTCTGTTTCCCAAGACGGGGCAGGAAATGCATTCAGCGTCCACATTAGCTATGCAGCTCACTGCGCATGTTACGGTCTAATTAACTTCTGCACCTTTATTCATTTCCTCAAGATAAACTGCCGGCTCATCTGTTAAGACTATGTCTATTAGGACAACATTGCATTCTGGTTAGTTTTCTCTGGTCTGTATGCACTGGAGACTGGAATTAAAGGCACCATTTCAACCAAGGGTTTTCGCTGCCTAACCAGATGCTGCAAGGTGTCCTGTCCATAACTCTTAAATACACCGCCAGCACCCGGTCATAAAGTCACATTTAGTTCAGTGTCCGTGAGATTATATTCAGTAAGTATTTTTTTTATTGATTTTAGTTGCCTTTACAATGAAATCTTTCGAAAAACATATCGAAAGTCTATGATGTCTGCCCGTGTGCACCAGTCAAGGGTGTTAATTACAACCTGTAAAAATGACTGACGGGCTTCAAATTTTCCCGAGGTTTAAAAAATGTTTTGGTCAAATACGTAAAATATTCCATTAACGCGACCTCTGGTACCTTGGGAATGTTTAAGGAAAATATGTTAAGCATATGTATATGTTGTACATTTAAAAAAAATATCTTTTTGCTTCTAAAGGTAGAAAAACGCCTTCTTAGGTAAACATTTGAATCTGTCAAATTAGTAAGAGGGTTTCAATTTTCACAATGTTCAGATTTTCTGAGCAACTGGATTTTCAGATTTTATTCATCTGTAAAGTATAATCATCACAATTAAATGTTTTTTAAATCATTGTCTTTTTTATTATTATTTTAGCAACACCTTTCAAGGTCTTTACCTGATTCCAGCTCTTCAGATAAGGATCACTTGCTCATCCCTAAGTTAAGAAGGACCAAGAGTATTCAGGTAAGTTACACAAATTTCTAGTAATTGTTTTTTTTAAGTTCACAACGTGATCATGTGATATTTATTTTTTTCTTTCTACACATTTTTAGGGTTAGGGTTTTGCAAGTTTCATCTATTGCAGGTTTAGGTTTCTGCAATAAAGGAGGTACAGTTCCTCTTTTGTTGCAGAAACCTAATGCCTGCAATGGACGAAACCTGCCTTGGTCCTCCTGGGGACTTTCAAACACTTACCTCAGTGTTCTTGTGTAAGTTGTACATTTTTTACTGTTAAGGTGGCCAGATTTTCTAATAAAAGGGAAATGCAGTGACGACAATAAAGTTGTATATTGTCAATGCCCTGGAGTTCTTCTACTATTTTAAGGAGACTCCACCAAGGACCTCAAGAGTCCCAAAGCTGGCATCGTCTCGATCCACCGAGCTGTCTTAAAGTATGTCAAAACTGGGATGATTTGTGGTTTTAAAACAGATGTCAGTTAAAAGGGCGAAAGTCAACAAGCTCATTCCCAGGGAGGACCTGAAGAGATATAGAATGATGTCTAAAGAGGAAATTCCTCAAGTCCTTGGTAAGACTATGAGTCTTCTCAAGTTACTTCCAATGTCAATCATTGTAATACATGTTTTAAGGTGCTTTCTGTAATTTTCATCATTTAAAAAATGTTCTAGATGAATTGGACTACACTCCATCCATGGACCTCATTCGAAAATTCTTCGGCCTCCTTGCTCTATTCTTTGCAACCTTGTATGGGCATAGGAACCTTGTATGGGCATATGATTGGCGTGTTGACCAACATGACGGTTGCTGAGGTGGAGGAGGCAGAGGAGAATGCAAAGATTGGCGAATATGGCATTGTGGTGAATGTAAGTGTAATTAAATTTTACTAAATCCCTTTCCAGATCAACCGTAAATCCTGCTTTAGGCATGAAATATCTGCAATAAAAAATAATTAAAAAGCACCTTTTATGGCAGTAAAGTTTCTGCAGTTTCTGCAAAAACGGAGAACATTTATTAATTTGAGTCCGATAACCTGTTTGACCCTTCTTCAAATGACAGTGTTAAAGAATATGTAGTTAGGAATACTCTGAAGATACTGATGCAGTGAGATTATGGAGACTGATGATAAAAAGTCTTCTCAGACGTTTTAAGAACATTGAAGATTTCACAGCTGCATGTCCCCCTGTAATAGAGCAAAACATTAACGATAACAATTCTGCCAAGCAAGGATTTCAGAGAGAATGTTCACCTACAAATAAATCCATGGATAAGGGTTGATCAACTGATTATAGTGGAAGTTCAAGTTCTGCTACATCAGCACCTGTTGCAGAAGACAATGGTCCATCAGATCCTTACTTTTCAGTTGTGCAGAATGGATTCCCTAACGTTCCTCTTCTCATACCTGCTGTTGAGAAAAGTAGGAATGGGCCACGCATTTACAACAAAAACAGTACTGTTTGTACTGTAAACAGCGATTCATAAAAATAGACATTTGGAGCAGGTTTTCGTAACAAATCCAAAGTTGCATTAGCCACAGCTTTTCCTAAAGGCTCCAGGGAGAGAAAGTTATATTTGGAACATTTGAGAAAAAGGGGGAACTTTACCCACAATGTTGAGGTACTAAATAGAGGCACTGGAACACTCATCCCACGTACGCAACCAAGCACAACATGTGAACCACAAAACTATCTTCACTGTGCCAATTGACAAGGATTGTAAACACAAAGTTCTGGAAATTGTTAAATGCTATGATTCAAGATGAAGTTTACGCTGCTGCAAAGTCTGATGAACTTATTATGATCCGTGTTTGTGTGTGTGTTTTTTTTTCTGTGTGATCCTGTTCCTTGAGTCTCTATATCCGACTTCACATTGATTGTTTCCCAGGTGTGTCTCGTTTCCTTGATTACCCCTGTGTGTTTTAATCCCACCTGTTGTCTGTGTTCCTCCTTCAATCGCTCTCTATTGTCAAGCGCATGCTGTCTGCGTCTGTCTGTCCGTCGTCCCAATAGTACTGGTTAAGTCCTGTGTTTGCATCAGCTCCAGTTCTTCAGTCTTTGTTTTCAGTGCTACCGGCGATAGTGTGTGCTGTCTGTCTGCCAGCTGCCTTTCATGGACTGTTTATGAGCTATATCATCATTAATCACATCTCATCTTACCTGGGTCTTGGGTCTCACCACAACCACCACAACTTATGACAATCATAGAATAGGGCGCATATTTACAAGACACGAGTATATTCACAAAAAATTAGAGAACTGAAGACTTGATTCATTCAACAACCCCATGAAGACATTGAAGAGCATGTAAAGCTGCAAATTCATTCTGATTGTGGAATCAGTGAAAACCTACTGTTTGTTGTCGAAACAGCATTACAATGCCCAGTTAGCTTAAAAATAGATACAGCTGAAAAGACTCTGAGCTGAATGATGAGCAGCCATGCTGCTCATGCATTCCAAACTGTCTTAAGACTCCAGATGGGATGAGCTTTTCACCTGCATTGCTGAGGACACTCCAGGAATCAAAATGGAATGCTGCACAGTTGCTTCCCTTCACTAAAGATGCGCAGACTCTTCATATCTCAGTGAAGAACGTTTATACAATGAACTGTCAGAAGAAGCATCTCCACAGACCTGAACGAATCTGGCAAAAGTCACCTTGACTCGGGTGATTCTGCTTAACACAAATCCAGAGAAGTATCAAAAAATGTCCGTTTTGGCGTATCTATCCCCAAATCCCAGTAGTGATCAGGATGATCTAAAGGAGGCGTTCTCTGACCTTGAAAAAAAAACCCGAACATTTCAGAAGATTAGAAATTAGAGGAAAAAGGGGCAGAAAGGTACCAGTCCATCTGACTCCAGAAATGCAGCAGTCGTTGGATATGCTTGTCAGCAAACGGCAGGAATGTGGGGTCCCTACAGAAAACATTCACTTATTTGCAAGATCATTTGCAATGAGCTCTTATTCGAGGTTCTAATTGCCTTCGCTATTTTGCTCACGTCAACAAACTGCGGAAGCAAACGGCAACTCTTTGTCAAATCTTGAACCTGGATCAGCTAGTGAATTTCCTTGGCCATGATAAGAGTTCAACGTCAGTTTTACAGGCTCCAGGAAAAGGCACCTTCAGCTAAAATTAGTAAAGTCCTCGTGGCTCTGACTGCTATATACCCATTGCAGAAAGCGTTAAGTTGGAAAGTGACGAAGAGGCACAGTTTGAAGCTGATGCCAAGGGTAAGTGTTGGATCCTATTAGGATTGCATGATATATACAGTCTGTAGTAGAAACAATAGAACTTTGCCTACAGTAGAGATCTGCACTCTACGGGCTAACCGCAGTAGCCCGTAGAGGTTAACTGGTCAGTTACGTTTATGATGCAACTGGCCAGCAATAAAGCAGAACAAGTGGGAAGCAGTGTGGCTGAGTGCGCAGTATTTACGGTCAGACAGCAGAGAAGCAGGGGGTTAATCGCACAGGGGATCTGGGCGACCCACCAGGTAAAGCTCACTGAGTCTAATGTACCCCGTTTCTTACTTAGCACAGAACCATGCAGCCTCTTGTCCACCTCTGATATACCAACAACTGCATAGTTTCTCAGTATCCTGCAGATTTATTTAAACTTAAAGTCTGAAGTTGCACAGAGTGGAAAACAATAAGAATACAGTCCCTTGAGGTTTTCCTTGGTTTTGCTGACCACTTGTTTAATGCATGATTCTTTAGTCTCATGAACTGGTATTGAACTGAACCTATTGAAGAATGAATGCATTGAGGTCATTGCTATGTCCAGACGTCCTGATGCTGGTGATTTTCTTCATTCCTTATGTATTGTCCTCCTGGACCTTGCTTTCAAGTGCGTTTCGTTATGGCTTCTTACAGTCTGTAATCTTAAGTTGCTTCTGCATAATCTTGACTAATTTTCTGTCCACACTAAAGGCTCTGTTTTTTTGTTTCAGTTCATTGTCACAAGTGCATCTCAATGTTGTGTTGACTGAGAATGTGTTGACATTATCATTCTCAAGAGTGCATTTATGTCGATGCCCTGAAAACAATTACATAGATCTTGAGCTGCCTGTGACCCATCTCCTCCCAGTTATCTTTACAGGTTGTTCCTGATTAAGGTTTACAGTCAATCAGAAGAACACAAAATTGTGAACCAATTTGCAAGGAAATGTATGCATAGTCAAGATGTGGGGTTGAGGTGGTGAGGATGAATGCAGGAGGTAGGTGAAAAATTATTAATTTAATGAATATAATCAGAGGAACAGGGCAACGGCGGAACAACTAACGGTACTGGGAAACGTAAGCATGAAGAGAGACAGAGACAACAAGTGGGTTTAAATACACACGGTAATCAAGGGAATGAGACACACCTGGGAAACAACGGGGAAGACACGGAGACAGGACTCACAGGGAACAGGATAACAGAGAACACTCAAAAATAAACACAGAAAACGCGGATCGGGACATGCATCATTTTAATCCCTTTTGTCGTGATCCAGAGTTTTCTGTGTTTATTTTTGAGTCTTTTCTGTGTTGTTTGTGATCATCTTCCCTGGGAGTCTCTGTCTTCCCCGTTGATTGATCCCAGCTGTGTCTCATTCCTCTGATTACCCTCCCAGTGTATTTAGTCCCACCTGTTGTCTGTGTGCCTCCTTGGGTCCTTGTCTAAGTTTGTCGTTTGCATGTCCGTCTGACGGCTCTCGTTGTTTGACGCTCCAGTAGAACTGTGAAGTCCTGCATAGCGTTAGCTCTGGTTTCCAGTCCTGTGTATCAGTTGCTACCGGTATTGAGCTGTGTGCTAATCTCTCTGCCATGCTGCCTGTGTTGGTCTGTTTTGAGCCTTCATCATTAAACTCATCATCACCATAACCTGGGTCTCTGCGTCTCTCCTCACCACTATCAACTGTTGAGGAAATATAATCATTGTTTATGTGTTTTGTTGAATTCAATTATATAACCATTTCTAGTGCTTTAGTTTAGTGAATCTTTTACTTATATAATTTTTGTAGTGTTTGAGTTAGCTATATCTTTTACTTAAAATTAGGAGTTTTGTGTCAGTAAGCTCAGATGCAGGGCCTGGGGTTAGAAGGTCACAGATAAATGCATTTACAAGGTTACAAAATAATAAAACCACAGGAGGGAAACAATCTTATCTGTGTGAAAAACTATCTAAAAACAGGGGCACATTCCTGTCTCAGGAAATAAGGGTCCCCAGTGAACATTTGGCACGGCGAACTGGTGACCTATAGACTGCTGAACTTTCAAACTGTGAACTTTTAAACTTTCAGACTGATATCATATAGAATATTTTAATATTGCATGCTTTAACTGAATATTTTATTTTAATATTGTATTAGTAGTAGAATTAAAACCAGTCAATGATGAATGTAATTGAAAACGTTTTGTTCTGTATTAAGAAAACAGGAACTGTATCTGATTACTTTTTATAGTTTGTATGAGTTTAATATCAGAGAGACTTTGGGAGGAATAACAGAGCAAAAGCATATTAAGTTTAGAGATAACTCTTATTGAATTAAATATAGGATTTAGGGTAGAAAACCCAGGATTTCACAGAGACTTGTGAAATCCTTGGATGTTCGTGGCTCAGGAAAAAGCCAGATTCAGGAGATGGCATCAATTGGTGAAATAAAACCTGGATACATCTTTAAGATTTATGGTCGACCCGGATGCATTGACCTGCAGTTCACCCGAAAAGAATTGGTTTAAAAACATACATGCGGTTTGTTATTTATCTGTTTGGATTGGGGAGAGTTTCAGCCACGTCTCCTGAGACATTTGCGAAGTTGTAAAAGTCAGCAGGACTTTAGAGTTCTGGTTAACTTCAAATAACATCAAAGAGAAAATAACATCAAAGAGAAAATTTCTCTTTGATTGCTCGGACCAAATTGTGGGGAGGAACTAAATTTGAAATCGTCAGGAACAGTCACCGGTTGGTTGGGCTGAGGAACGCCTGTTTTGAATATGCGAAACTCAAGGCCCTCCCCTTACAGATAAAAACTGATGCACCAGAAAAAAGGGTCAGAAATTATAGCCGATCTCTAATGCTTATTGCTCTGGTTATATTTCTCCAAGACGTCTTGATTTGTTTTGTCTTCTAAGTATCTCAGGTAACCAAATGTAACTCTGCATGTTTTTTCTGTTCTGCTCTGTATGTCTGATTCTTTGTTTCTGATTGGATTAAATTCTGAACTTCTGTGACGCCAACACGCTGCGTACGCCTCTTGTGTTCTCGCGTGGGCTCCAAGACAGCAGCTGAGATCCGGGACCAGGAAAAAGGAGAAGGAACCGAATTGTATTTTTTAAATTTTACTTAATTTACATCCCTTTTCAACACAACCCACCTTATGACACCTTTATGTAATCTGTTTAAAGGAATACATTAAATGTAACAAAGTGGTTCCAATATGCTGTTCAGTACTAGAATTTTACATATCTTGAGTGGCCGATCAAAGTTTTTTCTTTATTCCAAAGTGTAGATTTCATTGAGCCATAGTGCCTCCCTAAGTATTTTGAACCTGAAACTTCTACAGGTACCTAATTAGTGTGTGTTTATTACCCCACTACTAAATACCTGACAAGTCCCAAAGAGCCACGTTCTTATCAAGTTGGGAACTCCAGTTTGTCTTATTGTAAATTTATAGTGCCATGTTTGTTCCCTGCCCCTCTAGCATGCTACATGATTTTTTGCAGAGCTGTGCTACTTTCAGAAAGGGAGGTTCCCAAAAAGCATGGTCTGTTATGTTATGAACAGATTTTGTGCGGCTCCCAATTGTAATTCAAAAACAATAAAAATTTGGCCCATTGATGCAGATGGAGACTTTTAATTTGTCATTTTCTCACAATGGAAAATATAAAGTAGAATACAAATTGATTGTCTCTATATAATGCAACTTTGACAAAAGGTAAAACTATATTCAGAAACTTTTACTGATATCCACCCAAATCACTTTTATTTAATTTATTAAAATTGACTAAACATGGAAAACGTTTTGAAAGAAAGTGGCCAAAATTCTGTTTTTATTACTGAAAATAAATTTGTTCAAGGAAGCTGTTAAGAAAATATATTTAAAATAAGCTAGTTGTAGAATTTAACCATGACTTCAATAATTCGATAAAATGAATGTTACTTGTTCCTAAAATGAAAACACATCAGAGAACACTCCTTAAGTTTGTACTGCGTCGAAGGGAAAAACACGCCCACCGCCTTAAAGAGTGGGACCGGGAACTTTGAATCCTCAGATCGTCATGGAGATCTCCGGGGAGAACACCCAACGCGGTTGGGAGGTTTTCTTTGTATTGTCGTGTGAGTGAGGTCTGTTGGGTGAGGTGAATATTCTTTGTTTCATTTCGTTCTGTTAGTTTCATTTGTTGTTGGGTTTTAATAAATGTTGTTATGCTTTTGCACGTGGAAACCGAGTTGTCTTGTCTTGTAAGTTCAGCTGATGCAATGATCACTTTCAATGGATCCGGGCAGAGGAGAAAATACACGAGTCAAAAGGTTTTTAAGGTTATAGAATTTTCTTCTCTAACAAAGCCCAAAAGAAACTGGAAGCTTGATGCTTTTCCTCATGTTTTTCCATTAAGTAAATTCATTTTCATTACTCAAACTTGCGCAAACACAGCTAATGACAGTGTAGTTTTGTAAATTGAGTTTTTCTATTTTAATGGGATTTTATGAGACAGAACACAAAGAACCACATAATTGTAAAATGAAAAAACAACCCTAAAATTCTCCATAACGTTTTTTTCTCCTTGACCCGTCACTTCGGTACGTTTCATGTACGTAACGTTAACTCACTTCAATTGTTGACTCAAAGCACTTCAGAAAACAAAATGGCCACAGGCATCACAGCTAAACATGCACCAGACCAGTTATGAAGAGTAAAAACAGAGGTAAAAGCTGAAATATAAAATAAAACTCAAGCAAAATTGGAGACTGGAAGGAGAAAGTAGAAATTTGTCCTCCAGCAGCAAAGAAACCATTAGAAATAACAATCATTTTGCATGAATCTGTTTTAATCTGGAAGCTGATTGAAGCAGCAGGAGTGATGGGAATTTGGCTCCTGACTGGTCAGTGATCTAATCCTCATATTGACGTTTCGGGTTTGTTATTTCTGTGTGTTATTGTGATAATCCAAAGAGCTCTTCCTATCCTGTCAGAAGAGCCGGCACTCGGAGTCTCGACATTGTGACACGTACAGTTGGAGCTGAATAGCTTTCCTCGTATCTCCATTTATCGCAGTGGGTGAATTGAAAATGGTGAATCAGACAGCAGGAGACCGGATCTGTTGGCACACTCTGAGATAAGCATGAGAGCATTATACAGGAAGAAAGGCCTCCTTCTGAATCGCTGTAATTTTATGACTGCGTCTCAAATTGTTGCATCATTTCATACACAACAAGGAGCTGATAAGAGTCTGAGGTCATATTAATACAGCCTGAGAAAGCCTGGACAGTTATCATTAAGTAGTAAACAACACCAAACTTCAAAGCGTTTTTACAACAAACCTACAAAGATTTTTATCGCTTTAGGTCAGAGACAACAATATTTAAGTAAAGTTCATTTTTATGGCATATTTCAAAATGACAAAACAAGAAGTTATAAAAACCGTAATGCAGACTAGAAAGTTCCAGTTTTTATTTTACCTACATAAAAATCTGTTATTAAAAAGAACATATAAATTACAAATAAATGAACATAAAGTTGGAGAGGAGTCGTTTGATTTGGGATGTTCACAAACAGAAAATATAAATGACTCCTTTTTCCTTATTTGCCAGAAATAGATTTATTTGGATAAAACGTAATATTTTGATGAGATTTTTGATGAGTGTTTTGGGTTATTTTCTGTCTCTTCCTGTAAGACAAATTTAAAATAAATTGAATCCACGTATTTCCTGCTCCTGCCACCCACTGGATGTTATCAGAGCTCTTATAATAAAATGTTTAAATGAGAAACATGTTGATAAACATCTGTGTTGGATGTAGATGAATTATGATCTGGTTCTGTTCCTGAACATCCTTCGAAACTCATATTCTGAAACAAAAACATGCACTTTCACCACCGTCTGAATCTCCAACCACCCACCAATAAACACATTAAATTATCATGAGTTTTACACATTAAGTCCTATATAAAAGTGCATGCAAATCTGACTTTCTCATGAATCTTAATTTGCATTTTTTCAAAGAGAAAAGCTCCATTTGCTTTGAACATCTAACAGTGATATATGAATTTTAAATGTGCCTCGTATTTACTTTGGTTTTTGATGTATAATTTAACCCCCCCCCCCCCCTCCAAATGAATAAATAAAATTAGAAATAAGGAAAATAGCTCCTTATTTGACATATCATCCATTTTTTCAAAGCCTACCATGTCACCAAGTTTTATTTATAAAATATTATGTTTCTCGAGCAAAATGGATGGTGCTCTGCTCAGCCTCATTAGGATTAAACCATTGAGCTGAGAGAAGCTTGTGAATTACGAGCGGTAATTCATCCAAGTACTGAACAAACATGATATCATGTCATCAGCAGAGTTGATAACGACGCCGTTAGCATTGTTGGATCTCAGAATACGTCAACATCGCTGTTGACACAGAGCAGCGAGTCACTTTGCCCCCAACAAGAGTCTCACAAGTATGACAAACTTATTCGCCCAGAAGGAACGAAGATAATTAGAGCTTGAAGAAAACAGGCGGGCGAAAACAACATGGATGAAAAACAAACATCGTGACAACACCAGGAGCTTCTCAGCTGTTTATCAATCCACAGGAGGAATTTAGAAAATATGTGAAACACGAGAGGTTTGGAAATCTGGCTCCCAAAATAACATCGTTCTAATTTAGGGGGGTTCAAAGTGCGCCAGGGGGTCATTTGTGGCTCTCGGACTGATTTTGTGCGGCCCCCGAAATGCAGTTCAGAAATTATGCAGGAATGATTGATGCAGATGGAGACTTTTAATTTGAAATTTTCTCACAATGGAGAATATAAAGCACAACACAAAGTGTTCATCTTTTTAAAGCCAAGTTCACACAGTCTTTATCTGAAATGATAAACCCAAATCAGCTTTTATTAAATTTATTAAACTTGACTAAAAATACCAAATGTTTTGAAAGAAACTGACTCAAATTCTGTTAATACTTAAGATAAATTTGTTCAATCTAGATGCTTTTCTTTTGAAAACTGCAAACATGCAAAACCTGTGCCGGCATTAGGGCCAGTGTAAAAGTTGTACATTTCTGCCAAAAAACATTTTGAGAGTAATCTCAGAAATTTTCTACAAAAAATGGAAATTTCTCAGATTCAAATGTCGACAATTTTTAACTTTGAAACTCAGAAAAATCCAAACCATTTGACATTTCTTTCTTGAAAATGTCTCAGATTAATCTCAATTTATGAGCTTTGTGGTGGAAATTTACAACTTTTTTGTATAAATTAATCAAATGTAGTTACTTTATTTGCTTGATTTTTACATTGTTTTTTTTCTCTCTTTGCAACTTTTGACTCAACCATTTTTACAAAACGTTTAAAACATTATACACCAAGTTGAATTTAAATAACTTAAAGTCTAGTTCTCTTTAATTTAGAACACAGCCAGTTTCAGTGTGTCTGTTTAACCTTTTGACTATTTTGATGAGATTTAACAGCTGGTGTAAAACAATCTGGTCCTGCCAACAGGGGTAGAGCTTCCTCTTGGGACAGGGTCATAAAAAACATCTGTCTTCATTCAAAAGAAAGAAACACTTATTTGATCTTAGAAACAAGTTTTTACTGGAACATAGTTAACTAGAACCTAGCTAAGGACAGTCACCTAATCTGAATACAGCAGAGAGGGAAACGCCCTCCTTTTAAAAAGTCGGGAACCTGGAACTCTGCTTCAGAGGGAACCAGTGTGGCAGTGAAATGGTTCCCCGTAACGTTTTGTCGTGGTGTGTGGATGTCTGTCGAATGAGGTAAATATTGCTGGTTTGTGATTTTATTGAGTTCTGTCAGTTTCATTAGTTGTTTGTCTAATAAATGTTGTTGGAGAAACGTTTTGTCTTGTCTTTATGGTTCAGCTGATACGACGACGACTTCAGTGAATCCGGGCAGAAGAGAAAATAAAACGAGTTAAAAGAGTTTTAATTATTCCTCTTCTGATAATTTAACACTCCCCTGATATAATAAATTAAAGCGGCTTTACTGTATGCCGTGTTAAAACGTAGATAAATGTGTAGCCAGCTGGTCTTTCTGCTTTCTGTCTGACTGTCATGTTCGCCTCCACAGAGAGTCAAACTTGTTTTTTCCTCTTTCTGATTCAGCTTGTTATGAGCCGGTGTTGGTCCATTGTACCGTTTCTAGGATTTTTAGAGCATCTTCCAGCATCTTGCTTTCTGCCCGGATGTTTGGACCTGGAAACGTTCTGGATAAATCTTCATGGTTTAAATATTTAAACCACAAAGACGTTCTTATGTGCTTATAATATTAACTTTGTTAAAGAGTAAATGTCTAAGACAGTGGTTCCCAGACTTTTTCTTCTGCGCCCCCCCAGTGGTTTCCAAACATTCTCTGGGACCCCTATGGATTACAAATAGCCGTCTGAAAGACCGTGTGGGGGGGGATCGACTTTATGGGAGGCAGAATGAATGTATGTAACTGAACATGGACAACATCAGTAGAAAACAGGCTACTTGTTAAGCTTAAGGTGATGTATTGATATTACTAGTCGTCTTTTAGCTACTTTGCCTTCATCCAACAGCTTCACTCAACTCAGTCGGTTAGTTTGGGGGAAAAACTGTTTAAAGTTCTTTGCGTTTTGCTGCCATGATCCTAACACACCCAGCAGCATCAGGTCTCCTTCACTGGCGTAAACCCAGCTGAGTGTCATAGCGTCATGTTGCGTTTAAAATCAGCTCGGAAAAACGGGTTATCACATGTTAACGGATTAAACAGTTTTAACTGCTCATAAAAGTGACAGAGACACAGATATGGGATGTGTGGAAGACCTACTGTATCAAATGGACATAGAAATAACAGAGAGTCGGTCATTCTAAGGTAAAAACCCAGCGCATACGGCGTTCAGGTTTTTTTTTTTTGTTTTGTTTTCATCCGGATGGCTTCCCGCGCCCCCCCTGCAATGGTATGGCGCCCCACTTAGGGGCGCGCCCCACTGTTTAAGAACCTCTGGTCTAACATATTACCCACTATTGCACTTTTTATTATGATTTGTACGTTTGATATTGAAAAACACAGGATGTTGTAGATTGAATGTTTTTACGATCAATGCAAGTTATTTTTTGTTTACCATGTGAAGGAAGAAATGATTTGATTCCAGTGAAATGGATAAAACAGAAACCTGCTGCTCAAAGCTCCTCAGCAGAATCTGAGTGGAGGTTATTAGGAGTTTGAAAGCTGTTTCTATTTCTGATTTAATCACTGAGATTTTTCTTTTTCAGATATAATGAGAATGCAATTAATGTGTCAAGTTTGTAAAAAAAAAAATCAAAGAAATTCATAATAGGATAAGGCTTTTTCAGGTTAAAGATAATAGGGAAGGGTTCAGAGATGAAAGCGGAACAGAGTGTTCTTTATGGATATTCTTGATTCCCTGGACTCGTCGCCTACACGTTTCCTTCCTCCATATTTTTTACATGAAAATCCCCATGTATAATGAAGACCACATAGAGGAGACTCCTTCTGCTGCCAGCACATCTATTGAAAATGAATTATGCCTTGGAAATAATTTGAAAAAAGCATGAGGTTCACAGATGAAAAAAAGCACCCGAGGGAAGACAGAGACCTCGACATCACCTATAGAAGAATAAATGTAGATTTTACAAAAAATAATCTCATAAGGACTTTGCATAAGGCAGTCCTGAGGCGCCGCGGCAGAAAGGCAGCTGTCCAGACCTCTTGGCTGCAGAAACTGTTCTCCTGAAAGCGCCATCAGTTTAAAGGCTCAACCTGCAGCGAGTCCTGAAAGCTGCGCAGGTTCAACATGAACCAGCTGCTCTTCTACTTTGTCAATATCTGCCTTATCTTCTCTGCAAGGCTCATATATATTCAAGTGCAACTCTTCATAAAGAGGAATCCCACTCTGACTGTAAAAATTTTACAACTCTCTTAACCACACACACTCGCTCCCTCTTTCTGCTCTCATCCTCTTTTCTCTGCAGCGTCCTGGGCTTTCGTACAGCCGTGATAAGTATAATCACAAGCGACTGCTTCGGCTTCTTGCACTCTGAGCTTCAGAGAACGATGTATTCTCATGATATTCACGTGAATAAACACGTACACTGCAGGAATTTTGATGGTAATTCATTGTGAAAACTAAAAAAAGATCAAAACTTTTGGATATTGACGACATAAGTAGCCAGTTTAGAGATGTTTTTGTGGCACTATCTTTGATATGTAGCATCTTTACCTACACACAGCGTGTGTGTGTTGTGTTGTGTGTGTGTGTGTGTGTGTGTGGTGTCTGTTGGGTAAACGCCTGACAACCTGGGAACATATAAAGAGGATCCATACAGAGGATAATTGCTCTCACAGCCTCTCACGGTTAGCAGCCACCAGCTTGAGACAAACAAGTGAATCATGACCTGTTTGCTGAATGCAGCGGCTGCAGACAGACGATTAAAAGTGAATGCAGAGCTGCTCGACCTTTACTGTTGTGGCAACCAATTTCATCGTGAACTGAGCTTCACTCAACAGAGGAAGTAGAATTTATTAACATTTATTTACAAGAACTAAGTCTAAAGTCAAGAAATGCAATGGATGAAAATGTTTTATGCTTTTATTCTAGCCTGCTTAGAATACCGAGTCAGAATATTTACCTCAAAAGCTGCTGTGCAATTGTCATAATTTTTATTTCCACAAATCAAAACATTGAGTATAAGTCGCATTTATTTGGACCAATGGTTCTTAACCTGGGTTCAGTAGAAACCCAGGGGTTCAGTGAGTCGGTCTCAGGGGTTCGGCGGAGCCTCTGCTGCGCAGAGCTAAAGACTCACTTGTGTAAAGTCGTGATGAGCCTCGCTTTGACATCACTGCTGCAGAGGATCATGTTACATTGGTTAGCCAATCAGAGGATCACGTTACATTGCTTAGCCAATCAGAGCTGCGGAGGAGCAAACTCTATAGTTTAAATCTGCTCCTTAGTCGCATCTTTTCAGGGTTGCTACTGCCTCTAGTGGCCTGGCGGTGGTAAGACAGCTAATATGATTGCATTATTACATTACTAAATCAGAATACCGCAAATTATTTTGTGTGTCGGCGGGGGGGAGGAGGAACAAGAAGGGTTTGGTGGTGAATGCGCATATGAAACTGGGGGTTTGGTACCTCAAGAAAGGTTAAGAACTACTGATTTAGAAATTATTAAATGTGAGGCGGACCTCGTCCGTGTTGATGAAACGATCTGGTGACACTTTGTGTTCAGTTGCTTTTTGGTAAACTCCATGTTCTAAATGAGGATGGTCAGGAACGGCTGCTCTTGGCAGCGCAGCCGCATGCAGCCCAGCGCAGACGCATCCAGTACAGACGGGGTGACGGACAGGAGGTCACACTGCATGGAGCAGCAACACCTAAAGGGCCTGCAAAGTCATTTATGTCCAAATCCTTGGCAACAACCGGAGCATGGAGACGGACCTTCTCTGTTCACTGCAGATGTTCCAGCTGTTTCCAAAGGCAGCACCGACTGATAGATGACGCACAGACTGTCAGAACACCAGTAGAACCTTCTTTATGTTCCCACTGTATAGTCGTTCCTCCAGCTGTCCATCTTACAGCTGCAGACGATAATGTTTAAAAAATGCTTCATGAAGAAGGGAAAAAAGATATTTTGGTTCAGCCAAACTATGAATAAAGTGTGACTTATAGTCCAGAAATTACAGTAGTTAGAAAAGCCCAGGTGTGTGAGAAAGGCAGCCAGCCACTCTGACCCAGTTTTATCAGTTCTGTCAGCAGAAACTGATCGAAATCCCAGCAAAGACATGGAGTGTAAAGGTAATGGGGGGTATTTGTTTCAACATCAACATGTTTTCATGGCTAAATGTCATGTTGCCCACATGTAATCCCTGACCTACACCCGGTTCAAGTCGGCAGGTTTCTGTTCAGCAGTGAAGTCCAAATGTTGGGAGTCTTGTTAGCTTTGTCCTGTGAGGTAGCTCTCCATGAAGACGGAAGGCTCTTTACCTCAACATGGCGCCTGCAGTTACCATCAGCCTCCAGCTCGGCTGCTTATCCTCAGGTGCAATTAATCAAAGGGCCGCCAGCGGCGCTGCACACGGTCATTTTAAGGGAACCTGAACCATCTGTTGGCCTGAGCGGCTTGCTGTCCATGCAGACTTTGGGAGATGATTTCCTTTGAGGCCGGTCCAATCCAGCGGCTCAGCGTGGCGGCAGGAAATGCTGGAGTCTCTAATTCAATCTGCTGCAGATCAGCAGGCGGTTGGGCTGGTTGTGCTGGTTGGACTGGTTGGACTGGTGCCCAGGCCTAACCGTCCACTCCGGTCACCAACGAGGACATGTTGGTGTTGATTTGATCAGCTGATGGTAAATGACGGCTACATTATTTCTTATTTAAATGTAAATAAGAGGAAGCAGAATTTCACATTATTCTAACATTTCTGTTTGTTCTGGTCGGACATCATGCTGCTCTGCCGCCATCTAGTGATTGTACCCAAGCGCAGCAGCAGCAGCTGAGCTCTGGTCAAATAAACTCAGAATGAAAATGTTTGAAGCAGAAGGTGATGGAAACAAAGCAGCTGATCCCTGCAGATCCTGAAGGACAGCTGTAATTTATGTAATTAAATGTACTTTTCTGTGAGGGTGCTTTTTAATTTCTGCATCAAGGCTTTACAATATGATTGGAGGCGTAGAATTTAATTTCTTTTTATCGCTGGGATTAAATTAGCTTTTGTGTTTATTGAATGAAGACATCAGACAGGTAGCAGCTCCTCTCACCTTGAGGACAGCATTAAAGTAATGAGTCTGGATGGAAAAAGGTGGCGCATCAGTTTCCTTTTGTTTCCTCTGCTGGTTTTCACCTTTCAGTCGACCTCCTGGATGTAATGATGAAAGAAGAAAAGGTAAAAAAAACATTTAAGATGTTCATTCGTACTGCAGGCCAGGCTGAGAAAAGAAACGTTATTAGAACAAGCAGAGACCTACAGTAAAATATTCAGTATTTGGGACATTTTAGGAAAACTGACTCACAAGATGCGACTTGAGTTTCCTTACATCTACAAACTTCCAGTATTTTATTTATTCTTTAATTGGAGCAAAACTGTTATTAAAATTATTACTAACAGATTAAAGTGAGTCTCTTTTGCTTTCTCTTTAATTTTATAGTAAATGTCACCACATTTATCAGAAACAGACTTAGGAGATGTGATATGCTTTTAATGAATTTATTAGGCCTGGGTTAATACAGAAAGCATTTTTAAATTCAGTTGCAAACTAAATGTTTTTACTTTTAATAACAGAAAAACTATTCAAGTTGTGGATGTAGAATGATTTAGACTTCCCTTTCCTTTAAAAGCACCGACTACTTCATATGTTTGGCTTGAATTATTGTTATTGAGGAAAGCTTTGGGGAACTTCCTGTATCTGCAGCATCTCGAAGTTTCGCCGGTAGATCTCGATAAACGATCCGCCGTCCGGTTTCTCCTCTGTCTGGAAGGAAACTGAAATGCCACGTCCGTTTCTCCTGACAGCCGTCGTTTTACCCCGGTAAAACATAATCAGGAGGAAATGTTCTGGTTTTCCTCAGAGACAAATGTCTGTCCAAAAGAAGGAACAGATGTGAAAAAGCTGACCGTTTTATTCTTTAAAGGGACAATGTTCTGTTTTCCAGGCACATAGTGCCAGTTTTATACCGTAATTAAGTTGCTGTCTTCCCTTCAGTTCTTATAAAAATCCTACAAATTACAGTTTGACTGTAGTTATTTTGAAATTGGGCCTCTGTCTCTTTAAAAGCTCCTGCTCTTTCTGAAGCTCCACCTCCAGGAAGTCATCCCAACATGGCTCCTCTATTAACCCTTTAATGTTTTTACCAGTGTTGCTCTGAGAAGTAGCGCCACCAGGTGTTTGCTAATTGCTGCTGGCTAGTCTGAAGGAGCTGGGTGGGGAGGAGCTGCGCCTCGAAGGCGGGGCTAAGCCCACCCAGGCTTTTAGCACGGCTGATTGGTTGCCGTGGAGATCGAAGGACTTGTGAAGCAGGAATCAAAGCAACTCCATGGTTGTTCATGATGGGAGAAACTTATAACATGATGATACCGGCCCTTTAAAAACAAAGGTTGTGGACCTCTGACTGACTTTTGTAAATTATCATTTGAAAACATGTCTAATCTTATACTTTTTAAAACCACGCTTGTGCAGGTTGTGGTTTCTGTCTGGTCTGCAGGATAAAAACCATTTAAAAATCTCCAGCACTCGCCTGTTTGTCATCCGTCTGTTCTTCCTCCGCTCGTCTTTTAAAGCTTCTCTCCATCTTGATGAAGGGACAGGTCGCCTTCTTCTCCTCCGTCTTCTGTCCTCCCTCTGAGCCGCTCAGACTCCTCCGTTTGCTCTGCTTCGTTATTCTTTTCATTCGGCTTGTCTTTCATCTGTTTGAATTGTTGAGTTCATCAGGAAACCGTCTCTCCTCCGTCTGCTGTCTGTTCGTTCAGATCCACATTTCCTTTGTTTTTCCACTTCCTGTTACTCTGCTCTCATTATTCAGTGGTTCTGCTTTTACAGTGAAAAGTATTTGCTCCCTTTCAAATTTCTTCTTTTTGGTTTTTTTCTTCCAACTTACATTTTTCAGATTATTAAACAATTTTATACAATCATGGAAAAAATACAAAAACCTGTTTTCAAATTATTATTTTAGTCGATAAAGGGGGGGAAAAAAATCCAACTCAACTTGGTGCAATTAGAAAGTAATCACACTTTACTGTTTATTTTCAGCTGATTTTAAAATCTGTTTGATTTGAAACATTTAAATGTGAAAACAGAATGTGTGTGTGTGTGTGTGTGTGTGTGTTCGCTACCTACTGCATTATGCATGCATGGTGTTGCAAACCTTCATCGCCATGAGAACAGGACAAAAGTTGTTAAAGTTTGAGGCTTGTTAGCTTGCAGGCAGCTAATTAGCAGCTAGCCGTCTCACCTTGCAGGTTTTTGACCTACAACTCCCCACAACTCACTGGGGGAAGCATTTAGGAGATGCACACAGCTCCACTAATTAGCAGAGGTGTCCTTTATGATTTCATCAAGTCTAAAGTCATTAAATTTGTGACTCGATCCAAAGTCACATGACTCGAGTCCCAAACTCCGCTAATTGGATGACTTCTATTTCCCCTTCGTCACTGAATTTATTCATAAAAGTCATAAATTCAGCGCTGAATTCACCATAAAGACGACGAAGTCCCTGCTGTTCATGTCATAACCGATAAATGCAGCACATGTTGTCTCTGCAGAGCAGAGCGACTCTCCCAGCTGGTTCTGGCCTGCGTCTTTCAGGCAGGCCGTCAGGTTTTGTGTCCTCTGTGACAGACTTGCTCTGCGCCCGTCCAGCATCCTTACGTTCCCATGCAGGTAAATTCAAATATCTCCTGATTGTCACGGTTAGCTAGAAGTGACAGGCAAGGACAGCAGCAGAGAGGAAGATTAAACACGGAGTCCACTGTGACGACTTCAAAGCCTTCGGCTCGCCAACAAAAACGTACAAAAATGAATAATTATTACAGACACACGGCGGCGCGGCGCTCAAACGCTTCCCCCGGTTTACCCTCCAACAAAAAGAGAGAGAATTATGCAGAGACCATAGAGATGGATGGGAAGCTGCGATTTAAAAAGCACAAAGTCCAAAGTGGTTTCACACTGGCTGCCGCTGTTCGCATGCAAATCAGAGCATTTCAACTCCTGTCATGAGGAAGAACGAGAACGGAAGGGAAGGATTATTCTGGACATTTATTTACTTATTCCCAGTCAGAAAAGTACAAATAAAACCATGTTTAACACATTTACTGAGGCACGGTGGTGGAAGCGTCATGGTTAGGATCAGATTAACAACTACAAAGATCTTCATATTTATTAAATAACTTGAGAACAAAACAATATTTGAATTGAAAACGTGTCTAAAATGTGATTATTAATGACAAACCTTGTAATCATCTTCCCTCTGATTCTTTTATAAAATTCAGATCTGAATACACAGAGTTCAAATGAGCTTCTACTGACAAACAGGTGATGAAATGTCACCGTTTGTATCCGTTTCTGAGCCGATTAACAGCAAACATTTACCTATTACTTTATGAGTTAACATCAGCTGCAGCCGCATGAAGAGGCCTGAGCGTCTCAGCGGCGACGAGGCAACGCGGCAACGCAGCAACACGGCGACAAGGCAACGAGGCAGCAAGGCAGCGTGGCAATGCAGCAGCAGCGACAAGGCAACGCAGTAACAAGGCAACACAGCGACAAGGTAACGAGGCAACGCAGTAACAAGGCAACACAGCGACAAGGTAACGAGGCAACGCAGTAACAAGGCAACACAGCGACAAGGTAACAAGGCAATGCAGTAACAAGGCAACACAGCGACAAGGTAACAAGGCAACGCAGTGACAAGGCAACACAGCGACAAGGTAACGAGGCAACGCAGTAACAAGGCAACACAGCGACAAGGTAACAAGGCAACGCAGTAACAAGGCAACACAGCGACAAGGTAACAAGGCAACGCAGTGACAAGGCAACACAGCGACAAGGTAACGAGGCAACGCAGTAACAAGGCAACGCAGCGACAAGGTAACGAGGCAACGCAGTAACAAGGCAACACAGCGACAAGGTAACAAGGCAATGCAGTAACAAGGCAACACAGCGACAAGGTAACAAGGCAACGCAGCAACACGGCGACAAGGCAACGAGGCAGCAAGGCAGCGTGGCAATGCAGCAGCAGCGACAAGGCAACGCAGTAACAAGGCAACACAGCGACAAGGTAACGAGGCAACGCAGTAACAAGGCAACACAGCGACAAGGTAACGAGGCAACGCAGTAACAAGGCAACACAGCGACAAGGTAACAAGGCATGCAGTAACAAGGCAACACAGCGACAAGGCAACACAGCGACAAGGCAACGAGGCAGCAAGGCAGCGTGGCAATGCAGCAGCAGCGACGAGGCAACACAGCGACAAGGTAACAAGGCAACGCAGCGGCAGCGACAAAGCAACGCAGCGACAAGGCAGCGCGGCAACGCAGCAACAGACGCAGCTTTAGGTGATGCGGCTCTTATTCCAGCTGAAAACGAAGCGACAACCTGCAGCAGGTTTCTGATCAGAGCAAAGCCGCTTCTTTTCTCTGATCGTTTAGTTTCTTAATTATTCTTTAAAAGGGAATAATTTCCTTTTTATTCATTATAATATGGAAATAAGGTGAATATTCTGGTTCTAGTAATAAGTAATTTTCCACTGTCTCAATATTCAGCTGCAAAAAAAAAAATCAGCTACACAGAAATTTCTTACTGGCAGATTTTTATTTCTGTAATTATATTAATTGCTGATCATTTAAGTTTTAAAAAGAACCTTCAAACATTTATATTTGATAATGAATTGGTGTTGAATTAATGAAATGGCTGGAATTGTTTTCAGCTATCTTTGAAATTGCTAGAAGTGTTTTTGTGTTTTAATATCTTTTTATAGTTATTGAAGTATTTGATTTTAATTTGAATTTTGTTTGTGTTTAGCACCGTTTTGTGTTTCTGAGGATGAAATTGTAACATTTGAATCCAGGAAAGATCGACTTTATAACGATACAGAATAACAGAGATTGTTAATAAATAAAAATGAACAAACAGCAGCTTCAAACATTCAGACATTTTGCAAAAGCTGAAAGATGATTTAAACCTTTTCTCGTTCTGTCACTACATTCAGTAACATCGGTGTATTTTCCTTTGCCGGACATGAAGATAAAGAAAAATTATTTAAAATTCAACCTAAGAAAAGTGTCAAGTTTGTGTCTCTGCAGCATTTAACCCGACTTCAGTGTGTCTTTAGTGAAGCGTTGATATTAACTGGATGTAAAGTAATTCCTGCAGGTAAATCTGTACTGATCACCACTTCTGAGCACCCAGTCTGCAGACGGCCCTCCTTCCCGTTCTCTCTCTGCTCCTGGTCGCTGTTTTTTCTCCCCTATCGTCTCCATAACCTCGTCTGATTTCGGTCACCATGCAGCAGCAGCACAACATTCAACATGCAGAAGTAAAAACCAGAAATGTTGAACCTACCAATAGTTTTATTCCCTCATCTTTGAGACTAAATATTTGAAGGAATACACAAACAAAACTGAAATGATTAGTTTAAAATGTTGAATATTTATCAATACATGAATAAGAAAGACTTCTTCTTCATATGTTTTCATTTTTCAAGGAGCCAGTTGATCTGAAATAATACTTTAAAGCTAAAGAGCTGAAATGTTTCTGCTGCGTCTGATGGTTTCATGTCTTGTTTCACTGCAGAGATCTGAATCAACCATAAACTTTTATATCTTAAGATGCTGCAGTTTGATTTCCATTTGCTCATTTTGATTGTTTTGTTCCATTTGTTTCTGTTTTTGATCATTAGTTACTTTAACCTCAGTTTCACCTGCATTGCATCCATTTTAAATGCTCCTTGGTTTTAGTCTCACATTTTCAGATCCTGTTGACCTTTAGATTCCTTCATGACGGTTCAGTTCAGTAAAACACAACAGTTTTAGTGAACTGTTCGTTGAAACTGACAGATTTAAGGAAATACCAGTCATTAAATTACACATTCAGAAGAATTGAGATTTTTCTTTCAGTTTCTGTCTGAAACATCCAGTTTAAATAAACACCTGATTTCACCTGGATTTTTATTAAACGTTCAGCTCAGGAGGAATAAAGTCGTCTCCACAAACTTGCAGCATTTCAATTTCAACAGCTCTCTGTCAGTAATTGGTATCATAGATGGAAAAAAGCCACAGATAAAAACCCACAAACAGAAAGTCAAGAAGCTGTGCGTGTTATTCATCCTGGTGTCGCAGAAACCCAGAAGACAGAAGGGCGGACATGTCGGATGTGGCAGAACAAGTAAAAGATTTTAAAAATGGAGAATTTTGCACAAAATTAAAGAAACTGTCAGGTGAGACATGACTCCCCTCTGCTGGACAGAGTGGAGATGTGCAGCTTTCAGCAGAAGATCATTACTGATTAAATTCAAATGTTTAGTTTGATTCATTTCCATCTATCCAGCCCCATGTCCTCCTTTATTTAGAACATCAGCTCACAGACGAAATAAGGCAACAACATTAACATAAAGTATCACATTTCACATGTTGAGTTGCATGTATTCAAATTAAAACAATAAAAATAAGCGATTCAATAAAGTTGCATAGGAAAAAACAAAAACAGCAGGTTGAGAGACTCAAAAATACTTTATATAAATGTTATATTTATTAATATATTTTCGTTCTACTTAATGCACAAAAGACACAAGTTAAAGGTTGGACTGGTCACATAAGGAGGCAAACGGTATCTGATATCATGCAGGAGTAGGTGTGTGTGTGTGTGTGTGTGTGTGTGTGTGTGTGTGTGTGTGTGTGTGTGTGTGTGTGCGTTTGTTTATAATATCTTGTGGGGACGATTTTCCTGACATATACTATGTTGTGGGGACCAACTGCTCCTTGTGGGGACCAAAGTCTGGTCCCCACAAGGGGAAACCTTGTTTTAGGGTCAGGGGTCAGAGTTAGGACTAAGGTGTGAATTGAGTTTCGGTTGGTTAGGGTTAGGAAAAGGGCAAAGGTCAGGTTTAGGCTGTAGAAATGAATGGAAGTCAATGGAAAGTCCCCACAAAGATAGCTGCACAAACGTGTGTGTGTGTGTGTGTGTGTGTGTGTGCGTGCGCAGAGCTGGCAGAGCATGACGTGTGAAGTGAGTTTCTCAGCAGGGGCAGATGGCGCTCAAACAAACAGAGTGAGGCTTGTGACGCCTGTTGATGTTTTGTTTGGTGCAGAAAATCCTTCCTGCAGGTGAAAAGGTTCAAACTGGAGTCAAACACGAGTTTAAACTCCAAAGAAAACAATCTGGGTGTTTCCTTTAGCTCCTTGTTCAGGCTGCAGCACGCAGAGACAGAGACCCAATAAATCGCCTCTCACAGGATGTTTGCACTAAAAGGTTATGGACAATAAGAACAAAAGAGAAAGGCTTAAATTGGACCAGTTTGCTTTGCAAATTCTGTTTAATTTAAATTGTTCAGGGTCATTTTGAGATTCATTCATTTATACTCAACAAAATGGATCAAAGTGACAAACTTGAGTTAACTTATCTGGAAAAAATAGTTGAATAAAGAACTTAGTTGCAAATTTTAACATAATTTGTTCATGGTGAGTGAAAAAATGCAAAATAAATTAATTGAATGGACATCAGTCGACGAAATAGTTTAATTAGTTCAACTAACTACTTTGTCAATCTAATTTGAAGAAGTTGGGTTAACTCATTAATTTTTTCTTGTATGATTTTTTGCTTTCAATTAACAAAATACAACTTTGTGGAACCTGTTGAAAAGAAAAAGTACGTTAAGTAAGGATTCATTTTTTATTAGGGAAAGATTCTACCAACATTTCCTTTAACTCTGTATATTGTTGCCAGTTTAATCCAAGCAAAACTTTCATGCTTAATTTGAAATTATGTCTAAATTATTTAGTTCAGTAACAAACCAGCCGGCTCAAGGTCGCTGCATAATTCTGCTTCTGATAAAGTACAGCGACCCCAGCGGAGCCCCGGGGCTTCGGCTCCACATGAGGCAATCAGTTTGGCCCAAAATAGGAGGTCAGGCTGCAGAACCTGACCTCCTATGGCTGTGAAGGAGAAACAACAACAACAAGGAGAAAAAATACATCCACAGAAAGGTGGAACAGTGCAGAGGCGGAGTGAGGCATGAGCAAATCAAGCTAACATTTTCTTCTCAACAGGTAATCACCTTTCTCTGTCCACATCCAATTAAACTGTTTTTATTTTTAAATTAATTCTCTCAGTGCGAGATCTGTTGTGTAAGTCCAAGAATATTTCCTGAGGCAGATCTCTGAGGCAGATCACAGCGTCTCCAGAGAAAACAGAAGAAAAACAAACTGTGGGAATTTAACCAACTTCACTAAGCCTGTAACCCGTTCAGTCATCCAGCCACTGGGGGGCGCTGTTACCAAAACACTGTCTGAAGTGGAGCTGAAGCCGTTTACCTTTTACATCGCAAAACCTGATGAAAACATGAGATTCCAACTATCATGGTGAGTTTTGACATTCAGATTGTTTGGATGTTTTTGCTGCGGGTTGTTAACTTTACTGATAAAATCTGTTATTTCTGTTTACGCCAAAGTGGGATTTAGTTGTTTTTGCTAAGTTTGTGTATAAAACCATTTAAAATACTGAAATAGGATTACTGAATATTTTTATTGATCTCTTAAGGGTTCTTAATAATTCGGTTTAACTGATGCTGACATGTTTATTGATCTTCGGGTGTTTTTGACATATTTCAACATGCTAGTTCTTGTGCTGTTGATGTTAAAGTGCTTGGGTTTAATTCCGGCTTTTGCCAATAGACTATTGAATGAATATTTTATGAATAACCGATGTTTTTCATTCATATGATTAATACATTAATTTTGTTGACTTGTTTAAATGTCTGTTTAAATGTCTTCAAAAGTTAGTAATTTTAAGCAAAAACAAAAGAAAAACCGGCTGTGTTCACACTGCAGCCTGAAGTGACCCAGTTCCGATGTTTCTGACATATTGTGACCTGTATCCGATCTTTTCATGGCAGTGTGAACAGCTCAGGTCGGATTCTTTTAGAATGTGACCCATATCGATACGGATCCGATTCAAATGGACCATAACGTCCAGGTCTCATTCATCCCAACTGAACGTCACTGATTCTCAACAAATCTCACTATTCAGGAAGAAAAACAACAACCATGACGACTATATGAGGATTAAGTTGTTAATATGTTGCTCCGGTTGGACAGCAACTTCAAATATATAAGCTAAGCTCCACCGTTAGCCTCCATGTTAAACACTGAGCTCTTCTTCTTCTATGGCGGTTGGCAGAACACTGAGAACGCTGACGCTATGGCGCCCTCTACTGCGCATGCGGGACACTTTCAGGTCGTTCACACTGCAGAACACATACAGGTCCATTTACTGGCAGTGTGAACGGACCCGGCAAAAAAATCGGAATTGAGTCACTTCAGGCTGCAGTGTGAACACAGCCGGTTTTTCTTTTGTTTTTGCTTAAAAAGAACTTTTGAACTCCCACAGTTGGGTCTGAGGCTTATTTTTGACATCAGCATAATTTCATTTGCATGTAACCATATGATGTCCATTAATTTATGTCTTTAAGACAGTTTTCCCATTTAAAAAGTTTCATAAATGATGTTGGTGATGTAGTTGACCTGATCTGATTGGACCTGGCTGGATGTTCAGGAAGGTGGACCTCTGCCCCAGTCTGCGTCAGAACAGAGAGTTTTTCTTCTGTTGTGTTGCAGACACGATGTTCACGCCCAGCTCTCCGCCATCTGTTCTCACCAGTCGAGCTGTCTTGGCAGCGCCTCGGTACCAGGATGCTGTATGAACCCGAAAGCTTTCTCTGCCCCCATCAGATGCTTAAAGCCGAACATCTTCAACAAACTGACAGGATCACAGGCATCAAACTACTGAACTCACAACTCAGCGTTTCTGCAGAGAAATGGAGAAGTTCCCCGTCTAAAAGCTAAAGACGATCAGAAAAAGAACAAAACTGATGCCAAAAACTAACATATTTAGTTTGTCAAACCTGTAACATGCACATTTTTTCAGTTTTGATCATCAGTGGGCCTCCCTTGCATGTTTTAGATGGTTTTGTGCTGCAGGACTCCTGATCCTTTTCAATTAATCAATTTAAATATACTTTATTGATCGCAGCTCCTGCAGCAGTCTGTATTACAACAAATTTAAAGATGCCTCTGACTGAAGACACTGTTTTTATGATAGTTTCATGAAGAATATGGTCATGGTTATTAATTGTCTTGATTTTAGATTAAAAAAATGTAAACTCTGCAAACGGGGAGGCATTAAACCCTGAGAGTGGCCTAGTTAAAACCTTAGAGCTAAAAGCAGCTGAGCAAGTGAAATCAAAGAGGTTTCCTGGAGGAGATTCCCACGCTTTGTGGGTTACTCTGCATGAACTTTGGGTTTGTTTTGCTCTCCATTGCTACGGAAACCTGGGCAGAGTCGATCACACGCGGTTTGAAAGGCTTTGAAGAGCTTCCTTTTGTTCCTGACAATGAGCGACAGCTGCAGAAAACAAAATACATTTTCCTTTGCTTTACTCACATTTGTTCAAATATATTTCAGATATTTATCATGCGAGTAGAAAAAAGGCCAACAAGAGAAAACTGGTGGTTAGTTCTGAGAAAAGCCTCAGGAGCTTTTGTCCAAATGCCAGATAAAAAAAACAAGTATTGTTGATGCAGCAAACAAGCCATCACCTGTTTACAAGGTGTTGCTGCTCTGCCGGGTCTCTGTGGAAATCCGCAAAAACACTTTAGCAGCTGCACAAACTGACAAGAAATGCTTCTGTTATTGATCCACTCAGGTTAAATAAAAAAAGGTCAGTGACGCTTTTCTGTCTGCAGACTGAAAAAAAGATAAATGTCACAAAACGACAAAATGACGTGAGCAAAATACGCAAATTTATCAAAGTGATGCAGTAAAATGTGAGACTTTTGCAGCTTTTCTGTTACTATAAAAACATACAGATCTGCAGAGATCCATCAAATCATTTGTTTTTCAACTTAAAATGTCATGTTTAAAATGGATAACAGTCCGTTTTAAAATAAATATTTATTAAAAGCGACAGCATTTATAATTCGGGAGGATCAGAGATTTTGTCAAATAAACTCAGACATAAACAAATGATTTGATCTATTTTTACTTCTTAAAAATAATGACATTTTCTTTATAGGTTTGATTGAGGCTAGTTGCTTATTGTTATAATAAATTGACTTTTGAGAGATTACTATATATATATTTTTCCTTAATCCGCTCATTTTCATTCAAAACTTTAATGTCAACAAGTGACACGTTCATTTTAAACTGTAAATGAATGAAACAAATGTAAAGTTTTATTTTATGAATTTAAAATAAAATCAGAGACAGATGTTGAAAAAGATTAAGAGATAAAAACATTATTAAAAGTAAAAATAAAAACATTCAGTTTATCCATAAGCAAATCTAAACAGGTGGGTTTTAATTTGAGATTTAAAGGCTCTCAGATTTTCAGCTGTTTTACAGTTTTCTGGAAGTTTGTTCCAGATTTGTGGTGCAGAGAAGCTGAATGTTGCTTCTCCTTGTTTGGTTCTGGTTCTGGATGCAGAGCAGAACCAGAACCAGAAGATCTGAGGGGTCCAGACGGTTGGTACAGCAATAACAGATCTTTAAGGTGCTAAACCGTTCAGCGATTTATAAACTAACAACAGTATTTTAAAGTCTCTCCTCTGAGCTACAGGTGGAGGGACTTTAAAACTGGTGTTATGTCTCCATCTTCCTGGTTTTAGTCAGAACAGCAGCAGCAGCTTCTGGATCAGCTGCAGCTGTTTGATTGGTTTGTTAGTCAGACCTGTGAAGACGCTGCTGCAGGAATCAATGCAGCTAAAGATAAACACATGATGAGCTTCTCTAGATCTGAGACATCAGTTCTAATCCTGGATGTTCTTCAGGTGATAGAAGGTCGACTTTGTGACTGTCTGAATGTGGCTCTGAAGGTTCAGGTCAGAGGTCACCACCACTCCCAGGTTTCTGCCTGATTGCTGGTTTTTAGCTGTAATAACTGAAGCTGTGCATTGACTCTGGTTCGTTCCTCTTTCGGTCCAAAGATAATAACCTGCAGTGTTTCAAACCACATCTTCCTCATCGATTCTCTTCACATCGTTTAAATCCTCCGTTTCTGACTCTTATTGTTCCTTCTTCACATGCATCATCCTCTTCCTCTATTTCTGTCTCCGCTTTGCTCTTTGTGTTGCTGTAATCCTCTTTCTGCACGGCGTTAATCTCCACCTATATGCAGCCGCTCCGATGGCCGCTGGATAACTCCAACGTGCGTAGGAGAAAGCGGAACCGGGTGTGTGTGGTGCTCGGTTTTTAGGAGGTTTTTGCTCAGCTTTTGCTGCTTTACTGTTAAAAATGGGGAAAAACTGAGGAAGAATCAACCCAACAAGGCTGAATGAAAAATAATTTTTGTCCAGTTTCTGCTGCAAATATTTTAGTCAACTTGAACTGAGACAGAAGTAACTTTTCAGCCAGATAAATCGGCTTGTTTTCAGTCAATACATCTTCAATATGGATGCAAAAGTTGTAGTTACTTTGGCAGATTTACTTTCACAAAACAGGAGAAAAATCCTTTTGAAAGTTTTAAAAATTTACTTTGACAGGATAACTCGATTAACTTAAATTAACTGTTTTAAGCTAGTTTAGTTATTTCATGTGTACTAAGATATTAGTACATAATATTAGACATTGTTTGACACTTCACTGTGCAGAGATGTTTCTGAACTCACTGATCCTCTCATTTTACCTACGGAGCTCCTGTCTGGCCTAATCAAACTACTCAAACCATTAGCAAGTCTTTATAATCGGGCCTTAAAGGTTTTATATCAAAAGCCGATTAGATTCCATCATTGTCACATTTTGGCTAAATTTGGCATTTTGGATTTTACAAATTTTCTAAATCATAATGTTTTAAAATGGATTTTTAAGTGTTTAAATGGACCAACATCATTAAGCGACTGCATACAGAGACTGCAGGACAACAGTAGATCTACCAGAGCAGCTCTAGATAGAAATTGTAAGGTTCCCTTCTGAAGAACCACTTTTGCTCAAAGTGCTCAGTCTGTGAGAGGATCTGCAGTTTGGACTCACTTCCTGTTCATTTAAAGTCTGTAACCAGTTTTAGTGCGTTCAAAAATCAAACAAAACTCTGGTTATGTCAAAAACAGACCTGTACCCATTTTTAATTTTTTACATTTTTCTGTTTGTATATATTATGTTGTGCTATTTTAAATGATTTCACTTAAATTTTTAGTTATTTTTTAAAAGCCCATCTAGGGACAAGTGCTGCGAATTAGCTGTTGCTATTGCACCATGATGCAAACATGGGATGATGTTTTATTCAGTTTGTCTATGTCTATGTGTCTGTCCCTATCAAATAAACTTTAATAATGATAGTATATAAAACTGCTGGACTATTTGTCCCACCAACACCCAGCTGACGTCCTGCAGCCTCTCAGGAAGAAGGAGAGTCGGTGGAAGTCGTTCTTTGACTTTTCGTCTCTTTGTGTTTGTCATTTTGAGCATCTGCTCTTTGTAAGGCTGACCTCACTCTGCGCTCGTCGCTCTGGACCTCATTACTCTCTCTGTGTCTGTTTGACAGCAGAGTCCAGCCTGGACTTCTGGACCTCATTAGTTTTCCAATTAGCCGGTGTCATCTGTCACCCGTCCTCCCGGTTACTTTGGCCGCCACGACTCCTCCGCCCTGATTCGTCTCACCAGGAACAAGCGGACTTTCTTCTATTGAAAGTTTTTCAGGAAAAAAGATGAAAGTTTTGAGTTTTTTAGATGTAGATGTTCCCATTTACATCAGTAATTATTATTTAATGTGATACACAGAGGTGACTTTTTATTTTATTTTAAGATGTTTAATCATGAATCATGTTTGAGGTAAAATTTTGACACTTCTCAGAAACCACATTGACTAGTGGAGGGACTTTAAGTTGTTATTTTTTATTAATCAATTAGATTTTAATTAATTTCAAAAGTTCCGACTGGAACCGTTTGTATTCACTCGTTTCTGGACCACCTGTAAATCTGACGCACAAGCTACATCCGCTAACGACAATGAACAACGAAGCTGCTTCTCTGATCCCACTGGGACTCATTTCCGCTTCTAACTGATCGGATTGGACACTGGAAAATACGATTGCTGTGCTAAAAGGAGTTAGCACAGCACAGCTATTCAAGCCAAAAATAGCATCTCAATGCTAAACATGTAGCAGCTAATGCTAATATGAACGTCCACAATCCATATTCCTTGAAAACTGAATTTACTCCAATCTGACAGCTGAAGAAAAGATTACAAACTATAAATATCTTCATTGTTGAGCTAATTTGTCTAATTATTCAATAATTTAGCAGTAAAAATTGTTTTTTGAATTGAAAATGTTGCTGAATTTGTTGACTTTGGTTAAAATGCTGATAGTGCAAGAGAAAACTCTGATATTTTTTCCTTGATTCTTCCAGTGAACCATCGTCACTCAGCTCGTTATAAACCAGGTCAACACTGCAAAAACACAAAATCCAAATCTAGTTTCTAGGGAAAATATCTCAGTAAACTAACCCAAAAGTTTTCAACAAGATAAAGGAGTTTGTTTAAAGTCAATAATTAGAAAAAGTACTATTTCCACTGGCAGAGGATTTTCCACTTGTGACAAAGGAGAATGTTGCCAGAGCTTGACAACATTTAACAAATTTAAAATTTCAACTTTTCTTATTTAAAAGAGAAACTGTTTTGGTTTTAAGAAGATATAAATCTCACTAAAATTGAAGTTTTCTTTAAAAGAGATGCAGATATTGAAGTTATTTAGAAACTCTGGCAGTTAAACACTCCACTGCTTTTAAATAGATGAAAACGATTGACTTAAAGTCAGCTTTGTTCCTTTTAAGTAGGTTTTGTCTTATTTCAAGGGTTTTTAAAACAGAAGTGGAAGTCGAGGCTTTGTGTTTTTGCAGTCCGACCAGGACGGCATGTTCACGCTAAACCAGCACAACCGATGATTGTTTCAGGAGTTTGAGAAAAACAAAGAGTCAAACTCTCAGCAGGGAAAGTGACGTGAAACGGCTGCGGTAGAAAATAACTGTCATCTAGTTTATAGCAGGATATTTGAGGTTTGCAAAGCCGTCACTCCCCACATCTCAGCCACACCGCAGAGACCAGGAAGAAAAACATTCAAGGTGGAGCAGGGTTAAAAAAATATGTTTTAATTACAACATCTGGCAAACTGGGGCGATGAAATGATGCTTTAAATGGAAACGTGCAGCTTTGGGAGTCAGAAACAATTATATTGATTGTTTCCTCTGATGTCGGGGCTGAACCAAGTTATGCAGTAAAACCGAAGGACAAATAAAGACAAAGAGCCAATTTATGAGAATAAAGTCAGAATATCAGTAGAATAAAGATTTAATATTAGTAAAACTCATCAAGTTTAAGATTCTTGGAAATAAACTCAGTCATTACCGAATCCTTTACTGCTCAGAATTTGATGCTGATATGTTAAAAGATAAAATGTTTATTTTATTTGTGGACCTGATACCAAAGTATAACTTTACAAGAACATTCCTCATTTTACATTTTTATTTTTGTGTATAGAAATTAAATTACTACTACATTTTTCTAATATTTCTTTCAGGTTGTGATTTTATTTTAGCATTATTTCAGCTTCATTGTTGTAAGTTTCATTTTTGTGAAATTTACAACAAGTTTATGGTATTCGGACTCCATTCTGTAATTTTTCTGTGTCTTTGTCAGACCTGAAGTCGCAGCTGCAGTAATAACTGAAGAGAAACTCATGGACGAGTTTCTACTGGGACGTTTAATCCTGGAAAGGCTGACTTTGTCTTTATTTTCACGGTTTCAGATTATATCTACATTTCTCATGATAAACCACATAGACACTGATTTGCAGATACAACTTAAGAAGATTAGAGAGAAACTTTTAGTTTCACATTCCTTTGAACAAAGTCTTTTCCTTTGTCCTATCCAAGTTGTGAAACATAAATGAAGTATATATAAAATATATTAAAACCAGAGAGGTTAGCATTATATGTAATATAATAGACTGAGCCATTGAATTTTGGTTAAAAACTTAATGTTTTATTATTTTCCCATCATTTCAACATCCTATATCCATATATTGTTTGATATATTTTTCCTATTTATTCCAATGTTTGAAAAATATTTTAAATTGAATGTTATATTTTCAATTTTGTAGATATTTGCTGCTATGTTAGGCTGTTCTCTGGCAGAAGACCGACTTTGTAACCACCTTTATGTGGCTGTGAATGTCCAGGTCTGCGTCCATCTCTAGTTCCCAGTAACTGAAGCTGGGCGTTGGATCCGGATCGTTCCTCTTTAGGTCCAAAGATAAAAACTTCAGTTTCTGTTCATCTGGAGAAAGTTTTATCTCCTCCATCACTGATTTAAACATCGAATCCCTGCTGACATTGTAACGTAGAGCTGGGTATCATCAAGTAATCTGATTACTTGTTCTGACCTGAGCCAGTTGGAGAAGCCCAGGACTGAGCCTTGAGGTTCCCCACATGTGATTTTTCTCAGCTCCTTTGAAACGTTACCGATTGAAACAAAGAGCTTCCTGTTCTGTGGGTCAGACTGGTTGATTGCAGGCGCGGAGCTTTTGGGGGGGTTGGGGGGGCCGGTGCCCCCCCGAGCCGGCCAGATGGGGGCCCGGGTCGCTTAAATGTCTGATTATAGATGTAGAAAGAGCGCCCTCGCCTGTTGAGAAAGGAGTATTCAATGTTAAAGTTACCTTTCCCAATGGTATATACTATACTAGTCAGTCCCAGTGACTGTTTTACTCACTGTTTAGCCGAAATGCTTCCTGGGTAAAAATCAAGACAGACGCGGTACTACCAACCCCCCTGGACAGTTTCAGTTTCAAACAGTTTCAGTTTCACCCCCCCGCCCCCCTAAAAGTTTCCAGTAGCGCAGTCGATGCACATGAGGGGCCCTTACTAAAATCTGCTTAGGGCCCAGAAATGCTTTGTCCGGCCCTGTGTGTTTGATCGTGCAGAGAATAAAAGATGGCCGCTACCAGAGAAAGGCTGATTGTTTTGTCTGTTCAGACACTTTTTACTAGTTTCTTTTATACGCCCAGCTGCTTCAATACATTGAGTTTCAAAGACAGAGATCAGATCTGTCCCTCCCCAACATGGAGGCTCGCTGTTGTTCATCCGCCATGTTTGATTTAACAAGATTCCCAGTGACTTCATATTCTAACGCTGCATTTAAAGGTAGTTCAACCTCTCTATCTACATATCCTGGCACCATATTTAGTTTCTAACAGGAAGTGGTGGAGGTTTTAAGGGTCCTGATTGGCTGACAGGTTTTAGCTTAGTGCTGCGCCGCGCTGCCCCCTATGGGTTTGGCATGTTAAAAACAACGTGGTAATTCATAGGGCTGTAGTGATAAAATAATCTCACGATACAATACACAATATTCTGCTCACGATATGATATATATTGCGATATTCAGTAAACGATAGAATTCAATACACTTTTCCGATTTTCTGACAGATTTTAGAAGGACAGAGTGATTTTGGTGACATTTTGTGACTGTTATAAAGTTGGACTGAATTAATTTAACTGAAAACTGATTAAAAGCTCCAACTACACAATACCTGGTTCTGGTTGGACACAAACTTAAAGTGGACAGCTGGACAAAATGAATCAAAGTGGAGAGAAAACATGTTTCTTTTAGTTGAAACAGTCCAAACTGTAGCTGACATGCATTAGTAAAGTAAATAAAGTGAACCAAGTTCCTGCTCTGAATAGTTTGATACCTTTTTAACCTGAAAATCTGAAGGAATCACTCTAAGCCTGATGACCTGGTGAAGCAAGCAGTGAGTGAACAAGGTGACAGTTGGACGTTACGATACTTAAGGATGAATATCGATTTTTTTTCTAGGAAATAAAATATCGATGTATATCGCGATATCGATATTATTATACAGCCCTAGTAAGTCAGCAGTTCTGTGTGGATGAACACTTCTTAAACCAAGATTATTTAATAGTAACACGTATCTTGTTTTAAAAAAATGTCTGACCATGTTTGGACAGAAAAACTGGCCAAACATTAAACATGGCAGCAGTCCCATGATTCTCTCCAAAAGGAGAAACATTTGATACGAAGATTTTTACCCATCATTCCTCCGACCTGGAGGAATGATGGGTTTCCCTCTTGGTTCTCGTCTGTTTCTGGGTTGTTTTGTGGGACAGGAAATGTTCTTCCAGGTAGTTTTATTTTGACGTGAACAAGAAGTTTGTCGTTACTGATAACCGGAGGGACGACTGACTGTCCTCCAGCAAACCTGAGGTGCAAAGCATTTATTTGAATCTAACAGGAATGAAAGCCTGTCTCTGTAGGCCCAGCTGGTTTCTCAGGGTTTATTCCTATCTGAGCTGAAAGCAGAAATATGCAGACGTTGATGAATCTGAGGTGATTTTTCCAGATGGACACCATCAGCTGATTGCTACTTGCAGCTGTTTGGGTGTGTTGGATGTTTTTGTGAAGAACCCATTCTCTGATTTAAATGCTCAAACTAATCTGATGTAATTACAGCGATCATCTTGTTGCACGAGATATTTCATGATTTCTCCCTCTCTGTTTTTGTTCTCTTTCTGACTCATGTTTCATTTTACTCTTTATTTTTTTGATCGTCAAATTGTTTCCTCTATTGCTTTTGAGTGCAAAGGATTTCTGCATCTGATTTCAGCTGAATATAAATGATAACATCCCATGTATACACCACATTTTTATTATTGTAGTGTGTTTTTTTAAAAGTATAATTTGTTTTTATCAGTTGTTCCAAGTTTAAATAACTAATAAATCTTCAAACTGAAACTGAAGAGCTCAACCTTTTGACAAGAGAGCTTATAATTCTTTATAAAACATCTCCTAAAATAAAGGTTATTATTAAAGAATCCACTTTAATTATTTTTAAGGTTTTCAAATAAAGTCGAATATTAAACTTTTATGAAAAGAGATGTCAATGTTTGAAAACTTTGCTATTTAAAACAAAATATTTTCCACAAACTAATGACACTAAAGTTTATAAAATGTTCCTGTCCGTTTAATGTCAGTGTTTTGGAAATTCAATGTAATTATTCCATCAGTTTCAGAGCGTTGTTTTAAACATCCAGGCCTGTAGGGGGCAGTGCAGCGCAAAGCCAAAACCTCAACCAGCCAATCAGGATGCTTCAAAACTACCACGACTTCCTGTTAGGAATTAAACATGGCGCCCGGAGGCTCAGAAGTTGCATTTAAATGCAACTAAACTCTTTAGTTTTTCTACATCATTCTTGATATTAAAGCGACTTTTTGTGTGGGAAAAGGCTGAGATTAATAAAAATATGAGCTTTCAGATATCGGAGTATGTGTGGAGTATGTTCTGTTTTTCTCCACGTTTATGTACAACTTATGCTGATCAATAATATAAAAATATATCAAACATTGTGATTGTAATTTGAGAAATCTGGGAAAACAATGAAGTTTTTAATTTTTTGTTATTCAGACGCTAAAAAAGAATCAAAGAATTGAAATGTTGTCAGAGAAATGAAGTAAAAACATGAGTGAAAGACAAGAGAAGACAAAATAAAGACAGGATGAAAACAAATCCATAAATCCCCCCTGAGGGAACCGGAGCAGAAAATGAAGAGTTTAATAATCTTAATCTGACCAAGTTCATCCTGTAAACTCTTTCAGCTCAAGTTTACTCTTTTTAAACATAGAATATCTCAACAGCTGCGTAAAAAGCCAAGCCAGCGGTGAGTTCATCTCAGTCAGAGGATTGTTGAAAGGCTTCTGAATCTTCTGTGGAAAAGCTTCCAGAAATTGCAGTCATTTCCTGCAGATTATGTTTGGAAACCTTCGATGAATCCCTCCAGCAGCTTCAGCAACCAGTCGTTTCTCCCAGCGCATCTTTAAACCCAAACATATGATTTTCCTGAAATGTTTTACTTAAGCTGGCGACAAACTCAGCAGAAACGGCCACAGACACTAAATATTCTACCTGAGAGGCTGCAAGGGAGGCAATTTTCTGTTTTGCAACAATCCGACTCCGGCAGGAAGACGGAGAAAAACACTTAAATAATCAGATTAGGTAAGAAGTTTGGGTTGACTACATGTTTGCACAAGTGTTCACCTGAGCAAACCTGTGATTATTCGACAGAAGAGGAATGTTTTCTGAAAGGTTCCTCCCACATCTGCCTCAAAGAGCCGCGCTGTCTGAAAAGAGAAAATCCATCAAGTCCTTTTCTATGTGGCATGTTGGCTGCTGAGTTTTTCCACTGCGAGGTCGAAACTCTGTATACAAACATCATCTGCAGGAAATTACTGCAGTTTCTGGAAGATTTCCCACAGTCAGAAGAAAGTACAGTTTCTACACATGTTGTGGTGCTGCAATGTTTGGGGAATACATTTAATTGAAACATTATTTGTGTTAATCTTTGTTCAAAACGTTTAGAAATCAACTAAAAAAATCAAAACTGTGCATTTGCTGTAAAAATCCAACTTAAAATGTGTCATTAAACATAAAATTCAGTGTTTTATTTGGATTCTGCAATTTTTTGAATTAAAAATGTTAAATTATAATCTGAAAAGTGTGGAGCGCATACATATTTGTGTTCGGCCGTAGAAATCCTGTTTGAGACTTTTATAATTTGAAGTCTGAATTTAAGCTGAATTTTTAAAAATTAAAGGGAATAATACTTCAACATGTGTCAATGTTTTATACACTGAAAACTCATGCAGCACATGCTGGTGTATTATTTAAAGGATAAACGTTTTCTACAAACGTATAAGGAATAAAGTCTAGAATCTGATATACGTTCATTTTTCAAATATTTTTTGTACCATTTCAATCTTTTTTCAAAACTTTAAAATTTACATGAAAATGTAGAAAATTTGTTCATTTATTGCTAGAGATGGCAAAGTTGTTGTGAAAATGCAACATAAAATCTAAGTACTTAAAATCCCACTGAAGTGTCTCATTAGGTGATTAATGTATTAAAATCTTAAAAGTGTGGAGTGCATCCCCAGTCCGTAAAAACATTTGTTTAAGCCTTTTATCACTTGAATCGTGAATGTTAGCTGAATTTAGCTGACATTTTATCGTTATTATCATCATGTCTGCCAAAATCTTCAAGTTAATCCACTGAATCATAATTTCAGAGGCAGAGCGTCACGTGTGCAGGAGTTTCAACAATAACGGCGTTCATAACCATGTTTGTTCATGAGTCACGAAAGAATAAAAATATATAAATGAAGGAAGCACAAAAGAGTCAGTTTCTGTGTTGACTCAGTTTTAATTCCTGTGCATGAAGTGAATGTGGATCTTCGTGAAAACTGAGTCACTCTGACGCTTTCATGTAGCTCAGGCTGGATGGGGAACAAAGACGCCTTTTCTTCGGTCCTGAACGGCAGCGTGCGGCGACTGACGTACGTCTCGGCTGTCCCACGCCTTCCCGGCACGCACTGATGCTCATTTCAGCTTCTCTCCGAGGCTGGGTGGGTTTTAAATCACCGTCTTATCTTTGTTCTCATCTTCACTGCAGGCGGATTCCCAAAACATGACAGAGAGGAGAGGAAGGAGGGAAGTCGGCCTACAGGAGGATGTGAGTCTTGGTAAATCAGTGGAAGCTGATGCTTCTGCTGTACCAACATGACGTATTTCCACACAGTAAAAATGCCGGTGTTGAATTAACACCCAAAAGTGTCTATATGTGTCCAAGTCAGCTGGTGTTAAAGTAACACTTTTGAAAGTGTTAAAAGATTGACTCCCATATTTTTGTTAAATTAACTTTGGTCTATAAAACTGAAATGGGTTAAAGAAACGTTAAATTTTCCATTTCTGTGTATTGTTTTGAATATTTTCCACTGGATTTGATTGATATTGACACCTTGTGGGTCAATTACTTGCTTTAACACCACATTATGTTTTGTGATCAGCACTACACTGGTGTTACTTTTAATATATTTTAACACTAACACCATTGTAAATGTTAATGTGACACTCTGTAGTGTTGAATTTAACACCAGCTGACTTTTGGGTGTTAATTCAACACCGGCATTTTTACTGTGCAGGTATCTGTTAAGTTGAATGGTTGGTTTCTGTGGGATTCCATCGTTCAGTGAAAAATTCAATAATTTAGTTTACAAGTTTAGCTTCAAGCTACTCGGCTAACTCAAAGTAGCAGAATATTCACCTAGCTTGAACAAGATAGCTCCATCCCTTGCTCAGAGCTAAATATTTAACATGAAAATTCACTTGTTCAAAAGGAGAAGTGGACTATCAAGACAAAAACCTGATGCATCACTGTTTCTGTAGATCTATGGGTAAACATCTATGTTGCCTTTAAAACAACTCATTGTTTCATCTGAAATGTTGGACATGAAAAGAAGAAAACAATAATAGACAGGGAGTCTTTTGAAAGCAGGAGTTTATAAAGAGGTTCGCAAAACGTAGCTAATTAAATAAATAAACTAAATATTTAACGCCAAACTACTTTATTAGCAAGCTAACTACTTAGTTTACGAGCTTAGCTTCATTCAAAGCATTCAGTTAGATCAGAGCTAGCAGAATCTTTACTTAGCTCGAACAAGCTAAAGCTTAAGCTAGCTCAGAGCTAAATATTCACTTGCTGATAAATGTAAGTAGACTGCTGCTTGCTGGAGATCTAGTGGTAAACATCTATGTTGCCTTTAAAGCGACTCATTGCTTGTTTGAGCTGAAATGTTGGACAACAAAACCGAAAGAAAAGAAAATGGACCCGATTTGAAAGCAGGACTTTATTGACCAGTAAATTTTACTTAAATATTTAACTTTGAGCTAAATATTTAGCCCTGAGGTAAATATTAATCTTCAGGGTCAGCATCTACCTTCAAAATAAACATTTAGCTTAAAAGTAAATTAGTTGGCGCTAAATATTTGGTTTTGTGCTAAACATTTAGCTAATCGAGTACTGGAGTCGAAACTGTTATGAAAGAATAACATGGAGAAAATATGATTAAAAAAATAACCAGCATTTTTTAATGTCTTTATAAAAAACCCAAATTATTGAGTTTTAACTGTAAAGTCACAAACGGCACCTTTTACTTTTTGATGCATTTATGTGACTCTTGAAAAGCAGTAAAACAGTCAAAGTTGAAAACTCCTTCAGCAAAGTGAGGTTGAGACAGGAATCCTGCCATCTTGTGCGCCGCATGCGGTCCTGTCTGATCCCAGTGAAGCCTGAGCGAAGCCTGAACAGCCTGAGGCGGCTCATTTCGAGCTGCTGTCCCTCACAGAGAGCCTCGCGCCGCCCGCTGGGCGCTTCACCTGCAGCACAGGGAGCTTCCTCCACACTGGGAGGAGTTCACTTCAACACCAAATACTGCAGAACTGGAGCTACAGCAAAAATGGACATGGACACAGTAAATATTCTCACTCTGTAAGAATCTGAAAGGTGCTGTGTGAATTTGAGTCAGGACTTTGCAAAAGCACCTTTGAATTTGTGCCGATTGTTTGTCATTATTCTCTGTAAAATGTCTCCAGCTCAGTCAGATTAGGTCAGTGGTTTTAACCTGGTTCGGTCGAACCCCAGGGGTTCGGCGGAGCCTCTGCTGCCGCGGCGCTAAAGACTCACTTGTGTAAAGTCGTGATGACTCTGCGCTTTGCCATCACTACTGCAGAGGATCACGTTACATTGCTTAGCCAATCAGAGGATCACGTTACATTGCTTAGCCAATCAGAGGATCACGTTACATTGCTTAGCCAATCAGAGCTGAGGAGGAACCTGATTGGAGGAGCTTCACTCTCATCAGGGATTTGAACTTGTGTCTTTATTTACTTCAGCAAAACTCACAGTTTTTACCAAATTCTATAGTCTAAATCTGCTCCTTAGTCTCATCTTTTCGGGGTTGGTGCTGCCTCTAGTGGTGTGGGGTGGTAACACAACTAATATAATTACATCACTAAATCAGAATATCTTTATGATTAATTTTTCATTCTATTAAGAATGTAGAGCTAATTAAATGATCTAAACCTTAAAGTGGTTCCAGTTTCTCTCGATGTCCAACCTGTTGAAACTGTGGCACATTTTAAATAAATTGGGTCGTTTCTGGACAGTCGGATCAACTTTGCTGAAAACACTGACTATATTTTGAAGAACTGTTCTCAGAGACTCTACCGTTTAAGACTTGGTGACTTGACTTGACTATGTCTTGAATTTAGGGGAAAATAAAAATGGTATTTTATTTATCACTGCAGAAGGGTTCAGTGAATGAGCATTTGAAACTTTTGGGTTCGGTACCTCAAAAAGGTTAAGAACCACTGGATTAGATGGAAAACTTCAGTTTTCAATCCTTGCATCAGATCCTCAATCAGAAAGCTAAATTAGAGAAAAGCTAATTTAAGGAAGCTAAATCAAAATGCACAACATAACAGAAGACAAGAAAAAGACAAAAAGAATGAACTAAAACAGCATGATCTTGCTAAACTCCTGTATATGTCTTTGAGTTCTTAGAAAGGAGCTATACAAATTTAATGTATTATTATTATTATTATTATTATTATTATTATATTATTATTATTATTAAGACTTATTATTAAAGCACAAACATAAATGAAACATGTTTGAACAACAGTAGAAATATTGAGATATGCAAGTTCTCAACAATAAACAACAGAAAAGACTTTACATTTTTATATACAGTACAGTTTTTGGCAAGGAATAAATTATGTCAGTCCATGTGAAATTATTTGAGGTTTAAACCTCAGTTTAGGTGAAACTAAACACCAAATATTATTTTGCTTCCACTTCACGTTTAATTGCATCTTTTTGTCTATCTACCACATATTGTCCTAAAAATCAAACATATTGATTTTCCTGTTTGTAACAGAAAAATCCCGTTTGTGACGCCAGGAGTTGAGGAAAAGACGTTTTCTGAAACGTGAGCCATCACTCCACACAGATCTGTAATTCTAGATCAGTAATGTGTCTCTGTTTCAGAAAAACAAGTTTTTCTCCCTGCCGGTGTGTTTCCATCTCTTCATGTGAAGCACATAAAGCTCCTGTTTTCCTGTAAAACACTCACCTGACACCAGGTAACAAGAACCAGGTCACACACCCAGAGGAAGTGCACACACACACACACACACACACACACATATGCATGTGTGTGTGTTAGGTATGCAGGGCCAGAGGACATCTGCCTGGCCCGTGTCTGCAATCCCAAGTAGCCTGAGTCTAACGGCTCCATAATGAGGGAACAAAGCGCTGTGGGCCGGGTGTGAGCACTCGCCGTAAAATGAGGACACAAAGCAGTCATTAGGTGTGTGTGTTGGCAGTGTTAAGAAAATATATTTAAAATACGCTAGTTTTAAAATTTAACATGACTTGATTGAAATAGCCTAATTGTAGTTTTAAAATTTATAGCTTATTCTGTTCTATTGATCTTTATTTTACCTGTAGTTAAGGCAGATTGTTTGACAAGATCTCTGTCCTTTGCCCTTTGTCTGTTTGGGAGACAATCGGTAGGAAGTTCCAGCTTTTCACACTTATGTGTGAAAGTCATAAACCAGCAGGAGATCAGGAGAAGCTCTGCTTAGACAATAGGGACAAATGGCTTTAGAGAGGGTCAGAGACAGGTCCTGGTTGGATGAGCAAAGAGACGCCTTATTTGAATAAATTAAAGAAAAGAAGATAAAACTTTCCACACAGAGTAACAAATTAGATTTTGCTCTTTTTCACTTTCTCCAAGGATGTTCTTGCTTTCTGATTGTCATTTCCATCTTTTGTCTTTTCCTCTTCTTAGGTAAATTCATGTGTTGTTTGTGCTCTGAGGTTTCTGATGTTTGTGCTTTTCTGGTGATAGTTTGCATCTGTCTTCACAGTAAAAATACCAGTGTTGAATTAACACCCAAAAGTGTCTATATGTGTCCAAGTCAGCTGGTGTTGAATTCAACACTACAGAGTGTTACATTAACATTTACAATGGTGTTAGTGTTAAAATATATTAAAAGTAACACCAGTGTAGTGTTGATCACAAAACATAATGTGGTGTTAAAAAAGTAACTAATTGACCCACAAAGTGTCAATATCAATCAAATCCAGTGGAAAATATTCAAAACAATACACAGAAATGGAAAGTTTAACTTTTCTTAAACCCATTTCAGTATATAGACCAAAGTTAATTTTAACAAAAAAATGGGTGTCAATCTTTTAACACTTTCAAAAGTGTTACTTTAACACCAGCTGACTTGGACACATATAGACACTTTTGGGTGTTAATTCAACACTGGCATTTTTACAGTGTTGAATAAAATGCTGATTATTGTGACCCTGTTGTCTCTGCATGTTCTCAGTCTTTGCGGACAGCATTTTTCTTAACCCTGACATAGAGAGGATATAACGAGTCAAAAGATTTTTAAAGTCTTAGAATTTTCCTCTCTTAATAGCAGCTTTTATTGAAGCAAAAGAGAAAGTGGAAATGACATGAAACGGGAGTTTTTAGACTCCATGTGCACGTCTCCTGTGTTTGTTCCCCCTCAGGCCTTCAGCAGACATGGAGTCGGCCTAAACTTCAAGTCTGGGTTCATATCGGTGAGCTGAAGCTGAGGCTACGCCGCCTCGGTGTGTTTTGGTCAGGATGCCGCGCTCTCAGCTGTGTCCTCAGGGTCAGCAGGAGGTCAGAGTGTGACGTCGTCTCTGTTTCAGCCTGATAGACGAGATCTGTTTAACGCCTGACACTCTGAGCGACTCGGTTCGATTTGAGACCCCCCTAATCAGAGCCAGGAGGCGGGGCTTAATGCTGTCAATCATGAACTCACTGCTGAATGTGCTAACAACTTACTGTTACAGGAAAACCGTTTTTCTGCTGTCTGTCATCGGTGGATATGCTAACTAGCCTTAGCATTCACAACAGGCTTTGCTAGCTGCAGCGTAGTTTGAGATAGTGATTGACAGCGCTAAGACCCGCCCCCTTGGCTCTGATTGGTTGTTTCTAGTTAGAACTGAAGATCGATCTTTTTACAGATTATCTGCCTCATGAAACCGTCACAACATGCTGACAGTTCCAATACTTATCTAAAAAAAACATTTCTGTAACTTACAAAGCATCTTCTGGCTTTTATAAAAACAACTAGACATTTAAAGTTACTGATAAATACAGCAGAGTTTCACCAGCATATAAAAATCTAAAAACACGGCCGATGTAAGAAAGAACAAGTGTTTAAAACAAAACATTATTTCCTTTCTCTTCTCATTTCTACATCACTGTGTGTTTGTTTGTGTTTTTAAAAGATCAATAACCTGACTGCTGTTTTAAAAATGTGTTTTGTTCTGTGGTTGATGGACGGTTAGTTTTTAACTATAATGTGAAAGTTTCTTAGAACGTAAAAGCATAATAATTAAAATATAAATGTGCTAAAGTAAAAAATTATTTATTTTGTGCTTTTTTGGCTCCTTTTTTCCACTTGTTCTCTTTCATTTGTTCTTTTTTTGTATTTTTTACTTTTTTCACTCTTTTTTTCTTCCACTCTTTTGCTCTTTAGTCTCTTTCCTTTTTTCTTTCTCTCCTTCTTTCTTTCCGTCTTTCATTTTTTCATTTTCTTTCTTTAAATTCTTAACTTTTTTTTTACAAAAAAAACTTCATTTTCCTTTTATTTGCTTGATTTTTATATTTTTTTTGACAGTTTTTGCTAAAGTGACGAAACATGTGAACATTGCTGAACACCCAGGGTTGTGAATACTTGTGAAATCTTTCGCTCTGAGGTTGTTGCCGTGTTTCTACAGCCAGTCTGAGTTTCTTCTTCCTCTTCTTCAGATCTGTTTGTTTAGATAGAGCGGCTCCTTTAACCAGTTTTTCTCATTTGAACACCATGATGAAAACCTCTGCAGCATCTGGTCACTGAAACATTCCTTGACATTTTATTTTGCCAAGAAAGAGAGGAACACATCCTACAGGGACAACCAGTCCTGGAACGATGTGGGTTTGATGGAAGCTGCAGAGTTTCTACTTTTAATTTGCTTTTAGTCGTCGTCTCTTTTTCAGCGAGGAATCTCTGAAAACCTGATTCGACCTTTGACGTTTGTCATGTCGGCTCTTCACATCTGGCTGCAGTTTGAGAAAAATGCATGCAGAATATCTGAACATCTCTCTGCAAATAAAACCTTCAGTTTGGCAGCGAAGATCAACAGTCTGAAGACCTGAAGACATTTTTCTGGAGAGCAAATGCAAATTTCTTAATTTAATGCAGAGCTTTGAGTGAAAACGAGAAAGTTACATGTTGGATGTGAGGCTCTGCTGAACCTCAAACAGTTCAAAAACATGAGGAGTAATTTAATAATAATGTCCCTCAGTATTTTGCTGAAAAATAACTTTTATTTCAAATGTACAGAGATATTTCCAGTAGAAACTGAACAAAAATGCTTGGTAGGATTTTGTGTTTTTGCAGTGAATTATTTCACAACCAGAGACTTTAACCGGTTGTATAATAAAACATTATATTTGCTGTTTAGTTGTTGTTCTGTTCAGTTTAATATCCTGCAGATGTGAGCAAAGCATCCTTTTCACATCCAACTCAGTAAAAATCTCAACGTTTCTGACAGAAACCTGGAGAAAAGTCAAAGCTGAAACTTTTCCCAAGCAGCTGCAGCGATTCCTGCTGAGAATCCAACATGGCGACTGACTGAGGAGAACGGCGGCAGTTTGGAGTTTTTCCTGCCTCGGGATTATCTGCAGCTGGTCAAGCAGGACAGGAGGATCTGCTGCTCTGATCCGGTTCATCTGAAGGGACCAACATCAAAACTAAGTTTATCTCCATAAGCAGCATTTTGACTAAAACTCTGGGGTGTGAGAATCCTTGTTACAGCGTTTTAACTAAAACTCTGAGGTGTGAGGATCCTTGTTAAACAGCGTTTTAACTAAAACTCTGAGGTGTGAGAATCCTTGTTAAACAGTGTTTTAACTAAAACTCTTAAAAATCTCTTTAATATTTTTCTTTATTTTTTAATTTCTTTTTAATTCTCTTTCTCACCGTTTCTTTTTATAAATCTCTTTCTCTTCCTTGATGTTTATTTTAATATCACATGCTGTTTTTATTTTAATTATGTAAACCACTTTAAATGCCTTGCTGCTGAAATGTGCTATACAAATAAAATTTGATTGATTGATTGATTGATTGATTGATTGATTGATTGATTGATTGATTGATTGATTGATTGATTGATTGATTGATTGAATGACTGATTGATTGATTGATGAGATTGTTCTGAGATCATTTTTAACCAATATAGTGCAAAAACACATCTAAAACACTGGATCATTTTAAATATTCAAAATAAACAAAACAACAAATTAAGTGAATTATGAAGTAAAGTAAATTATCCTTCAAAAATGAAGTTTAGTTGAGACCAAAACATCAGACTGGAGATTTTTATCATCCAGTTTTTACTTAAAGCAAAAAAAATAATAAATCATGAAAATTATTGAATTTGTTTTAATTCATCATGCGATTAATAAATCTATTGGTTTATTTTACCAACACTAAACCGCATCTGGAAGGAAAACTGAGAAAAACACAGTAAAAATGCCGGTGTTGAATTAACACCCAAAAGTGTCTATATGTGTCCAAGTCAGCTGGTGTTAAAGTAACACTTTTGAAAGTGTTAAAAGATTGACACCCATATTTTTGTTAAATTGACTTTGGTCTATAAAACTGAAATGGGTTTAAGAAAAGTTAAACTTTCCATTTCTGTGTATTGTTTTGAATATTTTCCACTGGATTTGATTGATATTGACACCTTGTGGGTCAATTAGTTACTTTATTAACACCACATTATGCTTTGTGATCAACACTACACTGGTGTTACTTTTGATATATTTTAACACCAGCACCAGTGTAATGTTAATGTGACACTCTGTGGTGTTGAATTTAACACCAGCTGACTTGGACACATCTAGACACTTTTGGGTGTTAATTCAACACTGGCTTTTTTACTGTGTGGGAGAAGAAATAACTTAAAAAGTCAGATCTTTTTTTTCCACCCACATCTAGTTTCCAATTTTAATTATTTTTCTAAATCTCACTTTTTTCTTTTAGAAAATAAATAAAAAATGAAATTATTTTCAAAAGGTTGAAAATAATTTTCAACGAGTGTCAGAGTCGGGATACAAGAACTGCTGTTTAATTTTCAGAATAAAAACAATTTTACCAGAATGTCTTGAGAGAATTGAGAGAAAAAAGTCATTTTTATGGCTTATCAGGTTCTGAAACAAGTTATTTACATTTCTGTTATTGTTCATGTTCTCAAAATGCCAACAAGCAGAAGCTGTAAAACAAGATGGCCGACCGGCGTGCTGACATCACCCTGAACTGTGGAGACCAAATGGTTGCTTTGGCGGGAAAGAAATTCATATTTTTCACAAATTAAATCTTCAAAAACTAGAAATGTGATTCCACAAATGCTGGAGAAAATTTAAGTTTCTCCTTTTCTTGTTGCAATAAAAGAGAAAGAAAACTCTTAATGATCGAATGATGAAGTGAATCATTATGAGGCATCAACATTTAACCGATTAATAATAATAATAATTTGATGGTGAGCTTCAGATTTACTGGTGACCAGACATTAAACGTTCCGATAAGGAAGGAAACCGTTTCCTGCCTTCATGCTGCATCTGAACTTCATACAGATTTGAATCATTTCTTTTGACGGATTGTTTTTGCTTCAGTTTCAGGTTCATCTGCTAGCCTGGGGTCAAAGGTCAGAGCAGATCAGCAGCAGCTCTCTGATCCCATTGGAATCATCCACTCTGTCCAAGTCTCATAAACAGAGGTTGTATTATTTTTTAATTTTTCAGTAGAAATGGTCTTTTCAGAGATGCAGACCAGATGTTTACCCTCCCGTCTGCCAGCTGATTATCTTCCACCCTCAGGAACAAAATGTACAAAATGTTCTCCAACTCAGAGGCAGCTGCTGAGTCTTTGGAGCATCTTTGGTTTGTTGCAAAGAAACATTCACGCATTAATCTTGGACAAAAAACATTTTGCAAACCCAACAAAATAGAAAATATCAACTAAAAAGTTTGGAAAACTAAGTTTCCTTATTTCCTTTTGTTTCACTTAGATGTTAAACTTTTAATTTGTTGTGAGTCCAGGGTGCATTATGAAAGTATTTATTGCTGTGAAGTGAATTCAGTCAAACTGAAACACATGAATAAATTCCTGTTGAATCTTTGAGGTGGAAATATTTCAGTTCCTGAGGAAATGGAGCGACAGGTTTCTGCAGGTTCCTTCACTTCCTGGTTGTAATCTGATGAAAATGAAGTGACAGGAACATGACGGTTTGAGCAGCGTTTACATGTTGGCTTGGCCCGACCCAAACAGAGTCCGACGTTCTGGTTTAGTCATTAGATCCTCCTGGCATGTGTAACCGGATCCTTTTCTGCGTTGTGATGGTTATGGATTTATCTTTTAAAACACTGGTCCCCAACCTTTTTACTACCGCAGACCAGTCAAGACTTCGGAAAATATTGCTGCAGATTAGGGGGGGGGGGGGGGGGGGGGGGGGGGGGGGGGGGTCATTCAAAACAAATATTTTACTTTCGTGAAAATTTTAACCCACAATAATGACTAACGGAGCCCTGAACTTGTTTCTCTGCAACCAGACGGTCCCATCAGAGAGAGATAAGAGACAATGACACCTGAAGTGTTGCTTATATCCACAGCCTCTTGGTCTCTATGTGGCGAAGCAGCTTGAAGCTTCATTGCCTCATTAGCAGCCGGTCGCTGCATGTTACGCAGAGCGGCTTGTAATGTGCGACTCACCTACCGGTCCTGGATAAATCCATCCTCCTGTCTCTCTGGGCCTTTTCCTCTTTGCAAAGAAACTTTCCAAAGACATCTGATCTGGTCCCTGGTACCGGTCCATGGACCGGGGGTTGGGGACCACTGTTTTAAAAGATGATTCTCGGTTTATTTCTGACGAGAATACAGACAAAACAACCATGTTAAAGGCTCCAAGTCCTACACAAAACAAAAGTATAAAACAAACATTGGCTTAATAGATCTATAAATAAACTGAATGTATTTAGATAGAAAAATAAAACACACACACTTCTCCTGCAGGACAACATTACAAAAGGGGCGGGGCTATTACAAAAGGGGAGGGGCTAAGGAGCGCAAACAATTTAAAGACAATACCACAGAAGAAGAAATAAAAGGGATGGGCTTCCGATCTTAAAGTAACACGGTTAAAACAATGACAGAGGTGTTTCAATCAGATAAGGAACAAGACAAATAACCAAAAAAAAAGACATTTTGTGTAATTATAACAAAGGAGGATTACAACCAGGTTACACATGAAAACAAGAAACTGCTTTACATTAAACGGTTAAATCCAACATCAGAAAAAAGCATTTTGTCCAAGTTCTGAAACTTGAAAATGTCTATCAGTGGAGAAATGAAGATGAACTAATTCAGAAGTCGCACACAAGTCAACTCACACAGTCTGCGCTCTTCACCGGCCGACATTATTGGTTTCTGTTGCCTTTTGAACGATTTAAAGATTTTCAGCTGGTCACAAACATTTTCAGAGTTCTAACTTGTTTTCATCCTGTAAGCAAGTTAGACATTAAATATTTGATTTGGAACATTTTAGTAACACATAAAAATGTTTTACCTTTGAATTTTCTCACAGTGGAAAATGTAAAGTACAACACAAACTGTCTTGAAATGATCCGACACAAATCTGGAGCAAACTTCTGGGAAAACTGTAAAGCAGCCGAAACACTGATTCTTACTAAAATCCACCTGGTTTTTGATGCTTTTCAAAGAAGTTTGAGAGTAATCCCAGAAATTTTATACTAAAAGTTTAAATTTCAAATGTCGAAAATTTGAAAAATTCAAAAAGTCAAAAATTTTCAAAAAAATTCTAGAAAACCATAGCTTTTCTTTATTTTTAAATTTTCTGTCCAATAGCCCTATTACACTATCATAAAAATCCCCTTCAAATTTTAGATTTACAGTAAATATTGGAGAGAAAAAAATCGGATGTCTTAAGGACATTTCCTTGATTTTGGGTTAAACTGGAATTTTTTTTGTCCTAAATTTCCACCAAAAAAATCTGTAAATTTGAAATTAATCTCAGAAAGTTTCTCCACCAAACTTGACATTTTTTGAGTTACAAATGTCAAAAAATTTTTAAAAAATTTTCTAGACAATTTCTCAGATGAATCTCAATTTATGTGGAAATATAAAATTGTTTGTAGCAAAATTTGGCTACTTTATTTGCTTGATTTTCAGTTGTTTTTTGACCCAACAATTTGGCCCCTGGTGTAATCGTCAGGCACTCATTTAGTAGCAAAATGGGCATGAAAACATGATGACATGGTGATTCATACGGGGCAGAACGCCTTGGCTGCTGGTTTGAGTGACGACATGAGCTGATTGGACCGATGCTCAGGACTGGGAGGTGAACACACACACACACACACACACACACACACACACACACACACACACACACACACACACACAGAAATCCCTGCTGATGCAGAGTTTTGATGGCTGCAGTTTAATCCTGAGATGAGGGGATCCCAGGTGGGAGGATCAGCTCCTTCTCAGGGCTATCGTTTACAGAAATGTTCGACCTTTTGGCACCACCTCACACAATGACTGCATTTATTTTGGATGCAACATGAAAACCTGCAGCTGCAAACATTACATCAGAGTCATTACAGACATTTTTCATCACACAGAGATGTTTGTGGGAGATTTTCTTTTTAACAAGCTGCTTTCTAGGAATGAAATGTAGCTTGAAGTGATATTTTATATAACTTTAATAATTAAATAGTTGTTCTGTACAGCATCAGTAAACAAAATATTTAATTTGCAAGCTAAATATTGAATTTATTAATGTTTAGTGTCTAAACAAAATATTTTGCAATTTTTTTCATCCATCATGCATTGAAAAACTGCCAAACAAGCTGTTAAGATATTATAGTTTCTTTGCAATTTAGCAGGCTAGCTTGCTTGCTAAAATTTTTAGCTTAAATTCCAATGTAAATATTTTCCAAACAAATGCTTTTCCAAGCTGAACAATTAATTTACGAGCTAAATATTTATCTTCTAAACTAAATATCTAGTTCAGACCTAAATATTTTGCTCACAAACTAGCCAGCAAGCTAAATATTTAGTTAGCATGCTAGCTTGCTAGCTAAATATTTATTTTAAGTTCCAATATAAGCATTTATTTTCCTAAATATAAGTGTGTTTCTAGTTCAGACCTAAACATTTTTGCTCACAAACTAGCTAGCAAGCTAAATATTTAGTTAGCAGGCTAGCTTGCTAGCTAAATATTTATTTTAACTTCCAATATAAGTATTTATTTTCCTAAAAATAAGTGTGTAAGCTAAACATTTAATTTCCCTCAGATCTAGGTATTTAGCTTGCTAACAAAGCATTTAGCTAGCAACCCACATTGTTTGTTAGCAGGCTAGCCTACTAGCTTATATTTAGTTTAAGTTCCAGAATAAATATTTGTTTTGTAAAATATTTAGCTCGGACTTAAACATTTTGTTAGCTAACAAAGTATTTAGCTCGAAATATTTTCTTGCTGGCTAGGTTGCTAGCTAAATATTTATCTTGGAACTGCGACATTTACAAATGTATCAATGATATGATGAAAATATGACTTTTTCCCCTTAAATAACCCAAATTATTCCTATTTTTGACTGTGTTACTTTACTTTATTTTTATAAATCTCTCTTGGTGATTTTCCCCCAGGATGTGAACGTATCTAAATAACCTCTGATTGGGAGGTTTTGGGTTATTTCCCAGCCAGCAGGCAGAGAGATCATTCATGATCTGCGCCCGGCTCCCTCGCCCTCCCTCCCGGCTCCAGCCCTCCTCTCCTCGCAGGCCACAAGTGTTTGATTCGCTGCCTGGTCCTGCATGTTAATGAGCCGAGCAGCGTGGAGCTGTTTAAAACTGGCTCAGCCTCCAGACGGAGCGGCAGGAGAGTTGGAGACGCATCCAAAGCGCGCAGGACGCACAGACGGAGTTCAGAGCGACTCCAAACAGGCGGAGAGAAGAAAAACCTTCCCTCCCTGCAAGTGGACTTAATCTGCAGCCACTAACAATCCGACCAGTTCGCATTTTCTCCTGACCGCTGAGGAATCCAGTTTGTGGAACTTCTTCTTTCAGGAAACGGTATTTTAAGCCATGCATCGGTGCAAAGTGGCGCTGCTGCTGCTGCTGGTCATCCTGCACTTCCTGGGCGCAGAAGGTAAAAACCTTCATTTATTGAAAAAATGTGGGCTTGGCGCCCAAACTGCGGTGATGTAACAGTTTCCTGCTCTGTTTACTCGACTCTGTGTTCCTGGAAGGAAATCTGGAGAAAACTCCAGCTTTCACTGGAACCCAGAATCAGGTTCAGGCTGACAGAAACACCTGCTGCACGCAGGAAGCAGATCAGATCATCAGTTCATCACATGATAAATGAAAACAGATCAATAATTTACATTTACCGCTTTTCTCTTTCTACCAAAAACTGGATCATCTGGAGTTTTGGGCTCAACTGGACATTTTTGGAAGGATGACTTTGCTTAAAGAGACTAAATAATCTGATCCTGATCTTTGAGGATAGTAGGGCTGTAGTGATACAATAATCATACGATATATATCGCGATATTCAACAAACAATACAATTCAATACACTTTTACGATTTTCTGAAAGGTTTCAGAGGGACAGAGTGATTTTGGTGACATTTTGTGACTGTTATAAAGTTGGACTGAATTAATTTAACTGAAAACTGATTAAAAGCTCCAACTACACAATACCTGGTTCTGGTTGGACACAGACTTAAAGTGGACAGCTGGACAAAATGAACAAAGAAGTGGAGAGAAAACATGTTTCTTTTAGTTGAAACAGTCCAAACTGTAGCTGACATGCATTAGTAAAGTAAATAAAGTGAACCAAGTTCCTGCTCTGAATAGTTTGATACCTTTTTAACCTGAACATCTGAAGGAATCACTCTAAGCCTGATGACCTGGTGAAGCCAGCAGTGAGTGAACAAGGGGACAGTTGGATGTTACGATACTTGAGGATGAATATCGATTTTTTTCTAGGAAAGAAAATATTGATATTATTATACAGACCTAGAGGATATGCTCTGGCGTTATGTGACCTGAAAATGGTTTCGATAGAAGAATATTCTTTTTTTATTCCAATAACTTCTGAGACAATTTATCACGCAGAAACATTTGTAGCCGTCACAGACCTGATCAAATGAAGGAGCATGTGTCTGTTAGTATTCTAATCTAGTCTTACTGGTATTTGGAGAACATTTTAAGATTCTTTTTTTGAGAAGTCGGATGAAATTAACCTGAAAACCTTTTAGATTCTTACCCAGCTCAAGAATAACTATAGGCAGAGTAGGAGTGACTGTCTGTTCCTTCTCCTCTGATTGGTTTTGTTGTTTCCAGCTGGCGTCTTTCAGGGGTTTTACAGCAAAGTAAACTCGCCGTATTTCTCCGCAGCGACGTAAACATCCCTCTCCAGTCAATGTTAACTTGTGTGTGTTTTCTGGCATTTATTGGCCGGTGTGAGTTTGCAGCTTCCTGGCAGATTTAACGGCCCGGAGGTCAGAGCTGATAGCAGCTGATGGATGAAGGGAAACCTTGGACTATCCGGGTCATCCCGGATATACAGCCCAGCAAAACCAATTTTCTCCGGCTCTTTCTTGGCCGGCAGCTGGAGCCGTGACCAAGATGGATGTGGAGTTACTCAGGAAACGTGTCAATAAGTAGCAGCGTGTTATCTGGGTCAGAGCCTCTGAAACTCAACGTTTCACAGACAGACGGGTAAAAACAGAACTGAACCAATTACAGCTTCTAGACTCTAATTTTCCTGTCAACGTGTTTAAATGTTTGCAGAGAGCAGAATTCGTTCTAACATGTCTCACATTTCTCCGCAGCCTATAAGTGCAGATGCACCAGAAAAGGACCAAAGATCAGATATAAGGATGTGCAGAAGCTGGAGATCAAACCCAAACATCCCTTCTGCCAAGAGAAGATGATATTGTGAGTTATTTGGTAAATTTACTGCCACTATTTCAGTCTTTCTACTTATTCTTCTTCCTGCCTCCTTCAGCTGGTGTCCAAAGCTTTTGCTACAACCAAAATCAATAGAAATATTTATAGTTTTTTGTAGAAAGCAGATCAGTATATGATTGTGTGCACAAAGAAATATAAAAAATAATATAAGACAGGCTCACAGTGACTTTTTCTCATTAGGGCTGAAAGATCTAATTATGAGTAAAACTGGTTTTACTAACTATTAACCCTGAGATAAATTACAGCTGAAGCAAACAGGCAGTTATTATGTTCAATCTCAGGCTGAACCTTGTTCTGCACAGAAACCAACTGAAAACACAGAAATAAACTGAAAACACAGAAATAAACTGAAAACACAGAAATAAACTAAAAACAGAAATAAACTACAAATACAGAAACTGACTAAAAACAGAAATAAACTAAAAACACAGAAATAAACTACAAATACAGAAATAAACTAAAAACACAGAAATAAACTACAAATACAGAAATAAACTAAAAACACAGAAATAAACTAAAAACACAGAAATAAATTAAAAACACAGAAATTAAACTAAAAACACAGAAATAAACTACAAATACAGAAAACTGACTAAAAACACAGAAATAAACTACAAATACAGAAATAAACTAAAAACACAGAAACCAGTTAAAAATACAGAAACCAGCTAAAAACACAGAAATAAATTACAAATACAGAAAACTGACTAAAAACACAGAAGTAAATAAACTAAAAACACAGAAACGAACCAGTTAATAAAACACAGAAACCAGTAAACGCTCTGCTGTGCTCACACGCCTGCGGACAGGCGGTGTAAAATGTCACATGAGATGGAAAAGTGACCGTCTGAAGTTGGAGAGTCAGCAGATGGACGTTTGTCAGTGGAAGCCACAAACTCTGCTGCCCCCTGCTGGCAGGTTCCAGTTAGACACAGCCAACATGGCCGCCAGATGGGGTCACTGAGAACCAACCTGAAACCCAGAGGGCATTTTAATATTTTGAATCCATTTGGATGTTTACAAGTCGCTTCAGCTGCAGGAAAATTTGAGTACAAAACCTAAACTTACATCCACTCTGGTCCTGTCACAGTTACAAGTTATTCTGGGTCCGAAATTGTCTCAGAAATTATTGCAATAAACAAAAATGTTGTTGTTTTGAGACCATTTTCTAGCAATATAATGCTAAAGGCATAATCCTGCATAAACGTTGTTTTCACAGATCAACAAACTTCACATTATCATGAACATTTTTTCTGAAATCAGATTTTTTTTGTGCGTTTTTGTTAATCCTACTAATTAAATGAAACTGCAGTCAGACTCCAAGACTGTTTATGTTCTTATGAACAAGAAAGTATTTCGAGAGAAGGCATGAAAGTAAAATTCCCCCACATCCCTGTAAATAAATAAATGTGTCTTAGCTGGAGATCGGCACCAGCAACCCTCCCGACCCCACTAAGGGACAAGGTGTACAGAAAATGGATGGATGGATAAATAAATGTGTTGTTCTGCAAAAAAAAAAAAAAATTAAAAGATGTAATAAGTGCGGAGCTGGATTATCTTCTGTCACACAGTTAAAGAATTCGACTGTGATCCCACTGAAGCCCCTTGGAGCCACCCTCCAGGATTATTTCGGTGTTTGCTACCTGCCACGCCGCCGTCCGCTCTATTAGCATGAGACGGGAGCCACCGGTGAAAAATGAGGCTCAGCGGCTCCGGAAAGCCACGGGGGGAATGAAAGGCAGAGAAACGAGTGCGAGTCTCTGGGCGCTTGGCTCGCGGCGCTCAGCTTGGCATGCTGAGCGGCGACTCCAAAGCACAAACACACACGCCTCCAAATGTCCCCGTTCCTCCTGATTCCTCCTGGTTTTCTCCGTTTCCTCCTCGTTTTGAAGCCTTCACATCCTCCTCCTTTCTTCTTGTCACTCAGAGTTTCTGCAGATAAAACAAAGCGCCGGGCAGCAGCCGCATCTCTGACTCCTTTATCCTGCGGTCATTTAGCATTCAGGCTCTGCCCTGCAGTCTGTGTGGGACTCAATAAACCACATGCAGGCCGACTGTCTCCGTCATTACCGCCGATTAGACGCCTGCAGACACGCCGCTGCCTTCACTGAGCCCATGTCGCATTTTAGCTGTCGGCTCCATAATGCTGCTGGAAGACCAGGCGCTTTTAGCTGTGGGAATGTTGAGGAATATTTAGAAATCTGGGGCAATAACATGTCAAGTGGTCCTCAAGTGGAACCATTCAAACGGCTTCAATGGCTCAAATGGTGTTTTCAGCTCCTGTGTGAAATCTGGTTAAAGTAACGCAAACACCTCAGTTTCACTGAACCACTGAAAAACAAAAAGAAATGCAGGTTTACTTCATGTTTCTGTCGATTAAAGGTTATTAATTCACAACATAAAGGCTAAGACAAGGATTTAATCACAAGAATAAAGTTGTAATATTGAGAGGATTTAGTTGTAATTTTATGAGCCTACTTGAAAAATATTTAAAAATTTTAATGAGAAAGTTGAGCATCTCTTTTATAATAAGGAGATATTCAATCTTTAAAAAAATCAGCATCAAATTGTGATTATTATCAGGACTTTGAAACAGTCAATAGATTCTACCAAATCTGATCTGATTATGTCAGATAAAATAAATATTAAAGCTTTTTTCTCATTAAATCAGTTAATTTTCTTTTCAAATTTCATGTGTTTTTTCTGCTTAATTTTATAATATTCATGACTCTCATAGTTTGATGTCTACCGGCTAACCCGGCCCTTTCAGAGGCTGAATGTCTCTGTCCTTCCCTTCCTCTCTGCAGGTAACATGGAGAACATGTCTCGTTCAAAGGTCAGAGTATGCCTGCCCCACTGCAGAGACCAAGAACCTCGGTCAAATGGTTCGCAGTCTGCGCAAGCCAACGCAGCAGCCCAAGAACCTGTCAAATGGCCGCATCGAGAGGACAACCGTAGCGAGCCAGCAGCTAGCAGCTAACCTGCAGCAGCAGCTAGCAGCAACCTACAGCACTGCAAAGCAGCTCACAGCAGCTAGCAGCACAGCAGCCTGCAACCTGCAGCAGCCTGCAACGCAGCAGCAGCTAGCAGCAGCTGAAGTCTTCAGCAGCCTGCAGCAGCCTGAAGCCTGCAGACCTTGCAGTCAGCAGCCTGCAGCAGCCTGAAGTCCTGCAGCAGCCTGCAGCAGCTGCAAGCCTGCAGCAGAGCTTGCAGTCAGCAGCCTGCAGCAGCCTGAAGCCTGCAGCAGCAGCCTGCACTCAGGCCTGCAGCAGCAGCTGCAGCAGCTGCAGCAGCCTGAGCTTCAGCAGCCTGCAGCAGCCTGAAGCCTGCAGCAGCAGCCTGCAACCTGCAGTAGCCTGCAGCAGCAGCTAGCAGCAGCCTGCAGCAGCCTGAAGCCTTCAGCAGCCTGCAGCAGCCTGAAGCCTGCAGTAGCCTGCAGCAGCAGCTAGCAGCCTGCAGCAGCCTGAAGACTGCAGCAGCAGCCTGCAACCTGCAGTAGCCTGCAGCAGCCTGAAGCCTGCAGCAGCAGCAGCTAGCAGCAGCAAAGGCTGCTGCTAGCTGCTGAAGCCTGCAGCACTTCACTTCTAAATTACACCTGAAATGTAATAACTTAGCATTTTACATGCATGTAAGAAACGGATGGTATTGGACAGAATCTAATCAATATTTGCTTTTATTAAACATTCAACATGTCTGTGAATATGAATTAAAGGCTTCAGCCACAATAATTGTCATTTTTATCAGTTATTGTTCAGAAATGAGTCCAACAGAAACATTTTTAGATTTTTTAAACTGTTTGTGATGTTACATGACAGACCAACATGAAGACGTCTGTAACTATAAGGTGAAAGAAAAACAGCTAAATATTTTTCATCAATGCAAATAAAATGATCTGATAAGCTAAATATTTACCGCTGAGCTGGTGTATTTAGTTAGCTACTGAATATTTTTTCAGTCATTTAGTTGATTAACTAAATCTTTAGTATTAAATTTGAAACTTCATTTTATAAGTGAATGAATAACATGGTGTAAATATGACTTACAACAAAACTGTTGCTGTTAATTCTGGCAGTAACTTTACAAACGGCGCCCCCTGTTGACCGTCCTCTTCATTTCTCTGCAGGGTTTACGAAGCCTAAGAACAACAACGATCCAGTGAGACAGATCCAGACCCGGACAGAACCAGACCTGTTCTGTGAAGAAATGACCAGAGACCTGTTGCGAACATTAAAAATGCATCTGTAGTCTGTAAATAATCTGACGGAGTGTCTTAGTCTCCTGTCCAGGTAGCTCCACCCACTCACATTCCCGGCCTCCACGGCGGTTTTCGTCAGGTCTTATTTAAGGAACCGTCTCGGTTATTTTACCTCCTAGGATTCTACCAACGCCAGGCGGTTCAGGTTCTCAAGAAACACGGAAACCCAGAACCTCAGAGATTCACCGTAATAAAATAAATTAGATTCTTTTTCTAGAAAAGATACTGACTTTCTGGAAGAGTGAGAGCGAGAGCATGTGGACTTTCCACCACCTGGTAAAAATATTCTCTGGTTTAATCTGCAGGTCGTACACAGAAAAAATGCCAATGTTGAATTAACACCCAATAGTGTCTATATGTGTCCAAGTCAGTTGGTGTTAAATTCAACACTACAGAGTGTCACGTTACCATACGGTGCTGGTGTTAAAATATATTAAAAGTAATACCAGTTGATCACTAAACATAATGTGGTGTTAAAAAAGTAACTAATTGACCCACAAGGTGTCGATATCAATCAAATCCAGTGGAAAATATTCAAAAAAATACACAGAAATGGGAAGTTTAACTTTTCTTAAACCCATTTCAGTATATAGACCAAAGTTAATTTAACAAAAAAATGGGTGTCGATCTTTTAACACTTTCAAGTGTTACTTCAACGCCAGCTGACTTGGACACATATAGACACTTTGGGGTGTTAATTCAACACTGGCATATTTACTGTGTAGGTGAAAACGATGTTAGTGCCATTCTGCATAGACAGTTGTGTTCCTGTGATGCAAGATGTGTAAAGAATGTGATCACACCTGTTGTATTAGTTTAAGATTTGTGTAATGATGCGTTATTTCATTCAAACTGTTTTTATAACCTTTTGTTCAAAGCTCTGCTGGTTTGTTCCTTTAACCACAGATAAAACCTCTTCTTCAATCTTCATCCATCATTGAAGAGGTGAAATAAAACCTTTAATTCTCTAAAATGAAATGTAGATGTGAATTTGGGATTATTTTATGTTTTCATGAATTGTTGCTCCTTCCACTTTCATGTGTTTTATCTGGAGTTTAACGTCATAAACCAACACAACGGAGTGGAAGAAAGTAAATCATTTCTGAAAAGTGTGGTGTGAATGTATATTCAGTTTATTAGAGGACAGTCTAGGTTAAAGGGGGTGAATATAACTTTACACATTTCAGATTGTGTCTTTGTAAATAAAAATGTAAAATCTTTAATTATTTCTCTCTCTTCTGTTATGCACTGCTGTATGTTGGTCTGTCCTGTTTAAACTCTGAATAAAGCAACATTGCAAGGCGCTGCATGAACATGGAAACGTTTTGATTGATTATACAGAATCAGGTTTTAGCAACACATTGTTCAGCTTTTTATGGAAAACAGGAAAAGGTTCAGTTTTTGTTTTCGGACTAATACAAACATCAATATCCATCCACATCCAGCAGTATTCACTGGGCCATAAATATTGATTTTATGCTTTTATTTTCCATATCAAAACTGCTGAATACCAGTCATTTGTGTAATTACACTGTACGGTTTCATATTTATAACCCGATCATGTTTTGTTGCCATTAAAGAGATTTCACACATGTGTGCATACAAATATGAACATTAGCTGAAATGTACTATTCAAATATACTTTTGGTACTTCTTTAAAATAAGGCTCCCTTTATAGACGGCTAATAAATAGTTCATAGACATGTTATCCATAATGACTTAATAAATCATTAACAGCTGTTTATTATGCATTAATTAAGGATGAGAAGGAGAAATTAAACATAACATTATTCTTATAAGGGAGGCTTGAATGTGTAAGAACAGGTGAACAGACTTGGCTCACTATTTGGCAAGAAAACCAGCAGCTTTTCGCCTTCTCGTCCTTAATTAATGCATAGCAAACAGTTATTGATGATCTATAAAGTTATTGGTGATTTATAGGTGTTTAGAGATGAATTAATGACTAATATATTAACTATTTAAGAGGAGCCTACAGTGGCCAATATCGTTTAAAGTCTCAGACATGTAGCAGTAATTAATATTGTATAAACCGCCACACAGAAAACATGCCAGTGTTGAATTAACACACAAAAGTGTCATTAGCATTTACACCGGTGCTGGTGTTAAAATATATTAAAAGTAACACCAGTGTAGTGATGATCACAAAAGATAATGTGGGGTTGAAAAAGTCAATAACTGACCCACAAGGTGTCAATATTAATCAAATCCAGTGGAAAATATTCCAAATGGAAAGTTTAACTTTTCTTAAACCCATTTCAGTTTTATAGACCAACGTTAATTTAACAAAAAAATAGATGTCAATCATTTAACACTTTCAAAAGTGTTACTTTAACACCAGTTGACTTGGACACATATAGACACTTTTGGGTGTTAATTGAACACTGGCATTTTTACTTGACTATTTGAGAGCCCCGCAATTATTGTCCGATTTTAAAACTGGCTTGAAAACTTTCATTTGTAGACAAACCTACTCCACTTTTAAATGACAGGGTTTTTTTATTGTTTTTATTGCTGATTTTATGTTTTTAGATGCACCATGTAGCACTTTGAGATTTTTATTAATGAAAAGTGCATTATAAATTAAATTGATTATTATTATTAATTATATTATTATTATTATTATTATTATACTGTGTACAATCTTTAATAATAAAACCGTAAAGTCTCAATAAAGAAAATGAGAGGTTGCTTCAATGCTGCGCCACAGTATTTCCAGCAGGTGGCGCACTTTACTAAATTTACCATCATACAGAACAGTTTTCTGATCGTTAAATATTCCAGTTAAAGTTTCAAACATGTATAAACATTCCCTATGCATGAACCTAAGGTAGAAAATAAAGATAAATGTAATCAATCTCATTAATTACTATAAAATGTTTCACATCATACATGCATGTGGCGCCGTTTCTCGTTTCTTGTGACTGACTGTCACTTTCGTTATATTAATTATTCATTGACTCGATATCTCTATGGCAACTGCGCAAACTGTCTGCTAATGAGGACAGTAAGACGGAGATGAAAACCTGAGCGCTGTTAAGCATTTTATGTCTCGGGAATATTAATGTGCCAACAAGCAGGGAAATATTTCTGAAGGGAATTAAAGACAAGTGGATAAAATAACGCCAGTAAAATGTGCAGGTACTTCAATTGTGTGCATGTAAAACATAAAAAGCTCCTGGAAAATGACTAATTGTGTAATTTAAGTGCTCTTGTAAATATCTTCCTTTGTAACTAACCTCATTTTATGCATTTTAATGCATGACTTTCATATAAAAATGAGCGCAGAGCATCAGTGTGTCATACACTGAGAGTTTGCATTATATAATAATATGATTAGCATATTCTTCTGCATACATTTTAACTTAAAATAGTCAAGAACTGTGTGGAAATCACCGTTTGAATGTTTGGCACAAAAAAAGTAGAACAACAAAAACTGCATTCAAACTGTTCTTGATCATTTTTGCAACAATAACTAATCAATTTGATGTAATTCACGCCTCTAATGCACAGAGATGTGATACATTTGTGGATTATCTAAAATTAAATCAGTTAAACGTTTATCATAGAATAAAACGACTCTAAAATTGAACACTTTTATTCTGAAAGTTGAATTTTATTAATCTAACCAGTAAAATGTATTTATATTTTACTTCAAACCAAATATTTATGTTTTAGTATTTGGTTTGAGCTCTTCTTGAAGGTACTGATCAGCAGGGGTGGTCCAGGGTTTTATGAGGCCCTGGGGACTATTCCAGTTAAGCTCATTACTTTTACACAGACCAAGAAACGCTTGGGATGGCTCTGTTTGGACAGCATCTCATTAGATTGACCTATGACCCCAAATCTGTTCTATTCTAAAATAGAATAAAACACCGATAAAGCAGTTGTAGGTGAAAATATTAAAAATATGATCTGTATGTGGCTGTCTGCAAAGGTGGGGTCAGTATTTGGCAGCCGTGCTCTCAGTGGGAGGGGCGGGGTCATTATTTGGCAGGTTCGGCCCCACAGGGTCGAGGTCATTATTTAGCAACCGCCTCCCGCCATGCTCTCAGTGAGAGAAGGGCGGGGTCATTATTTGGCAGCCACCTCCCGCCGTGCAATCAATCAATCAATCAATCAATCAATCAATCAAATTTTGTTTGTATAGCACATTTCAGCAGAAAGGCATTTCAAAGTGCTTTACACAATCAGTGAGAGGGTCGGGTCAGTTTTGGCAAGTTCAGCCCAGGGTCGGGTCAGTATTTGGCAAGTTCAGCCCCAGAGGGTCGGGGTCAGTATTTGGCAAGTTCAGCCCCAGAGGGTCGGGGTCAGTATTTGGCAAGTTCAGCCCCAGAGGGTCGGGGTCAGTATTTGGCAAGTTCAGCCCCAGAGGGTCGTGGTCAGTATTTGGCAGCCGCCTCCCGCCGTGCTCTCAGCAAGAGAGAGGGGCGGGGTCAGTATTTGGCAGCCGCCTCCCGCCGTGCTCTCAGCGAGAGAGAGGGGCGGGGTCAGTATTTGGCAGCGCCTCCGCCGTGCTCTCAGCGAGAGAGAGGGGCGGGGTCAGTATTTGGCAGGCTCTGCCCGGAGGGTGTGTGCGAGAGGAGGCGAGTCTGTCTAGGCATCGACTTGCAAACGGGCATCTCAGGCAGTCCGAGCAGAAAAAGGGAAACCAGGAACCGCTGTAATTCAGAGCCTTTTCTGCAATGTTCTCGACGATGTTTCTTCGTCGTCTGCTGTGATCCCGTCGAAGTCTCCGTCTGTCCGGACGCCAGCCGCACAAAGAACCGCAGAAATTGATGCGTGTTGCTCCGCGGTGCTGTTGGTTTTGACCTGGTAAGGAAACCCGATTAGCTTCCCTGCTAACTGCTCTTCCTCTGCTTCTCAGCAGCATCTCGGACGCTAACTGCTGTTAGCAGGCTAGGCTAGGCTAACTGTGCTAACTGTGTCTCAAACCGTTTTTTTTTCTTAACATGTAAAACGTTCTCGTGTGTTTTTAATGTTTTTCCAGCTTTGTTTGTGCTTCAGTTTAAATTCTGACACCGAGTGACTCTTGAGTTTTTAACAGTTTTTATCGTTTATTTGTGTTGACTGGGAGCTAACCGCTAGCGGCTAGCGAGCAGCAGAGAGGCAGTTCTGTCACATCTGTGGCTCCTCGAAGCTAACAGGAAGAGAAAATAAAGAAAACACCGTGAAATCATGAGCAGAACAGCAGGAGGCTCTGACAGGCACATATTCGTGGTTATTACCGGTATTTTGTGGGATGTTCTCCGCTGAACTGTTGTGTTTTAATTGGAGGAAGATGCAGAGGGCAGGTGAGAATCACCTGTGCTTTGCTCAGGTGTTTGATTGTGTTAAAATGCTGAGTAGTAATCTTGTTTAATGATATGTGGAGCAACCAGCTGCTGGTTTCGTTTTCTGTTCCGTTTCTGGAGAGCTTCATGTCCGCTGTAGATGCTTCCTGAACCGAATGTTCTGGTTCCGAGGGTCCAGATCCACACAGGCTTATCTATAGTTTCATCCGTTTGTTGTTAAAACCGCTTTTCTCAAAGTTATGCTAACATTTTGTAACACCGAGTGGATTTGACTTTTAAATGATTCAAAGAACACATGGACGATCTTTAGAGAGATTTTGTAAATTTCCACCAAAAATCTCAAACATTTTGAAATTAATCTGACATTTTTTTTACAAAAAAAAACCTGAGTTAAAATTTGACTGTATAAATTTCTGTGAGAATAAATTTTATGAGTTTTTGGCAGAAATTTATTACTAATTTTAAATCTACTATGGCCCCAATTATTGTGAAAGTTCTGGATCTATAATATCCATTCTGGAAAGAAAAACAAAAATGGAAATACTTTATTTGCTTGATTTTTTGTTTACCCCTTTGACTAATTTCGACTAAAAGTTTGGATTTGATCTTCGTTTTGCCTTTTTGTTGGTTAGAGAAACTGACTTGTAATATACATTTTATTAATCCAAATGGTCTGATTTCTAAGTGTAAAATATGTGGTGGGACCCAGTTAAACTTTTATCGAGTTAATTACTGAGTCTGTAATTAATTAATTGAGATTTTGGTGGAAAACCATGTGTTGATGAAGTAGCAACATGTCAGGACATGTTGAGGCCTGCAGAGACGCGTCCGGTTCATTCAGGGGGTCAGGATACCCAACCCTAACCCTAAACCAGGAATGATTAACTGTCAAAGTGCTCAGGACTTTCCCCCATTGAACATCCTGGAGTTTTAAACTTTTGAATGTTTTGAGTCAAAGTGAGGTTTGTCTCCTGTAGGGAATAAACACAGACAGAGACCTGTGTCTAATTACGCTAATGCTAAAATTAAGATGCTAACAGCCAGAATTTATTGTGGAAATTCAGTTATTAAATTCAAACAAACTCAATCATTTAAATTTGAAACATTTTTCTTTTTGGTCTATTGTCTCTTTTTACCAAAACCTGGGTGATGAAACTTTTCTTGCTGGTGCCTTTTTGTTTACTTCATAATTCATTTTATTTGTTGTTTCTGCTGATTTGTTTGTCTTGGATTTTTAAAATGTCTTTCAGTTCCAGCACTTAAAGTTTATTGATCTTTGAGAATGTGACCTTGCTTTATTATTATGCCATTTCCATTATATTACTTGAAAACGGTCTCAAAAGAACAATATTATTGTTTTGTTGGTGCGCCTCTTTTTTTGTTTGTTTAGTGCCAGCAGGAGAACGGACCGACTGAATGTGTTTCATCTGGATGTAATCGATCCGATGATTAGAAAACTAGAAGCTGATGGCAGTAGATCAGATCAGCAGAAGGAAAATAACGGCTGAAAAATGGAAAAACGTTGTGTTGGTCCAGTAAAGATATTCAGACTAATTGAGGCTGTAAATAATTTTCTTGAACACAAAGGTTTGGATTAAATTATCTTTTTATGGCAGATATCTAGCCAGAGCTGTAAACTGAACCATAAATGTTGGAGCTGATCCAGGAATGTTTTTAACCAGGATTCCTGAACCGTCTGGAAAAATGTGGATTTGATTTCTGTATTTTCCAAAACTCTATAAAAATAGAAAAACAAATTAAAGTCTCAAAGAATATTTGGAATTTCAGATGTTATTAATTTTATTGTCTAAATGATGTTCACTTTTTTCTTTGCTCATTTCTTTATTTTCTCTTTTATTCTTGTTTATATTTTTGTTTTCATTTTTCTAATTTTCTCTCTTGCCTGTCTTGTTTTTTGTTCAGTTTTTTCTTTTCCTTTATCATTTTTTCTTTTCTCTCCTCTTTCTTTTTCCTTTTCTCTTTTCCATGTAGAGGAATCTGAACTTGAGCATAAGAAGAAATGATTATGAAACGTATTATGAACATTACAATAATTTCTTCTTTTGCTCATGTAACAGTTCCAGCCCATCAGTAAAGGAGAAGTCTTATGTAACTCTCACAGATAAATATTTAATGAGTTGCACCTGTAAAATAAGTTTTATAAATTCTAATTGGCATAAAATAACAAAAAAAGTTGTTAAATTTAGACTTTTGTAAAGGAATTTCTCTTCCATATCCACTTGTCTTTTTTTCCAAAGGTTTGAAAGCTCAGATAAAAGCAGAATAAAGTGGTTTAAATATTATTTTAACTGCATGTTCGATCAGAAATGTGAAACGGATTAGGAAAATAAACATTTTTACTCCCAGTTTATGGGTTTTTATCAAATAAATGCCTAAAGGTCTTTAATTTAGAGCTCAGTAAAGCTTACAGGAAGCCGTCCGGCGTGTGTGTTTGATATTATTGTAACCCTTGAAATGCGGCGCCATAAAAGCGACTGACCTTCACACTCTGAGTGTATCTGAGTCGAACCTGCTGGCCTTTATGTGAACAATCTCACGTATGCAGAAAGCCGCAGTGGGGAAGCTCTGCAGCCGCCCACCGTGTGAGATAAGACGACGTGTAAGATGAGAAATGGTTTCTATGTGGAAGGAAAACTGGCGCGCAAACACAACAACTGCACCGGCGCCGTAATCCCACAGCTGCCGTTTGGTTGGCCGTTTGTTCCCAACAGTTGGTCGGTCAATCTGTGGTTGATTTAGCCTCAAGCTAACCCACAAACAGGAAGTCCCCACATTTAATCCCTGTCTGCTACATTGCGCCTAAAATAACGTTGTGACCTCATTTTTATTCCCATAAAGCATCATTTGTCTTTAGGTGTTAAACATTGATCTAGTGTTACACACCTACTGCACATTTATTACCCGGGAATCTTGAAAAAATTATTTCCACGGATGGAAATCCACTGATGGGAACCACAGTAAAGATGGAGATATTTTGATACTGAGAAAGAAGCTGCAGGAATCCAGAATCCTGCCAAAACCAGCCGCAGGCGGCTTCCCGCCGCGCGGATCGCGTAAATGGAGATGACCTGTCAGGGTGTTGATATAACGCAGGAGGAGAAAATGCCCTTCTTTTACCCACATTTTGACATTTGTACCTGTAAATATTAAAGAAGGGTATAAATGTCCTCTTCCTCCCCTGAAAGTGAGCGTTTTGAGACTAAAAGCAGTGATGAAACAAAGGAATCTCCTTCTGTCTGGGACATTTTTATTTGGTCCTTGAGACGGCGAGCGGTTACTGATCTGAGCCTTCAGTGGAAGTAAGTAGCTTTATTTACTCGGTAATAAAGGGACCAGCTGGACCATTTAGAAACCTCCGGATTTAAGGCGAGTAACAGCTTGTTTTAATAATTCATCCTAAACGTGAATAACAATCGTCTTATTGAGAGGAAGACATGAATAATTATCTCAAGTTCATCTTTTGGGACCAAAACTCAGTTTTTTAAAGAAAAAAAAAATCTGAAAACCGTTTTGGACAAGAGTCACTGACTGATCCAGATGGAGGGAAAAATCTGTCTGTTTAAAAAGTCGCTTCATTTGTCTTGCTTAAAAGAAGTAGATTTAAAAAAAAAAAACTTTTTTACGCTGAAATTGTTGCTAGTCACTTTTTTCACAGAAATTTCTTGATATTTTTCACTAGTCACTTTTTAAAAAATAAGATTTTTCACTACTTGCTTTTTTAAAAAAAACGTTGTTAGATTTTTTTGCTTCTTAGAAAAAATTACTAGATTTTGTTACTATTCACTTGAAAAAAAGTTTAGATTTTTTGCTTATTTGAAAAAAATTACTAGATTTTGTTACTATTCACTTGAAAAAAAGTTTAGATTTTTTGCTTATTTGAAAAAAATTACTAGATTTTTTTTTTTTACTATTCACTTGAAAAAAGTGTAGATTTTGGCTTATTAGGAAAAAATTATTGGATTTTTTTTACTATTCACTTGAAAAAAAGTTACTATATTTTTTGCTTATTAGTAAAAAATTACTAATGTTTTACTATTCACTTGAAGAAAGAAAAGTTTAGATTTGTCACTTTTATTTGTCTCCAGTTGTTTGTAAATAACCATAGTATAATAATCTCAGTATATTTTTTCACAGCAGTTGATTGCTAAACATCCCAAATGTTTCTATTTGATATTGATGATTTCTTGGAACTAAAACTAAAGTTTCCAAATCCAAGAACAGCTCCTTGGGTTTGCTGTTAGTATAACTGCAGGACGTTTGTTACCAGGAGGGCTGTTGGCCTTAAAGCCATGAAACCTTTCAGAGGACGGACAGAAACAGCAGCTTTTTACCGTCTTAAACACGGCGGGTTTGGATCGGCATCAGATCCGAGTCTCTACGTTTTGGTGTGAGTTTCATCTGACCAGCTCGGTTCCTGAGCAGATGGCTGGGTTGAGTAATCTGGGTGAGAAGGTGTTTAAGGCGCTCAGCGTCTGCAGTTACAGACGTCACATGAATTACCTTTAAAACTCATGAGCTGGGGACGTTTAATACCGCTTTAGCTTGTTAACGCATGATGTCTTATCACAAACTGGGTTTTATCTCATCAATTTGATTAAAAATCCTGCATCGTTCGTGTCATTTTCTGGTAAACTATGTAGTGGGAAAGATTTTTCTTATTTTTAATGTGATTATTTGTCAGTTTCCTCTAAAACACTCACAGGAATCCACATTTCTGTTGCACTTAATTTATTCCAGAATAGCAGAAGGAGGATGTTTATAAATTAGACAGAGACATTCAGATTGTCTGTTTGTTCCGACTGTTTTTGGAAAGTCCCTTTATTAAATATTTCCTCACACGCTGTTTTTAAACCCAGGACAAGGTCTCTGTGTGACTGGATAGTTTGAGCGCGGTGCAAAAAGCTGCCTGCCTGAACCGACACCGATTCCAACTAGGGCTGTAGTGATACAATAATCTCACGATACGATACACGATATTCTGCCCACGATACGATATATATTGCAATGTTCAGCAAACGATACAATTCAATACACTTTTGCGATTTTTCTGAAAGATTTCAGAGGGACAGAGTGATTTTGGTGACATTTTGTGACTGTTATAAAGTTGGACTGAATTAATTTAACTGAAAACTGATTAAAAGCTCCAACTACACAATACCTGGTTCTGGTTGGACACAGACTTAAAGTGGACAGCTGGACAAAATGAATCAAAGAAGTGGAGAGAAAACATGTTTCTTTTAGTTGAAACAGTCCAAACTGTAGCTGACATGCATTAGTAAAGTAAATAAAGTGAACCAAGTTCCTGCTCTGAATAGTTTGATACCTTTTTAACCTGAACATCTGAAGGAATCACTCTAAGCCTGATGACCTGGTGAAGCCAGCAGTGAGTGAACAAGGTGACAGTTGGACGTTACGATACTTGCAGATGAATATCGATTTTTTTTCTAGGAAAGAAAATATCGATATATATTGCGATATTGATATTATTATACAGCCCTAATTCCAACTCGATCTAATGGATCAGGCTGGACTGGGCTCAGAGCGACGAGGGGCTAAGTCGGCTTTCTGGCAGCAGGTCGAAGGTTCGGGTCCCGGAGACGTTTGATCCGAGTCGCTGCGTATTTAGATCAATTACCGCCGTGCAACTCTGGCTCTCATGGTCCTGAAAAGTTAGAGGAATGTTTCAAACAATCCGTAACCATGGAGCCTGATGTGTTTATTCTCAAACCGCGTGTGTGTGAGGGTGTGTGTGTGTGAGTGTGTGTGTTAATGAAAGCGACTAACCGGCTTCCTGCCGTCCGTGTGAGGCGGTGAAACTGCAGCGTCATGGTTTGCTCGCTGCTCAGTCTGTTCACAGCTTGTGTTTTCATCCATTGTTTACAGCCACAGAAACACACACAGACGGAAACAACAAGAGTTTTTCTGTTCAGCTGGAGATCTCAGCTCTGGCTTCAGCACTTCCTTATTTCAGAGTCGTTACTCAGCCACGTTTTTGATGTTTTCTGTTTCGAGTCCCACTTCCTGCAGGAATGCTGCTCGGTCAGCTCCTCAGCAGTTTTAACTCAGCCTGGTTCTGTCAGGTCTGTAAATATTACTACTTATACAGACTTCTGCACCGTTTTCTGTTTTTATTCTTTCTTAATAAATTTGAGAACATGGTGATCTAACTAACTCCACCTGATGTTAGAAACTCAAATGTTTTATTAGATCTCTGACGTTTGTGTAATTAGAACTAGAAATGCACCGATTAGAAAGTTTGGGCCAATATTAATACAGCTGGTTTAATTAAGAATGACTTCAGTTATAGCCCCACACAGTAAAAATGCCGGTGTTGAATTGACATCCAAAAGTGTCTATATGTGTCCAAGTCAGTTGGTGTCAAATTCAACACTACAGAGTGTCACATTAACATTACAATGGTTAGTGTTAAAATATATTAAAAGTAACACCAGTGTAGTGTCACAAAACATAATGTGGTGTTAAAGCAAATAACTGACCCACAAGGTGTCAATATCAATCAAATCCAGTGGAAAATATTCAAAACAATACACAGAAATGGAAAATTTAACTTTTCTTAAACCCGTTTCAGTTTTATAGACCTAAGTTAATTTTAACAAAAATATGGGTGCCAATCTTTTAACACTTTCAAAGTGTTACTTTAACACCAGCTGACTTGGACACATATAGACACTTTTGGATGTCAATTCAACACTGGCATTTTTACTGTGCACAAACACAAAAACTGTTCCTAAAAGCATTCCTATTTGTAATACGCTTCTTTAGTCACATAAAGAATGTAATTTATACCACTAAGCTGCACACGGTAACTGTATTTTCAAATTTATTAGTTTTTATTAATTCTTTCATTGAGAAAACAGTAAAACTATCAATCTTGACTATAAGGACAGTTTTGGGTAGTTTTAAACGTCATTAATTGTAATTTATCGTGACAGTAGTAAATCAAACTAATTAGCTTTGTCCTCCATCACTGCTGTTAGTAGATGTGCGTCAGATTTAAGTGCGTACCAGAAACGCAACACAAAGGTTCCGGGCCAGAACGTTTACCTTTAAAAAATAAATGCAATTAATTGCTCTGCTGTCTTTTTTACTGGTTAACATGTTAAAATCTAATAAATAAAAATGAACACATTAAAGCCCTACCCTAATTTTAAGGTTACTTTATGCTCTGCCTGACGCTAATGATGCACAAACTGCCTCATACCTAAAAATATTCCATCTCAAATCAGTCAGCCATGATGTTTATTAAAGGAAATTATAATCTATTTCCTCTTCAAATAGTGTAAAGATATTTTAAGATGTGACAGAGAAACTTTATGTCCGTTTTGTAAAGTTAAACCTCTGCAGGCCTTATTTCCTCTCAGTGGCATCAAACCAAACTTGATGCAAATGCTGCAAACAGAGAGCTGCCTTTCCTCCACTCCCACAGAGGGAACATAGAGCTGCGTTTATGTTTCGGCTGTGGGCGTCTCAGGCTCTTTCCTCACAGAATGCTTCAGCATTTTGCTGGCCTGACCAAAGCGACTAAAAATGTTTCTAACAGGAAGGTCTAGAAATTTGGCCTTCAGAAGTTTTTCTTCTTCTGTTTTAAAATATTTCTCCCAGATTAATAAATTCAGCAACCTGCTGTAGATCTGCAGCGCCGTCTGCGAACTTTACGATCAGAAGAGCCGTTTTACGCTCAGCCCAGCTAAATAAAACTTGTCTTCTCATTGGAAACCTTAAAACAAAAGGAAGATGGATGCATCTTCTGCTTTGACTTGCTGATATTTGTGGAAAATTCTGGGAAAAGACTTGCACTTCCTGAACTCTAAAAAAGTATTACCGGTACTTCCAGTGTCATTTATTATGGAAATTCAGTGGAGTTGTTTGTATGACGGTCCATTGCAGAAGGTCTGCAGGTTGCAGAACGTCCTTTACTCAGCTGTTTGGTTTATGCAGGACAAACGTTTGACAAGGAAGATGAACTTTGTTGCATTTTTTCTTCATCTTTAAAATTAATGAATGCATATTTGTGCAAGAGCGAAGCGCTGGAAGCAGCAGCCGGTTATTAATTCATCAGAGACGGGCCGCCAGGAGACGATAAAGTAGGTTAGAGCAGCCAACCTCAGACGGATTTTTCTTCCGGTTGCCGTCTCCTCACCGGCCTCTTCTCATCTTCCTGACACGTCTGTTTGTCCTGCCGCTCGTTTCTCCTCCAGTCTTTGCCATAAAATTGCTTTTCTTTTTTTTTTTTGCAGCCCAACTAACAAGGTTTGCTGTTTTCTTTCTGTTTAAAATAGAACCACAGTCATACAGACGAAAACAAATGTTGGCTCCTGACCTAAACATCTGACGTCCTGCTGTCCACTAGTGACCTCATTTCACTTTGACATAAACATTTTATCTCTGGTTTTCTTTAATAAAGTAATAAAGGTTATTGTCTTTACTGTATCTGTGACGAAGTATTTGTGGGCTCAGTGTGACTCATCTGATAAAAACTTGCATAAATGCATCCTAACACTTCTTTATCTGGTTTGTCAGAAAATGACGCAGCATTAAATGGGTCACGTTTTTTAGTTCACTGGAGAAAAAGTAATTTTTGCATTAGTTCCTCTTCTGTTCGACTGTACCAGTAAGGAAGTTCACCAATAAAGGAAGTAATTACCCCTAAGCTGCGACCTGGTGAACCTTATCTGGTGATGAGTCTTTAGCATCTTTTTCCCAGAAGTCTTCAGGATCATCAAAACGGTTTTGATAGAGCTGCAGCTAACGATTAATTTGGTAACCGAGTACCGATATTTCTGGCAACTCATCAAATAACTGGACAAAAAAAAACCCATCAGGTTCTGTGAAAACTATTCATGTTTATTTGGTGAGTATTATAAATGCACAAAAAACAACATTGAAGCCAACAACTTATTTAATTGCCTATTTAGCATTCAATCATTTCCTTTTGTATGGTTTTTTGTTTTTCTCTACCAAAAACTGGACTCAAAAAGTCTTCAGTCTGTTGCTTTGTCCTGAACTAGCGGTTTATTTTGAAGGACTGCAAGGTTTCCCCCAGAAAACTTGCTGTGTTTGGTGGTTGAGGCTCTGGGCAGTCTTTCATCCAGCTGCTTGTCGTGGTTTTGAGTTTAAAAATGTTTAAAGTTGACAGGAAATTTGAAATTATTACCAGATAATTATGTTATTGGAAGATTAATATCTGAACACCAGCTATGAAGTATTTAAAAATATGCAAACTTTAAAAAATAATTAAATAAGCAATGTTAAGCCTGGTGGGGCACAAGTAAAGCCTGGTGGCCCGCCAGACTTATAAAACACAGGTGGAATACCTGCATTGTTTTGTTTATAGAGACTTGATCATTTTATTTGTTGTTTCTGTTGTTTATGTCTTTTGGATATTTAAAAGGTCTTCCAGTTCCAGAGTTAAATGTTCATTAGAATTTAAAGTTTATTATCTTTGATAATCTGTTCTTGCATTATTATGCCTTTACCCCAAAGCAACAATATTATCGTTTATCGCAATAACTTCTGGGACAATTTATTGTGACAATTATGTCAAGACTCAACAATGAGAGCAAATGTGTTTTTCAAAGTGAAAGCAGAATAAATGTGAAGGGTTGAATACTTTTATCACCCTGCTGGGTGTAAAGTCCAGAGGGCAGGCCGCTGGGACTAAACAAGGGGAATCGCTCCACCGGCGCTGCATGAATCTGCAGGAAGCGTTGAGCAGGTGTTGTTCTTTGTTGTGTTGTGACAACAGAAAGTTGATGGTTCGAACCCTCGTTGCTCAGTGTTTGGATCACAGCAGACTGATGCACTGAGTGAGGGCAGGTAGAGCTTAAGCTGATTAACGGCAGACTTCCTGCTGTGTCGCTTACTGCAGACTGATGTCAGTCTGACGTGTTGCGATGCCTTCATACTTGTGACATGATTGTAGTTTTGTTGAGCCAAACCGGATCCGAAGCGGCCGCGGACATGACGACGTTTTCCTGTGACACGGCAGCTCTCCGTCACATGCTGCGTGTCGGCGGCAGAGATTCGGATCGGCATGCTCTCCTGGTCATGTGCTTCAGGGTGTGTGGCGGTTTGTGTGTGAAAAGTCAACCTTGCTCTGCTGAAAACAGGGAAGTGTAAAGATGCATGACAACGCAGCAGAAATACCTCAGTCACTCTCACCCTGGTTCCTGTGTCTTAGCTGACTTATTATTCTGAGTCATTAATACTTCAATTTAATTTGTTTATTTCAAACTGGCTTTTCTAAAAGGAAGAAAACAAGTAACCAAGAACTAAATAATTAGATTCTGTTTGAAAAGGAGTAGAAAGAAGTGAACACTTATCTCAATTTAATGTCTAATTAAAACCATGTTATAGCATATAACATGCCTATATATGCCTGCGTTAAAGAAGCAACAAACACATTATATGACAAACAAAATGATTACAAACTGACTCTCACAACAAGACAAGAAAACCTACAGACCCTTAATAATCAGGACCATTATAAATAACATACAGCATCACAGCGATTACCTTGCCAATGTGCATCCTATAAATTCTTCATAATCTGTATTATACAGCAACAAATAAAGCAAAAAACTAATTATCATAAAGTTTATCGCTTTAATTTGGACCAGCGCAGTTAGTTGAGTAATTCTGCTGCTGGAAATGTCATTTCCTGTTCATTAATATTTAGTTTAACAGCTTTAATCCATTTTAACCAGTTGGATAAAATGAGTTTCTAAGGCTCGTTCTGATCAGACTAACCATAGCGGGATTTTCCGGCTCCGTATTCACCGGTTCTGAAAGGATTTGGCCGTTTGCAGGGAGGTGACTCCCCTCACTGATGCTCGGACGTTTTGGGTCAGGTGTGCAGGACTGTGCTGTTTTGCAGGTATTGAACCCGTGACCTTTGTGTTGAAAGCCGCCCCCCGCGCAGCGCTGCTGAGGCTTCACATCTGAATGTGGGCAGGTGCTGCTTTTAGAAACGAGCTGAAACCTGATATCGACTCGGCTCATTTAAATTTACTGCCTCTACCAGTCTGCAGTGGGCAGTTAATGGAAACTAACTGAATCAAGGTAGGTGTGATGGCCGACTTCTAGCTTGTTCAGAGACGATTTCCTGTTCGTCGCAACAGATCGTAGCTTCTCTAATTAGCTGATAAAAGTCGGTTAACTTTAGATGGAAGTACGGAACGAATAACCAAGTGTTTGGGTTGAGGACGAAGTGAGCTGTTATCAGCTAGATGAGTACAAACCCAAAACCATACCAAGATTAATCAAGTTAATTAGAGTTGGTTCAGCTGTGAACCATGTTTTCTGCTGAAGGAAAACTCTTTCATGCAGTTTTATGATTTTTTTTATTTTTGCGCTCTTGTTTTGAATATTTTTGACCCGGTTAGCGTTCTCCTATCTTCACCGTCTCATCGTGATCTTAAGTTTTACAAACTGATTAAATCAGGTTGCATTTTATTCATGAAACGGATCTGGAGTGAGAGAGTCAGTTTTGAAGATAAATTAGACCTTCAGGGGGCAAATATTTGATTTTGTTACTTAAAGTTCCAAGATTTGTCAGTAGTCATTAAGTCACAAGATTTAATCTGTAGGGGGTTTTTAGGATAAAAAGTCACAATGTATATCAATAGTAACTTTTGAAGAAGGAGCCACATTTGTTTCTAGAGACATTTCTATGTAAAAAGTTACAATATATGTTACTATTTTATTAATTTTGAAAAACAAATGTTGCCCATTTTGTCGCTAGTTGCTTTTTTTCAAAAAGTGGTACGATTTGTTGTTTTTTAAAGTTGATAGACTTGTTGCTGGTCATTTTCTGAAGATAAATTTGCCAATTTGCCAGTTACTACTTTGAAAAAGAAGAAAAGGTTACTTTTTTGACAAAATGTTAAGATTTAAGTTTTTTTTTAATTGCTACTTTGCTGATGGTGACTTTTTTTTGAAAAAGAAAAAGTTACTGGATTTGTCACTAGTTTTTTTTTTTTTTTTGGAAAAAAAATCAAAATCAGTAGAACTTTCTAGATTTGTCGCTTGTTGATTTCTTGAAAGATTCCCCAGAGGGTCTGCAAAGTTGCTTAAATATATCGACGAAGTTGACAGTAGTGCTTCTGTTACTCCCACCTGACCTCTTACCTACTGTTAGCCACGCCCCTCCGTCTGTTTGGCTCCGCCCACTTTACTCTTAGGCTGCGTTTGCACTGCAGCCTGAAGTGACCCAATTCCAATTTTCCACGCCCCCCATCTGTTGGCTCTGCCCACTTTTAGGATGCGTTCACACTGAAGCTTGAAGTGACCCAGTTCCGGTTTTTTTTTTTTTTTTTTTTTTTTTTTTTTTTTTGGCGTAATGTGACCTGTATCCGATATTTTCATGGCAGTGTGAACAGCTCAGGTCGGATTCTTTTAGAATGTGACCCATATCCGATACGGATCCGATTCAAATGGACCAGAACGTCCAGGTCTCATTCATCCGAACTGAACGTCATTGATTCTCAACAAATCTCACTATTCTGAGTCCTGATATGCACAAGTGGGAAGAAAAACAACAAGCATGACGGAGAAGGTGAGGATTAAGTTGTTAATATGTTGCTCCGGTTGGACAACAATTTCAAATATGTAGCTAAGCTCCACCGTTAGCCTCCATGTTTACTTCCTCAAACACTGAGCTCTTCTTCTTTTTATGGCAGTTGGCAGAACACTGAGAACGCTGACGCTATAGCGCCCTCTACTGCGCATGCGGGGCACTTTCGGGTCGTTTATCCTTTCACACTGCAGAACACATACAGATCGCATTTACTGGCCGTGTGAACGGCCCGGAAAAAAAATCAGAATTGCCAAAAAATCTGAACTGAGTCACTTCAGGCTGCAGTGTGAACGCAGCCTCAAAGTAGCAGAACCAGAACCAGCTCCATTGGCAAACATTTCAAGCAATTTGACTCCAGTTTGGCGTCCTTTCAGCACACTTGTATTCAAATATCATACAGAAATGATGGAGTATACAGCTGTTGAATGGGTGGGAGTTATAATCTACTTGCACTATTCAACATGTGTTGGAGTTTAATATCAGCTTAGTTTGCTTAGAACAGAAGGATTTGGCTTGAGAAACACCTTTAAGTTCTGCTAGAGCTTTGACCCAGAACAAACATTTCCTCAGGAACAGAGGGATTCTCCTTAGCTTTTAAAGAGGCTTACCCGCCTCTTTAAAAGTGCCAGTTTAGCTGCTTTTAGGAGGAGAAGAGGCTGAAGAATGCTTTTTAGTCAGAAGTCATTATGAGCGAACTCCAAACTCCTGGAACCACGGGTTGGTTTATAAGCTTTAGGAAAAATGAGAACTACTCAGAAAACACTGAACCGCCCTTGACACTCCTTTTATTCCTAGAGTTTTAGGATGTAATAACTTTCTACATCTCTGGATCAGCAAAATACTGGATATCTTTATTGACATATTCTGACATTTACTACTTTGTCGACAAGACAAACACAAAGATAACATTATACTCATTCTTTACCTGTTTAATTCTAAAAAAAAAAAAAAGAAATGTGATTATGTGTCAACCAAAAAATGTTAACAGGGAAAACACACATTTTTGCTTGTTTAGCAGTGATCAGACTGTTCCTGGTTGGTACAGACGCACACTTTTAATAGAAACCAGAACTGATTAATAGGACTTTCTACTTCATGTATCTTTTATTCTAAAATTCATAAGAAAGAAAAATGTGTAGCAAAGTTGTTGATGTATGTAGTATTTATGAATGGAGAGGCTACAGATTTTCTCCTTTTATACAGGAAAGTGTTTTTTTCTTTAATTCGTATCTGATTTTCATCAAACTGAAAAAAGCATTGAGGTTCATGCTGTTGGTCAGTTCTTTACAGACTGGAAAATGTGTGAATGCTCGGTTGAGCAATTAATTAATGAGTTTGGAAGTCGCATCATCGCCATTCGACAGAAAATCTGTTCACTGATTATTACGTCTTTGACTTATAAATCTTCTGTGCTATTCTGCATAAGCTTTGTGTTGCATGTTATCTTGCATTTTTAGTATTTTACAGCCTAAAGCATGCAATATTTTCTGAACTCTTTATGTTATTATATATTTTATTAAAATAAAATTCTCAATACTTGATGCAGAAGCAGACCTGCAAGGCTGCCAACACAAAATCTGTTAACATAGAACGTTGTTTCTCTGTGAAAATCCATAGCAGGAAACATTAAATGTGATGTATTTGTTCTTTATTTTTCTTTTGAATGTGTGTCCTCAGTGAAGCTAGAAGGGAATCCTGCTAGAGGATCAGCGGTCTGTCAATGAGGAACTACCGGCTCATCTTCTGCCACAACCTGAAGCAGCCATAGATGGTCCAGTGGTTCACTGGCCAGAGGAGGAGAGGATAGGACACACTGTCACTGCTACACGGTACACACACACACACAATTTTATTTATTTGCAACGCTGTGTTGTCCTCAGTCCTTCAGACTAGAATGATTTGTTATTACTGTGACTTTAAAAGTCACAATAATAATGTACAACAATGCTCCTGTAAAGAATCTGATAAAGACTGTAATAATACTACTAATGATAATTTTCCATTCTCTTTCAACGTCTTTTAGTTTTCAGAGTTGATATATCCTGATTTTTGCTTATACTTTGAAAATGCCACAATGTAGATATCTTAAATAGATATCTTTATTCAACTGACAGTTTGAATAAATTCATAACGTGTCGCCATACAGCCCTAAATAATTTCATCATAAAATCTAATATTGGATTATTTTCATATTTTAATGATCTATTTTAGAAATTATTCATCATAAATAGTTAAAGATAAATATATTTAATATTGTGTATTTCTAGTTTTGTTTGAAGAATTGCATATATGAATATCTAAATAATGAAAAGGCTAATTATTTTTACAATTTATAAGCAAATCCCAAATTAACTACTTAGCTCAGTGGTTCTTAACCTTTTTTGAGGTACTGAACCCATCAGATTCATATGCGCATTCACTGAACCCTTCTGTAGTGATAAATAATTTTTTTTTTTACAAATTCAAGACATAGGGGTGACCCAACTAGAGTGTAGATCACCCCAAAATCACCAAGTCTTAAAAGGTAGAGTCTCTGAGGACAGTTCTTCAAAATATAGTCAGTGTTTTCAACAAAGTTGATTTGACTGTCCAGGAACGACCCAAGGTGTTTAAAATGTGCCACAGTTTCAACATCGAGAGAAACTGGAACCACTTTAAGGTTTAGATCATTTAATTAGCTCTACATTCTTAAGAGAATGAAAAATTAATCATAAAGATATTCTGATTTAGTAATGTAATTACATTAGTTGTGTTACCTCCCCACGCCACTAGAGGCAGCACCAACCCTGAAAAGATGAGACTAAGGAGCAGATTTAAAAGAACACAGAAAGCTACAGAGTTTGGTAAAAACTGTGAGCTTTGCTGAAGTAAATAAAGACACAAGTTCAAATCCCTGCTGAGAGTGAAGCTCCTCCAATCAGGGCTCCTCCTCAGCTCTGATTGGCTAAGCAATGTAACGTGATCCTCTGCATTAAGTGATGGCAAAGCGGGGCGTCATCACGACTTTACACAAGTGTGTCTTTACCTCCAGAGGCTCCGCCGAACCCCTGAGGTTCGATCAAACCCAGGTTAAGAACCACTGACTTATAGTATCTGTGGATTAGCTTGAATCAGAAAATGTAGCATGTTAATAAATAGATTTTAAAACATTGTGAAGAGCTAATGTTATTTGAGACTCACCGTACCAGTAATCTAAAATCATTTAATTTAAAGATGTGCTTCTTGACAACTCATTTGTTGTTCTTTTCTTTCATTAAAATGTTTTTTCTTGTCTTTGGGAAGACGTAAGGTTTCAGCGTAATTGTGGTGAGGAGGAGGTGGCGGAGGAAGAGGCCATGAGGAAGAGCGTGTCTCCGTTGCCAGGCAACGAGGGCGAGGGCTCAGCCAGCACCGCTCGGGTTTTTGGCGTTCCTTTGGAGGAAGTGACGCGCGCGCACACGGTCGGCGGCCATGAGGTTCCTGCGCTGGTCAAACACATCGTTGACTACATCGAGGAGCATGGTGAGAGACGCAGATGATTTTGTTTCTCTTTGTGGGAGAAATCTGAAGCGATTTTTTTTTTTTTTTTTTTTTTTTTTTTTTTTTTTTTTTCTTGTTGGTGTACTTCAAACTTTTTCACATTCTTGGTTTCCACTGGTTGTTCTGCAAATAAATTAATCAATTACTTTATGACAAGCTGAAACACGACAAATTGACTAAATTAAGTGAGCAAGTTAATCTATGAATAAATGAGATATTTTTTATAATAAGAGTTGCTGTAAATCCATTCAGTAATCACAGTGACATAATGTGAGATTCTGTTAGCGTTAGCATTGGCATTAGTCGCACAACGAGTCAACAAGTCTCAGATGTTTTCAGGATCAGGGTTCCTGTTGACCTGTGGTGACCTGTGCTCTGGTATGTTGTGGAGATCCAGACTGTAAGATGAACTCTGATGACAGCTCCGCCCTTGGCTTCCTTTATCGTTGCATAACAGTCCTGCTAACTTCAGATCCATCAAAAGTTCTGGGCGATAAGGAGAGCAGAAGGTTGAGGTTTTCCTGCATCCGCCCTTTATTGCCCACATTGTTTTTCTGCTAACTTCCAACTGCAACAACCTCAGTTATTCCTTTAACATAAAAATTTGGTAAGCCGAAGATTGTTTTAATTTCTAGCTGTTAAAACATGTGTGTCAAACAGCATAAAAAACAAATGGTGAAAAGAAGTTCCTGGTTCGAATCCTCGCTGGTGCCTTTGTCAAATGGTTTGCATGTTCTTCCAGTGCAGGTTTGGTTTCTCGATGGATCCAAAACAAAAACATCCACATTTTGTATGTTTGTGTGTGTGTCTATACTTGTTTACCTATCGTTCTGGGAACGTGGCAAATCACCAACAATGTGAGGACATTTGTAGTTGTGTGGACATTTTGTCATGTCCACACAACTAGGTTGGGTCTATGGTGTGAATTTAGGTTATATACAGACCCATTCAATAAATTTTAATATTATTGAGAAGTCCATTCATTTCAGGAACTTTATCACTAAGTGGATGCTTTAAAGCCTTTGTTTTTAATTGTGATGATTTTCCACACTGTAAAGACTGAAATCTTAGATTAAATATCTTAAATTAAGGAGATTTTTCTTGTTTTCTTTCTGGCAAGATATTTTTTCTCACCAACAGGGGTTTATGTTGGAATATTTTTCTTATTTTAAGTGTTTTCGTACTTAATTGTCTCAGTAAGATATAAAAGCTTGATATTAAGAAAATATTACTTATTATGAATAAATATGTGCTAGAATCTAGAATATCAATATTTACCAATCAAACTTCAAGTCTAGAACTTATTTTATATGAGTACATTTTTCTTATTTCAAGCAAAAAAAGAGAAATCACATATACTTAATGAAATGTCTTCAGATAATTAAAATAGACTATGTCCAAATGGAATCCATTGTGTTATTGTCAATTTAAAAAAAAGAACTTATACCTGGTATAAGTTGGCAGAGTGTACTGGAAATTATAATTTAATATTTAAACGGTTGACATTTAACACAATTTCAGAGACAATATCAGTTTATATATCGAGATAATTATCGACATGTTTCCATCTTTATCTGACCTTCTTGATGTAAGATGTGGGACCTCTTACTGACATGTCATGAAATTTCTATTGATGTGTGATTTGAAATGGCTGATATTTCACACAATGAGATTAGAATCAACAACATTGATTAGCTCAATGTCATGATACATAATTAAACTTTTGGTTTATATTTCAAACTCTTACTTTATAAGTTACACAGACAGTTAGTGAAAACATAATTAACATTACATTTGACCAATTAAAAAAAATGCTTTTAAAACAGAAATGTGGGCTTAACAAGAATATGTTTAATGTCTGCTTAAAAGTTGTAAATTTTCAAAAGGTACTTAATCCGACAAATGAGCCTCATGGAACACATATTCTCATTTATTAACTATGACTATTCTTTTGTCGGGTTTGGAGGTACCTTTACCTTTATCAGGTTTAGTGAAAAGGTTGGGGTTGGAAGTCGGTGTAAAACCACACAAGTGGAGAGAGACAGGAGTCTGTGTGTCGGATTTAAAATTAATTAATAATCCGTGGACCTTATAAAACCTTTTGACCAGATGACGTTATCTCAGACGTCCCAAGCGCTCTGTGAAGATGACGTTTTGATCTCCTTATGAAAGAAAACGACGGATGGGCGGTTCTGCTCTAAATCCAGAATGTGGGGTCAAAACATTTCTGCTGTGAAAGTTGAGCAAAATAAGAACATTTCCTGAAATATGAATTGTCCCAGAAAGTATTGCAATAAACAATAATGTTGTTGTTTTGAAACCACTTTCAACCAGCATAATAATAATGGCATATTAATTTAAGTACACACTCTTGAAAAAACTTTAATTTCTAAAGAACATTTCACACAATTTATATATCCAAAATAAATACACAAAACAAAAATGATCAAGTTTCAATCATATTATTCATTCGGCTAAAGCAGGGAAAACGGGCAAAACTGGCAGTTTGGACTTTTTAAATAAAAGTGCAAACTAACCACTTTGCATTTTCATTTTTCAAAATGGTGGCTTTTCAACAATATTCAAGTGCAACATCTCTTTAAAGAATAATCAAACTACAAAAAAAAAATCAAGCATGCAAATGATAGTCATCATGCTTATTTCAGTTTATCATGCGATTAATTGATTTATTCTGTAACATCCTGTCTGTTCAGTAGGAACCGTCAATGGGAACACGGAGTTTACTGAAAAATGTGTGGAGTTGATGTAAAGATTGGGACAAAGTGTCCAGGCCTAGTAAGGTGTGGAACAGGTTGGTGACCCAGCAGCTGTTCAGCCGTGTGAAGTTATGCAAGGAGTCTCAGCTGCAGCGTTAATTAGTCATCAGCATTAATCTGTCCTGCTTTGTGAGTGATGCCTCAGGTTTTACTGGCTGTTGTCATTTCAGTTAATGGGAAAAGAAAGACGAAAAGTCTCCTTCTGTTTTGGTACATTTTCATTCTGAGTTGCGGCTGACGTGTGAATCTTATAAAGGACCCACAGTCACAGAAACGGTTGATGTTTTTTAACAGTGGCCCCTTATTGTTGTCTGAGCCGCTGCGCTTCATGCGGTCAGCTGTGTGGAGCCAGAAATGGTTTCCACAGGATTCCTTTTAGTCTTCTGGACTTGAACTGGGTTCAAGGCTCACTAATGGATCAGACACCAGAAAAGAAGCCATTTCATAATCCTCGTGTTACAAAATAGTCATTATACGCATTGCATCTATATTTAGACATTTGAAACGGCTCTCAATCTGTCTCATTATTTTCCAAATTTGACTTTTCTTTCTTTCATCTTTCTGAATTCCACTTTTTTCAATTTAACAACATTTATTAACTCTAAAAGTATGTAAAATAGTTGGAGGTCAACATTTACTGTTTCACTTTAACAGAACATCTACTATCATTTCTATTGACATTGTGCAAAACTATCAAAATGTTAAATTAAGAGAAAGTACTATTACTATCAACTATCAACATTTTAAGACCATTTTCAACCAATGAAATGATAATGGCAGCTTATTGCCAGTAAGCCCTCTCAAAGATCAATAAACTTTAATTTCCAAAGAACATTTAACACTGGAACTGGAAGACATTTTAAATATCCAAAATAAATGAAACAACCAAAGCAAAAACTGTGAAGTTTAAACAAAATTACTCTTCTAAACATATTAATTACGCTCATACTGGGAAAACAGGCAAATCTGCCAGCTGAGACTTTTGTAAAAAAAATAAATGTCCAAAGTAAACCACTTTGTACTTTTCATTTTTCAAAATGCGACTTTTGCTGAATTGTTTTTCCCTTGCTGTTTCATAAAACTTGCTGGCCCTGAACTTTACAGGACCAGCAAGTTTCCAAGTCTGTATTTTTATGTATTTCAGAGTTTCTGTGCTGAGAATCTGAATACAGGGATTAAATGTAATAATTTTGGTAATTTTGTTTGATTCTGCAGCAGCTTTAGAGTCTAGAACCAAAGAGAAGGTGGTGCATCTGCGAAGGGACAGTCCAAACTCTCAACTTTTGTTTGTAATGAGCCTCAAACTTAAACATGGCCTCCCTTCGGAAGGTCACGCAGATGAAGGCCCGGTAAACAGCTGCTGTCTGTCTGTCTGTCTGCGTCATCAGGTCAGCTGGACTTGGAGGGACTCTTCCTGGTTAACGGCAACGCGGAGCGAGTGGACTGGCTGCGTCGGCGCTACGACAGCGGCGAGGCGGTGCAGCTGGACAAGGAGGCTGATCTGGCATCAGCGGTCAGTTTGCTCCGCCTCTTCCTGCAGGAGCTTCCCGAACCCGTCATACCAACGGCTCTGCAGGGACACATCCTGCAGCTCTACCAAGGTGCGTTTCAGGGACGCCGCGTCCGATCAGATGGTTCACCTCTCGGTAACCTAACATCAAAAGTTATCAGTGTTGATCCTCACCACAGCACAACCTGTCCTATCGGCTAATTTGCACATGTGCTAATAGAAATACTTCCAAGGAGGGTATTTTTCTTTTTCTTCTTTTTTTTGTATGTCATTGCAATTATAAAAGTAATGTATGAGTTAGCAAGAATATCAAGAAATAAAGATAAAAACAGTTTGAGTGCATTTTGCTAGATTGCTGCTGCTAAATTTATGCTTTTACCCATGTATAAGAATCAAACATTAGGAAAAGATGGAGGATAATAAAGTTGAGTTTCCCAAAACCCAGTCTGGTAAAGCGTTAGGTAAACTCAGAGAAGATGTGATTATTATAAAAATAAAGGTGTTTTTTATCAGGTATCGAGTCCACCAGAAGGCACATTCAGCTAAGAGGGTCCAATATGCCTTCAACAAACAAAATCATTACATTAAAATAATTATAACATTGTCTAAGAATAAAGGTCCTATTAATTAATGTCAATAAATATGTGACACTTTTCTGGTGTACGTTTTAAGAATAACCGTGAACTGAGCCGACGATTCGCATCATTCAGTGAAATGTTAAAGTTTCCATTTGTGATGAATTATGAAAGAGCTGAAACTTAATCATCCTGAATTGTTTAATGCATCTTTAATCCTCATAAAGGTTCATTTGTGGAGATGTAACGGACCAAATCCTCCATTTTCAGATTTGCTCCGTTTCCATTTATGGCTCACCTCTGTGCAGTGTCCTTTTTGATGCTGCTTCTGGCCTAGATAATCTCCTCTAATCCTCTTTTTATTCATTTTGTCGTCATGCAGCTCATTGCTGGGGGTCATAAATCAGAGTGTGAATACTTTTTCCAGAACTCCTGCTAGTTTCTGCTGCGCAGTGAACATTTTCGGGGCTCTCTGGTCTCTCGAATGCAGATTACAGCAATGAGGAGGAGCTGTGCAGAAACCTGAAGTACCTACTGCAGCAACTGCCCCATGTGAACTACGGGCTGCTCCGCTTCCTGTGCCGCTTCCTGTCCAGCGTGGCTTCCCTCCAGCCGGACAGCTGGACCGTCGGGGCGCTGGCCGCCGTCTTTGGACCCGACATCTTCCAGTAAGAAGCCTCTGGCGCGCTAAGCCACAGCGGCCTGAATTTGGAAGCCCGACTGCAACGTCTCGTCTGCTTTCAGTCTGTCCGCCGAGCGGGAGGACATTCGGGACCAGGAGTCGGTTAGCAGAGTGCTGGCCGAGCTGCTGGACAACCAGGAGGGACTGTTCGACTCGGAGGACGATGACGTGTCCACCACCAACGACTACAGCTCCATCAACGAGCAGGTTGGGTTCTCCTCGCCTTCTGTGTCAGAATAACCACGATATGTCGGCACCAACTGCTTTGACACTTTCTCCAAGGGTCAAAACGATAGAGAAATATAAATGGTGTAGGTAAAAATCGGTTATTGACAAAAACATCATTATTAATAGCGGATATTGTTGAATCCCTGATAATTTATTCAAGAAGTTACATGAGGTTTTTGGTCTGATTGCTTCCTTTTGATTTTAGATTTCTTTAGAGAAAAAAAAAGAATTATGATTAAAATTAGTAATATTACAAGAATACATTTATAAGATATTGAGAATAAATCTGTATCAATGCGCCAGTAAAGTGGAATAATGCAAGACTAAAGTAACTTTAGGAGCAAAATTAGGAGAATAAAGTCGTAACAGTACAAGAATAAAGTGGTGAATTACCTGAAAAAAGTCTTAACACGGGAGACAATTATAATTATACCAGAAAAAAATCACACCAAACAACTTTATTCTTGTATTATGTCAGCTTTATTCTCCTAATTATTTTTATAGCCCGACCCTGATACCTGTTTACTCTTGTCATGTTTCCTGATACCTGTTTACTTTTGTCATATCTGAGTTTGTTTGAACAACCACAGAAGAACAATCCTGCCTAAACCACACACACACACACACACCCATGACCTAAAGCCAGCTAATAAATAAACCTGACAGTCGTGTTTTCCATGGAGGAGGACAGTAAACAGGTTCACAGAATCCCCTCAGGCTGGGATTCAAACCCACAACCTGTCTAATGCGCGCCAAACTCTGCATTCTTGGGTTTATCAGAAACCAGTCGGTTTAATTTTGATTGTTTACGGCACTGGTGACCAGGCTGAGTTCCTCATTAATCCGTAACCTGACACAGTAAATGTCACCAGAAATAACCTTCTCCTGTTTACGAAACACGTTTCTGTACCTGAGAACTAAAGGATCCGACCCTTCAGAGTTACTAATTACCCCCTCCGTCCTGAACGCACAAACGGTCAGGACGCCAAAACAACATCTTCTGGGAATGTAGACGAGCCTCGCCCACACACGCACGCACACACAGACTTACGCTGCTATCTAAGTGGGGACTTTCCATTGACTTCCATTCCTTTCTAAAGCCTAAACCTAACCTAAACCTTACCTTTATCCTTTTCCTAACCCTAACCATCACATACCTAACCAACCAAAACTCAATTCACACCGTAGTCCTAACTCTGACCCCTGACCCTAAAACAGGGTTTCTCCAAGTGGGGACCAGGCTTAGGTCCCCACTTGGCTACCATTGGTCCCCACATGGTAGTGTGTGTTAGGAAAATTGTCCCCACATGGTAGCATACACATGTACACACACACACACACACACACACACACACACACACACACTGCTGCAGCTTCCACTTCCTAGACGTTCATCACAGCCCCGTTAACGTTTAACTTTCCTCCCAGCCACAGTTTGATAATTTGCGCTGCTTTATGAATAAACGGCCTAAACGATGATCGGACCACTACAGTCGCTTACTGCTGAAATACGGTGAGGAACAAAAACAGTTTGATCTCCTTATTGTGGGTAAAGTTTCACCCTTTTTCTACTTTACTTTGTTTTAATATCCGTTTTATTCTAGGAAGAACTGCATTTGTCTGTTGTTCATTTAAACGTCCCAAATAAACGTCCTCCAGTGGCAGTTAAATGTTCAACTGAAAGGTTATTGATTTTTCACAATGTGTTCTTGCGTTATGTCACTATATTACTGGAAAATGGTCTGAAAACAACAATATCATTTATTGCAATAATTTATTATCTGTATTTCTTAGCTGGACAGCTTCACTCTATGGAACAAAACAATAGCACTCTGTATAACTACCGTTTAGTCATCAGCTGTTATGACTAATTAATTAATTGCATGATAAATTCAGCTGATATTTTGAGTATTTTTGGATTGAAACCACAGTAGTTGAATAGAAATGTGTTGTTTACCAGGTGAAGCTAAAACTGCCTCTTGATTTCTGACTAGAACAGATTTACAGACAAAGAAGGATTTTTCTTAACCCAAAATGCTAAATATATATATATATAGTAAAATTTTGGTTTAATTACAGCCAAAACATAAATGGCTCTTCCTGAGATCTTGTGTCTTGGAGTCCTTCTGGATAGAAGAGCAGAGCGCTCTGTAAGCGAACGTCTACGCTGATCCACGTGTCTTATGTAAGAGAAAAGTGGGAGGTTTGGAGGATATAGAGAGGAAGGCAGGGGAGGAATGTCCAGAGGACGAAGTCAGGAGCTTGTGATGACATAACCGTGCATCTCCCAGCTCCATCAGACCGACGGGGGTCTGCAGGGCAGCGACTCGGCTGAGGGGCTCCGGGTCGCCGGTCCCGTCAGGACCTTCTGCTCACACCACTTCCAAACCTTTACAAACCTGCCTGGTTTTCATTTCACATTACATGAAATTAAGATTTTTGTCATTTTGAGCTAAAATTGTCGGTTTGATTTCCTTCCATAAGGACTTAGAGAGCAGATTTCCTCTGTTAAGTCTGTTTTTATTTAAAAATAGTCATGCTTTTTAGCAGTTTAATGATACAAAAATGCATGATATGTTTCAGTAAGCGATAAATTAATTAAAATGAGCTCAATAATTTGATTCTGCACCAAAAACTGCATGATAAAAATCTTCGGTCTCTACTGGCTCTTTTCTTCAAGGACAGTTTTGTTCAGATTCTTCACAGCTCATTTTATTTGTTGTTTCTGTAGCTTTCTATATTTATTCTGGATTTTAAATGTCTCCCAGTTCCAGTGTTAATGTTTGTTAGATTTAAAGGTTATTGATCTTTGAGAAGGACTTCTTGCACTATTATTCCATTATTACTTGAAAATGATCTCAAATCAACATTATTTTTATAACTTTTGGGACAACTGGATGATCGATTCACTCTCAAATGAAGGCCAAATAAATCCTTTTTACAGAGAGTTAAAAAACCAGTTTCTACCTGTAAAACAAAGTGCAGTAAATCCTGAGTTCTCCCCAACTTTATTACTGTTAACAAATTAACAAAATCTAGTGAAAAACATTCCTGCTAATTGAAATAAGAGACTTTGCAAAAAACTAAGTGAAACTGATACCTTAACAAAATTTATAGGGAAAATGTTTAACTTTAGTTTTTGTGTCTGTTACTTTGAAGTTCTGTTTTTCCTGGCTGTGCCGCGTTCTGCCAGCAGATGGCGCTGTGTGAGTCAAGTCGTCTTTGTTAAAGCTGGTCATCATGTCCGCTAACATCAGGAGCGTTTAACAAAATAAAATCTGAACCTCCTCAGGGGTGGAAATTGCTTCCCCTCTGCCTCTAGTTGCATCAGTTCATGACAAAACATGGTGGCGCTAGAGAGCTGATGATGATCGATGTGGAGTAAAATAACAAAACGCGTCGCTTCGGTTTAGGATGTCTGTAAGGAAAAAAATTAGTGTCAAAACTGAAATCGGTGAAGAGGAAATACTTTGACGCTCGTCCTACCTTCAATTATCTCTGACGTATCTGCCGGTCAGCTGGCTGAAAGAAGCACACAATGCACGCTTAGGAAAAACTTCAAGATTTCCTGTTTTTATTATTTATCAGATGTTATCTAAACAGCAAATTCAACAATTAAATTCTTAAATGGTTGTTTTTTTTAAATATTGTGCTACAGTAAACCTTGTATTTTTATCTTTCCTCCCCATAAATGGAGAAATTCTCCCTCTGCCTAAAATGTTGGACGTTTATTACGACAGCAGCGTATCAAACTCTGTTGGTGTTTCCCAGCTGAGTGAAATCCACCATGGAAAAACGCCTGAGAGAGAACCGGTTCGGTTTGGACGGCGCCGGCCGCCGTTGTTCTCTGTTCTTGGCCAAGTTAGTGATGTCAGCGCCGCCAAACGAGGGCCAAGATCCCGACCTTTTGTTCCAGCCGCTCTCTGGCTCGTCGTTTAGCCCACTCAGGCAGATGCAGCGGGAACACGGCGCTTCTTGTGTGTCAAACCTAAAGCCTGGTGTTTGGGCTCTGAAAACCCAACACACACACAACAGTCAGCGTCTGATTTTAACCGGATTTGTGAGTGAATGTCGCTGAGATTTCCCAGAGCCGTAAGTGAAGGGGGATCATATTTTCCTCCACATGAACGAACTTGCAAGGTCATCCTGACGGACGGGGATTTAGCCGCTCCTATCCTCTAATGTCGTTACGTCAGGCCTTCTAATGACTTACTCAGCTCAGCTGCCGGCGCCGGTTTAGGCTAACGCCGTTAGCCACGGAGCGCTTACACAACCGGACTTCGTTGTTCATTATGTCAGGAGAACAAGGACATGCTTCTGTTTAAAGAAGCAGTTTTTTTTTCCAGAACGGCAGGAATCCAGGCTTGTTCTGCCGTCGCTCCGCCCCTCATCCATTCACCTCACCGACTCTGAAGTGGCTCCTGCTTACATTTAATTATATGACGGAGGATTAAACACAGTTTAAGAGCAAGTGGAGCAGAAACTTTGAGCAGCTGCAGCCTGAAATATTATTTATATAACACAAAACATTTAATGTTTGCCTCCTGCTGATTGGTTATTTATTGTGTAGGTTAAAGTAATGGTCTGTTTTATGTGCTCTAATTGGTGAATAGAAATGTTTTATTCATATTGGACATAAATGAGTCTGAATAAAACTCAACTAAGTGTTTCATAATTGTAAGAATAATATTGGAGACAATAATCTGATTTATCGGCCTCCAAATTGTCCCTAGGTGTGAGTGTGTGTGTGTGCATGGTTGTGTGTCTCTGTGTTGCCCTGTGACAGACTGGCCACCCGTCCAGGTGACCCGTCCAGGTGACCCGTCCAGGTGACCCCGCCTCTCGCCCAGAACGTGAGCTGGAGAGGCAGCAGCTCCTCCCGACCCCATTAGGGACCAGGGTGATAGAAATGGATGGATGGAATCTGATTTATCTCAAATTCAGCTTACAATAAAACTTTGAGAAGAGTAATAATAATAACAACAACATTGGAAAAATACCTGAGTGTGATTCATCTGGAAAAAAAAGTATTTGGTGCAAAACCAAAAAAATAAGCTTTAGAAAAATGGACAGATCGGTTATATTTGTGTCTGTACTTTGACTAGACCATTGCTTGATCGAAATCGTCCCATAACATCCCTGGATGGATCCCAGTTTGATGTCTTCTGAAGGCTTGTCCTGGATTTAGCTCCAGCATCCCACAGCATGATGCTGCCACCACCATAAGAGTCTTGACTCACATATTACCTGTTTTCTTTCTGCTTAATTCTCTACTTCGTGTTTCTGTTCGGAATAAAATACTCTGAATGTGAAAAAGTTAAGAGGTGTGAATGCTTTTGTTTGAAATCTGAACAAAAACTTACTACATCTTGAATGTCTTCATCTCAATGTCTTTTTCACATCAACTAAATCTCAGATCCTGATTCTGTTTCTGGGTGAATAAAACCCTCTTGACTCGAGTTTTAATGAGAGTCGATCCAGATCAGCCCAGCAGCTCTGAGTGAATGTTTAGTGGAAGAAGACGCAGACGTCTTTATTCGACGTCTCACACGCTCGCAGCCCGTCCTCAGTTTCATGACTCATCCGATCCGCTCGTGTGTCCATGCAAGAATCCCCCGACAGCCAATCAGAGGCTTCTAAAGCACGGTCGTTTCCATAGCGACGCGATGGAGGTGCTGCTGTGAAGGAGAGAAATGGACACACCGATGTGGCCAGTTTAACCTTTAACCCCGTCTTTCTTCTCCGTTTGGATCAAACCAACTCGGAAGCTTCTGTTGGACACGCAGAGCGACGATGACTCGGCGAAGTCGATGTAGAAACTGTTCAAACAGAAGAAGAGTCGCTGCTTCTGGGTCCTCAGATTCTGGTAGCTTCATTACCAGCCTTTCCTGTCAACTCAGACTGGAAACTGAGACGGACGTCAACTCCCTCTCTGCAACTGGAGGTGAAGATCACAACCTCAAGCCTTCCTCGCACTGGTTGGCACCGCTAACTAGAAGTTAGCTATGCTAACCCTGAAGCACTAATCATAAACTATAGTCCTGCTAGCACGAAATCGCTTTACCAACATAGTGTTCCGCAGAAGCTAATGTTAAAGCAATTTACCAACATTAAATTTAGCAGAAGCTAACAAAGTGCTATTTCAATATATTTAATGGAAGCGAACGTTCAAGCTCCATACCAGCATAACACTGACAACAGTCATTCACCCATTCATGCACACGTTCATAATGGTGGCATGCTACTGGGCAGTAGCCACAGCTGCCCTAACAATAAAGGGCTATCCCAACCCGGTATCTAGCATAAGCTAACAATAAGGTGCTAAACCAACATGGCATTTAGCTAAGCTAACAAAAAGGTGCTAAACCAACATGGCATTTAGCCTAAGCTAACAAAAGGTGCTAAACCACATGGTATTTACCCTAAGATAACCAATAAGGTGCTAAACCAACATGGTATCTAGCATAAGCTAACAAGGTGCTAAACCAACATGGTATTTAGTAAAGCTAACAAACATAAGGTGCTAAACCATCATGGTATTTAGCATAAGCTAAACAAAGCGCTAAACCACATGGTATCTTTGCATAAGCTAACAATAAGGTGCTATGCCAACATGGTATCTAGCATAAGCTAACAATAAGGTGCTATGCCAACATGGTATCTAGCATAAGCTAACAAAAGGTGCTAAACCAATATGGTATCTAGCATAAGCTAACAAAAAGGTGCTAAACCAATATGGTATCTAGCATAAGCTAACAAAAAGGTTCTAAACCAATATGGTGTCTAGCATAAGCTAACAAAAAGGTGCTAAACCAAAATGGTGTCTAGCATAAGCTAACAAAAAGGTTCTAAACCAAAATGGTGTCTAGCATAAGCTAACAAAAAGGTGCTAAACCAAAATGGTGTCTAGCATAGGCTAACAAAAAGGTGCTATACTAACATGGTATTTAGCATAAACTATCAATAAAGCGCTATACCAACATGGTATTTACTGAAAGCTAAGGTGCTATACCAAAATATTTTGCAGAAGCTAGCATTAGCTTCCATGTTGACACCCACCCATTTGACAGGAGAGAATGTGAGAAGACCTTCTAAACAATTCATGTAAATTTACATGTCTGTTTATTTAACTACCTTAGTTCCTTTTGAAGGTCATAGAAAGGTTAGCAGGTTGTTTAACCAGATCATCATGTTTTTCACAGATGCAGAACCCAAAGAAAGATAATCATATCTCGTGGTTAAATAAGGTGATATTATTTAACCCCAGCTTGCGTTGTTATGGTGGAGCAGGACTTTTAAAATGATTTTCAGAACATTGCTAAGCCAACTTGAAAGTGATATCTGACAGAACCCGGCTGTCACCACCTCAGACCAACACCTTCCTGACTCCCCATCAGCTGTCCTCTTGAAATTAATCCTTAATTTAGTTTGTCTCTGTCACGTTGCTGCACTGTTACAGGAGACCATCTATATTTAAATGACTGGTAGAACAAACAGACATGTTGTCTTACAGAAGTATTGACGCTTCTATTAAAAACATCTGCTTTTATTTTTGAAATACCAAATGTTGCAATTAAGAGTGGGAAGAAATGTTAGCATTTTCAGATAAGGGTGTTTTTTCTCTTCCTTTTTTGCTACCAATTTTTTATTTCCCACAATTTCTTTACATCTGCACCTCAAAACGTCCTGACGAATCTCATTGTCTTTGCATTTATGTTGTCTTACAGTGAAATCCTTTGCTTTGGTTGGATTTGGTCTCGAGTCTTTTCTCTCGTTTCTCCTCCTCAGATCACAGAGTTGTTGGACGACGAGAAGTGCGAAGCAGAATGTGAAGAACTGCCGCAGGATGGGGAGGAAGGACCCGCCGCCTCCGACTCACACAGCCACACCGATGACCACCCCACAGCCAGGTGAGCCCAGCATCAGGCCCTGAGGGACGCCACACGTCAGTGAAGCGTCAGAACAGAGCGCGCTTCATCCTGTAAAGCTGTTTTTGCTCATTGAAACCTCAAATCGCAGCTTTAAACAACAAACAAACCGTACGAACCTGACCTTCATCTCTGTAAAATAATAACTTTATTGGCTGTTATTAATTTCATATTCTTTGAGATTTTCATCATTAACCGAAAGTTAGTTCATATTAACCTTTTGTATGTTGTTTAATATCAGATGTTTTATTTTGAGATACTTGTTTATTTCCTTACACTGCAAAAAGTCCCTTTTCAAAAACGAGGAGAAAAGTACAAAATAGGGTATAATTTTCTTAAAATGAGAAAAATTATCTGCCAACAGAACAAGAAAATTTATCTTATCAGGATTTTCTAAAACAAGAAAAAATATCTAACCAAGATGAACCTACAAATATCTTAATTTGTGTATTTTTACTTTAGAAAAAGCCAATTTTACTTATTTTAAGAAAAATAATCTCAAGTAAAGAAAATGTTACTTGACATTGAATTTCTTGAAATCAGCATATATATGCTTAAAACTAGCATATTTCTATTGTTGCATAGGATGAAAAAATATATTTTGTTATTGCTTTACTCAAGGTTCTTATGCTAAATCTTGGGATGTCAATGAAGCTCTTTAGGTTCTGAGGAAATATTACATTTCTGTCTCCATGCCAATGCAGTAAAGCTAAAAAGATTTCCATGTCAGACCCGGAGATGCAAATATTTGGATATAAGTCGATTTTAAACGTTTAGAGTCTGTACGAGAAGTTGTAGCGCTCATATTTGACCTGTAGATGGTGACGATATTGACATTTAGCAACACTTTATTTAAAATCATTCAAGTCTTAAATTTAAAAACATCTCTTTACCTTATCTAAGCTTTTTTTCACCAAAATCCTAGTTTTCTTTTAGTTGAGAGATGGAAAAGCAGCAGGAAGTTGAACATGTTCACCGAGTTGTCTGATGAATCGAACAGATGTCTGGATTCAGTCTGCAGCAGTTCAGACGTTACGTCAGCCGGCAGGTTGTCCAACAACACCGGAGGACTGACTTTCTTTCACCAGGCGGTAAAAAACGAGCTGCAGGTGGATGGAAATAAATGTGACCCGTTGAAGTTCTCAGAACTGACGCCGCCGTTCTGAGCTCACGCTGACGGCCGGCCGTCGGTCCAGCAGGAACACGAGTGAGTCAGCAGCACTACAGTTGGGCCCTAATTTATAAAAATTCAGATTTAGCCTGAGGTTTCTGACAGGAAGAGAGGCGAGCGTCTCTCTAGGGCTTCCAGAATAACCGCCGTCTCGAAATAATCAATACTTTAAAAATATTTGTTAAAATTCTTACTTATTTGTGTCAGAAATCGATAGAAGTAGATTTATTTTAATACAGCTGCCTTCCATTTCGACACAAAAAGCTTTAAACTCTGCTTACATGGAGAGAAACCCTCATTAGCCTGCTGTTAGCATGGCAGGAAGTACTGAGGCAGACACACAGGAGATGCTGCATGCTAGCTGTGCTAATGCTACTAGCTAACGCTACAACCTAAAATTTATGTCTGCTTTGAAGTACATTTCATTTCAGTCAGAATGATGCCCCATAATAACTGAATCAAACATTAACCCTTCTGTAAAAGATTAAATATTTCCATCCATCCATTTTCCTACACCCTTGTCCCTTAATGGGGTCGGGAGGTGCTGGTGCCTATCTCCAGCTAGCGTTCCGGGCGAGAGGCGGGGTCAGGGGTCACCTGGACAGGTCGCCAGTCTGTCGCAGGGCAACACAGAGACACACACAGGACAAACAACCATGCACACCTAGGGACAATTTAGACAGACCAATTAACCTAACAGTCATGTTTTTGGACTGTGGGAGGAAACCGGAGTACCCGGAGAAAACCCACCATGCACAGGGAGAACATGCACAGGGAGAACATGCAGAAAGGCCGGGGCCAGGAATCGAACCCAGAACCTTCTTGCTGCAAGGCAACAGCTCTACCAACTGCGCCACTGTGCAGCCAAGATTAAATATTTATTTAAAATAACTTAATTCTCTAATGATCTGGTATTTTTTAGTATCTAAATTAGTTTGAAATGTTGGTGTGACGACAGAAAGTCCAACAAGTTCTGGAGTCTTTTTCCCTGAAGTTGTCGTTGAGTCTTGGCCTGGCTGACCGTCATCTCAGATGAAGTCCACTGACTCAACATGTTGTTTGTTGACTGTTTGACGGACAGGAGCGGCTGTCCTGTTCATCGCCTGCAGTAATAGCCTCTGACAGCTAACACTCGCGTTAGCGCCTGAGGGCCTACGCTCCTTTTACATCTATTTATAAGCGCTGATGGTATTTCTTCTCTGGTGACCGGCCTGGAAGAGTCGCTGTCTGTGGGAAGTATTGTTGAGGAAGAATCCCTAAACTCCCAGTGAGGAAGAGGACGGCTGAAGCTAGCCATCAGTGTATTGATTTGCAGGGTGAGCGGAGGAGGCAGTAAACCGTCTCACCAGGCAGATATTACCCATCATGCAGCTCGTAAAGCGTCTTGATCTGGGATAATCTGCACCTTGTTTTTATGTGGGTGTTAGTTTATCGTCCTCTCAGGCCTTTTACTGAGACTCTGGACTAAACAGGAACAAACCCAGGCTGGCGTCCCAGACACCTTCAGGATTCACACATCCTCGTTATTCCTGTCAAAGCAGCAACAGTCGGGTCTCTAAACAAGATGGAGCTCAGAAAAGATGAAGTTTTTGTAGCTTATGACCCTCATTAGTTATGAGTTATGGCCATTTATAGTTTATGGAAACTATAAAACGGATTGAGGGGGAATCTTTTCGATTCAAAGCGATTACTCATGATGATTTCTGCTTCAGCCTCTCGGTGTTTAAATGATCCTCCTGATCTGTTCCAGTCTGGACGACAAATGGAGACATTAAAGAGTCTTCTCCACTCCCTGCCTGCGTCCTCCATTTTGTTTCTATGGAGTGGTCCCAGAGAGAGCGCCACCTTTCTGCAGACAGCGTCCTCCATCTTTTTAGACAGTTTTTGTGGTTATTTAGTAGAGAATCGGGGGGAAAAAATGCAGATAAACTCTCCATATTTATTCAGAAACTAGCCCAGTGTTTCTCAACCTTTTTTGGCCCAGCGCCCCCCCAGCCCTTATCCAGGTCCCTCACCGCCCCCCACCAAAGAATTTGCAGGCTGTTTGCATTAATTTTACTATCACTATTGTAGATGTTTTGATTTTTATGCTTGTTTCTGTATTTATCATCAAATGCAATTTCCCAGAGAACAAAAAAGTCATGGGAATAGAAATTATTTTCACAGGCGTCTACGATAAATGCAATAAACATTCAAGTTAAAATTGGTAGACCTAACAGCAGCCAATCAGAGTGGAAAAAATATTCTTATTCTTTGTCATTTTCTAGTTGCTAAATATTCCACAAAATGACCAGATAAAAGATGTTAAACATGCCAGTTTAAACTTTGATCTTTACTGTTGTGGTCTGTAAGATGTATATTTATTCTCAGTATTAGATGTATTCAACCAAACGCCCCCCACAGGCATCCCAGTGCCCCCCTTATGTAAAAATGTCCTCTAGAGCCCCCTGCCGTCCTCTGAACGCCCCCTGGGGGCAGTACCGCCCACGTTGAGAACCGCTAAACTAGACGGTGGAAGCAGAGGGAAAGATGTGCCTTAACTCTGCCCGTTAGCAATCTTCCTAAAGTTATCAGTCTTCTTACCTCTGCCCGTTCGCAGTCTTCCCAAAGTTCTCGGTCTTCTTACCTCTGCCCGTTAGCGGTCTTCCTAAAGTTATCAGTCTTCTTACCTCTGCCCGTTCGCAGTCTTCCCAAAGTTCTCGGTCTTCTTACCTCTGCCCGTTAGCGGTCTTCCTAAAGTTATCAGTCTTCTTACCTCTGCCCGTTACGAGTCTTCCCTAAAGTTCTGGTCTTCTTACCTCTGCCCGTTCGCGTCTTCCAAAGTTCTCAGTCTTCTTACCTCTGCCGTTAGCGATCTTCCTAAAGTTCTTGGTCTTCTTACCTCTGCCCGTTCGCAGTCTTCCCAAAGTTCTCGTCTTCTTACCTCTGCCCGTTAGCGGTCTTCCTAAAGTTATCAGTCTTCTTACCTCTGCCCGTTAGCGTCTTCCCAAAGTTCTCGGTCTTCTTACCTCTGCCCTTCGCGGTCTTCCCAACGTTCTCGGTCTTCTTACCTCTGCCCGTTAGCGATCTTCCTAAAGTTATCAGTCTTCTTACCTCTGCCGTTCGCGGTCTTCCCAAAGTTCTGGTCTTCTTACCTCTGCCCGTTCGCGGTCTTCCCAAATTCTCGTCTTCTTACCTCTGCCCGTTAGCGGTCTTCCCAAAGTTCTCGGTCTTCTTACCTCTGCCCGTTAGCGGTCTTCCCAAAGTTCTCGGTCTTCTTACCTCTGCCCTTGCGTCTTCCAAAGTTCTCTTCTTACCTCTGCCCTTAGCGGTCTTCCAAAGTTCTCGTCTTCTTACTCTGCCTTCTCTTCCACTTCTTGTCTTCTTACTCTGCCGTTAGCGTCTTCAAAGTTTCGCTTCTACTCGCGTTGCGGTCTTCCCAAATTCTCGTCTTCTTACTCTGCCGTTAGCGTCTTCCCAAATTCTGGTCTTCTACCTCTGCCCGTTAGCGGTCTTCCCAAAGTTCTCGGTCTTCTTACCTCTGCCCGTTAGCGGTTTCCCAAAGTTCTCGGTCTTCTTACCTCTGCCCGTTAGCGGTCTTCCCAAAGTTCTCGGTCTTCTTACCTCTGCCCGTTAGCGGTCTTCCCAAAGTTCTCGGTCTTCTTACCTCTGCCCGTTAGCGGTCTTCCCAAAGTTCTCGGTCTTCTTACCTCTGCCCGTTAGCGGTCTTCCCAAGTCATCGTCTTCGTACCTCTGCCGTTAGCGGCTTCAACATTTTGTCTCTACCGCTCCGTTCGCGGTCTTCCTAAAGTTCTCGGTCTTTACGATCTTTATTTTCTGAACCTTGAGGTTCTCCTTCAACAGAGACGTGGTCATTGAATCTCTCTGTCCTTTTTATAACTTCGTCTTTGCTGTGGAACTTTCCGCTTATGTCCCAGTACCGTCTCCGTGGCGACGTCGGAACATCCAGTGTCTCAGTTACAAAATGGAGGCTGACTGGCAGCGGTTTTCTTTTTAAATCGATTTTGAATTGTCGTAAATGAAAATTGTGATTCATCTGTAAAATAGATTTAATTTTTGTCTCATTCCTACTAAAAATTAGATTAACAAAAAGCCAAACTACCTCAATTTATATAATGTTATTCTGAAGGAGGCCATATTGTAGCACATCAGGTCCATGAAATCTTTACATTTTACCAAAATTAAGCTTTTATTTCACAAAATGTCATCAAAGTTTCGTAAATTGTCAGTTATGGTGTTGACGCATCATGGTTGTGACAAACAACTTAGAAGAAAAAACTAAAGAATAACATAAGCTAACCAGAGCTAACTAGCCTCTTAGCAAAGGAAGAAACAGGAAGTGGTCATGGGGTCCTCAGAAGTTCTGGTGCCCCCCAATAATGCCTGATATATTTTTACATTTTTTTCATTTCTGACGGTGTTGACAAAAAATAGGGACAAATTTCAATGGAGTTGGAAAATGTATAAAAATGATTTTTAATTCAATTTATTGATACCTTTATAACTATTTATATGACTACTTATTCTTAATTATCATAATATATAATTTTAGTATTTTTTTAAATTGTTTTAAACTATTATAATGTATTGAGTTCTGCTCCTGGACAAAGGCTTTTACAGGCATCATCCACCGACTACAATGTTTAAAATAAAAAAATATTCAGCAAATACCTGGAAAATATACATTGTCTCACATGACACAGGTTAGTTTAGTCAGATATTTGAAAAAAAATTATTTTGTGTATATTTTATTAAAATTTTGTGCTTTATCCATACAACCTGATTTATCCCTATTCTCAAGAATCACTGAAATACATTTAAAAAAATGCAATAAGAGCAAATTAAAATATCCATATAACACACAGTGCAACCATTTATCACCACAGTTTGTTTGGGCTTATCTCAATTTATTAATGAGGCCGATATTAACTCCTTATAAATAATTGCAGCTGTTTGGACATTTCTGTTCATCACTTTATTAATGCTAGTTTCTGCTGTTGATTAAAAATCCTTGAAAGGATCGCAGCACAAATGAGACGATAGCCGACAGGTCGATGTGTTGGAGGCCAAACGTTTCCTGTTGGATGTGATGCTAAATGGGTTGGCATCTGCCTTCTGCTGCTTTGGCCCAGTTTGGAGGGAAGACCACACTTTGGTTTCCGCTGCGGCTGAAAACGTCAGATGAAATGATGTTACGACAGCAAATAGTCTTTGTTTTAATGGAAAGCTCACATTAAATGTTGTTCTAAACGTTTTAGAGGTTTAATAATAAAGTGTCTGTAACCTGACTGAGTCATTTTATGCTCTTTCATGTAAAGATGACAGTGTAGTAATCAGTTCAAGCATCCAGAGAGCATCTTCATGTCACTGGGTCCAGGCGCCACCTGATAGCTTAGCCGACCTATCTGACCCAGATAGCAGCACATCTGAACCGGACCGCCGGTTCTGGTTCAGGTCGGTTCTAGGGCTGTGGTGATACAATAATCTCACGATACGATACACGATATTCTGCCCACGATACGATATATATTGCAATGTTCAGCAAACGATACAATTCAATACACTTTTGCGATTTTCTGAAAGATTTTAGAGGGACAGAGTGATTTTGGTGACATTTTGTGACTGTTATAAAGTTGGACTGAATTAATTTAACTGAAAACTGATTAAAAGCACCAACTACACAATACCTGGTTCTGGTTGGACACAGACTTAAAGTGTACAGCTGGACAAAATGAATCAAAGAAGTGGAGAGAAAACATGTTTCTTTTAGTTGAAACAGTCCAAACTGTAGCTTCATGCATTAGTAAAGTAAATAAAGTGAACCAAGTAGCTGCTCTGAATAGTTTGATACCTTTTTAACCTGAACATCTGAAGGAATCACTCTAAGCCTGATGACCTGGTGAAGCAAGCAGTGAGTGAACAAGGGGACAGTTGGACGTTACGATACTTGCAGATGGATATCGATTTTTTTCTAGGAAATAAAATATCGATATATATCGCGATATCAATATTATTATACAGCCCTTAGTCGGTTCTGGTTCAGGCTTTTAGTTAGCAGCCAGATCCTGAAATCACCTCAGAGAAACGAGTCTGCAGGCTGACCTCAGCTCAAAATCACAACAGCTAAAAGCTTTGCTGGAGACGGAGGGAAGTTCAAATTCTTCTGCATTATTACGTTATTACATTCTGTGGTTGTGATTATTTTAGTATTAAATCTAATTGGTTTTAATCACTTTGGTGATTTGATTACATTTTCCCAAATGAGCTTCATGATTCTCACATTTATTCGCTTTGTTTTGGTTTTTACCTTTTATTTAGATGCGAATAAAAGCGATTAAATGGCTCCATAAATGCTGGATTGGAGGAATCCCGGAGCACAAGGTTCAACATAAATCATTTTGTGCTCCTTTAGTAAACTATTTTCTTGCACATTTCTCCTAATATTAATGATTCAGTGTCTCTTGGTGGCCAGAAAGGAGATGTTACTGTAAAAAAAAACTATAGCTACTCATTTTTTACTAATTTATCTTCCTGCTGGGTTTTTGTGATTATTGCTGCCTCTATTTAAGGTTTGTTCTTTTGTTGTTTGTTTGCTAGTTTTAAAAAATTGCTTTCAAAGTTGCAAATTGTGTTATTTGCTTTTGCCAGCACATGGTTTTATAGAAAAGTTGAAATTGCTGCACATAACCTCAACAGAACTATAACATAGCTAACTTTTAAGGTTCAAATAATGTTTTTAAGTAACTTGTTGAAGTAGAACGTTTAATACAAATAAAGTAATAAATACTTGAGGAGTTTCTAAAGTGCAAAAGAAGAATTCAAGCCGACATTAACTGTCTAATCAGCAGCTGAGCCTCGTTTTTGAGCTGCACACGATGTGCTGAATATTCCCATTAGTCTGTATTTAATAGATTTTTTTTTCTTCTGGATTTTTTGATGAGTCATATAATTAAACTGTGACTCATGTCTGAACCCAAATCGCTCTAAAAATAAAAACCCCGTAGATTTAAGCTGGAGAAGAGTCAGATTTACTGAACAATGTGTTCTTTAAATGATTATTTTGTCTTCCTTCCTTGATCTCTTGTTGCTGTGTCTGTCTCTGTCTGCTCTGTATTTTATTAAATCTCTTAATGCATTTGATAAGCAGTCGCCGGTTAGAGGATGAAGCGGTTTGGTTCTGGTTTAATGTGTGTTTCGGAGCGGATCTACACCGCCCAGCGCTGCAGAAACTGCTGACAGGAAGCCCCTCCCCCTCAGCTCCATGCCTCCTCCCTATTGGCTGCTGGCTCCGGCCTCCGCCGTCCCATTGGCCGTCCTCAGGTTGTTGCATGGTTACATCAGGAGCTCGTATATTTGAGCAGAGCTCCGGCTGTTTACTGCAGCACTTTTCAGAGAGCAGACTGAGGCGACCTCTCTCTCTCTCACACACACACACACTCGGGCCACATTATGCACCCAGGTGATGCTGTGGCTCTGCTGCTGGACCTGCTGGTTCTGACTCTGGCGCCGCAAAGCGCTCGGCTGGGATAACCGGACAGAAGAAACCAGAAGCCGGATCGGGTTCGACTCCAGAAGGATAAAAACAGACGATTTTTTTCTGAGCCGGTCAGCAAAAAAAAAAAAAAAAAAAAGGGGACAAAGAAACGTTGAGAAACAAGCCGAGTCTTGACATTGACACACCTACAGGGTGGACCCGGTTCTGGCATAAAAGGGCAGATCAGCCTGAGAGGAAACCCGGCTGGAAACATGAGGATGGCCTGTGACGTCCTGCTGCAGAGGTAAACAGCAGCTTTACGTAACTCCTTGGGTTGGATGCATGGCTGGATGAAAGTCGGTTTGTTGATTCATCCGGATGAAAAGGAATTTGAAGTGATCCGGTTGTGGTTGTTGCTCTTGTGAGGCCTTTCTTCACTCAGCAGCTCCGTGTTATGTAAAAATCTGAGATGCGTCGTTTATTATTGAACATTTTCATGTTAGACAATCTGTGAATAAATATCTAATTGGCTCCAGAATCTAAGCTAAATCATCTCCAGCATGAAGCAGAAAGTTTCTTACATTCTTGGTTTGGATTCTGTTTATATAATTTCCTCCTTCAAATCCAGCTTGTGGATTGTTTAGATGAATGTTTTCCTTGTTTCTGGGACAAACTTCAAGGTTTGTGTCTGTTTATGGAAACGGTAAGTTCTGCTGATGATAACAGTGTTTGAGTTTTTGTCAACTGCAGGAGTTTAGGAGAGAAAAGGAAAGACATTTTGTTAAATGCGGTTTGAAGGAGGTTTGGATGAGCAGACAGGATAACCGAGCCGAGTTTTAGGCTCCAGGAGCTGCTGGGTAAACGTTGGCGTCACGTTTGTTGGGTTGAATGGAGACGGGGGCCGAGAAAACGAGCCGAGAAAACGAGCCGGTGTGTTTCCTGGGCTGCAGCCGCGTTTCTGGGTGAAGTGCGTCGTCTGCAGCAGTCGGTTCCCGTCTGGCCAGACCTCAGCAGGCGGATGATGTGCTGACAGCAGCACTTCTGCAGAATCACAAATTAAACTTCCTGCTACTGCGCACACACACACAGTCACACAGAGACACACACAAACACACGCATGGGCACACACAGATACAGACACAGTCACACAAACACACACAGCGACTCAGACACACACGCACAGACACACACCCACAGATACACACACACACATGCGCACACAGAGACGCAGATACTTTCACACATACACACACACACACCGAGACACAGAGACACACACACACAGAGACACACACACACAGAGACACACACACACACAGAGACACACACACACAGAGACACACACACACACCGAGACACACACACACCGAGACACACACACACAGAGACACACACACACAGAGACACACACACACACCGAGACACACACACACACCGAGACACACACACACCGAGACACACACACACCGAGACACACACACACAGAGACACACTCTGCGCTCCCTTGGCATTCATACTGTCTCCAGACAGATGGTTTAAACCAGAGGCCTCCAAACGTTTTGGCTTGATGGAAAATGTAACATTTTACTAATAACTTGCAAAAACCGGTTTTGTTGCCTTTTTAAATTTTCTCTGTTTAATAATAAACTAAATCATTTAAATTTTATAATAAATGAGAATCTATTTTTATACCACATGTATTTTAAGAAGACTGTAAAAATGATTTAGAGAATATTTCCCTGGTTTGAACTCAGAGGACCTCCCAAAGTGCTTCAGACGCCCCCCGGTGGCCTCCGGGCCACACATTGGCCCCTCAACATAAACATAATACATATCCTGATTAGTAATCTGGTGATTACTCATCCAGCTACCTGATCGGTTTGTCGCTGTTGGTTAGAAACCTGTTGAGATGAAACTTAAAACAATCTGTTGATGGTAAAAATGGCTAAAGTAGAGAAAGTTGATCCATTAGAAGCTTTTGAATGAAAACCTGATCCAGTAGCTAGTAAAAGCAGATTATCTTCCTGTTGGGTTCCTTTCAGAGCATTGAGGTGTGATTCTTTAAGATGCCACAGGATCTTATCTCTAATCTGACTGCTTGGCATTCCTCTGAAGGGCGGCTCAATGTTTGCTAAGGCGCGGTTAGTAGTTTTAGGTCAGGAACCTCTGCTGATCTTTAGAGAGCTCAAAGTCTGCTGGACATGCAGACTGCTAGCCATAATGAGCCCTGAAGGGGCATTTACCCCCAAATTACCGTAGGGATGTGGCAACACCTGGATGTGACCAACTAGATCAGGGGTGGGCAGCTCCAGGCCTGGAGGGCCAGACTACTGCAGCTTTTAGATGTCTCCACTTCAACACACCTGAGTCAATTAATGAGGTTTTTTAGCAGGACTCAGGAGAACCTGGAGGAGGTTCAGCTGTTGGATCCAGGTGTGTTGGACCTGGAGGAGGTTCAGCTGTTGGATCCAGGTATGTTGGACCTGGAGGAGGTTCAGCTGTTGGATCCAGGTGTGTTGGACCTGGAGGAGGTTCAGCTGTTGGATCCAGGTGTGTTGGACCTGGAGGAGGTTCAGCTGTTGGATCCAGGTGTGTTGGACCTGGAAGACATTAAGAGCTGCAGGACCAGGACTGCCCACCCCTGAACTAGATGGACGGAAATGATCCGGGCTGAAGCTTAAACCAAACTGAGAACTGCTGGAAAACCGCCGAGGAAGAAGCGGCCCTGGACCGGACATGACGCATTTATAAGGCTTGTCATAACACGGACGGTATACCGAGTGTGTTCATTTCAACTCTGTTGGACAGCACGGACTTCAAACCTTATAAAAGTGGTGTTTTATATTGGTTTTGAGGTTATTTACTTCAAAATAAATCCAGAAATATCACCGCCTTATTTTGTGGGGTCTAAACGTACCGCATTTCCAAACAACCAATGAAAATGTGTTGACGGTTTGTTGCTAGGTAGAACGGAGTTACGGGGGTATGGGGGGGTTGGAGGGGTTGGATACGGCAAGAGACTAGGGTGAAGCGACGCTGTGGATTTTACTGTTTCGATGGGTTTTTTAGACTAAGTGTGTCAGAGTTCGTGGTGTGCGCAGGGTTAGTAGTAGTTTTGCTAGCTGTCGCTACGTGGCTTCATAACGAGCTCTGACAGCGCGCCGGGATTTTCCATTTAGACCTCAGACTCTTAAGGGTTAAGGCTTTTTTTTTTAACAAGCTCCGCCCAGAAACCTCCCCCGAAAGTCTCGCGTGGCTGCGTGCCTCACAAACAAAGCCTCGCGTTGCTTCGTTTCAACGTGTAAACGTGGCGTCTTTCATCTCCACTGACTCTCTGCAGAGTATTTCTGAGTCGATTAGTCATTTCTGCCGGATTTTCACAAAATGTCAGCCACGAAAATGGACAGGGGAACCAACAAGTTCATGTCATCTTTTTTGGACGAGATCAAGGTGTTTGAGCCACGCGATGCCTCCAACATTGTGGTGTCACAGCTAAATGCTACCGGTCGATGAGGAAAACAGCAGATCCTCAGCATAAATATAGACGAGATCACTGACGCCTATTGTTCTTCAGGCTGGGTAAGTCGGACGTTCATGGTTTAGAGGTGATTTCTGCAGGCAAATGTTGGAATGTGTCTAGGCCTGATACATGGTACTCGGTGCTAGCATGGCTAACACGATTAGCCTGGCTAACACGATTACGGTTTAGTAAAAAGCCGTTTCAGGTGAAATAAAATCTTTAATGTATGTCAGATATGATACACATTGAATATTGATCTGTTCAGCTAACGTAAGGATGTAACAGACAGGATTCAAGGTGTAGAAGTTGTATCAGTGCTGCCATTATGCTGTACTTGGCTAAAAGGTTTTCATAATGGATGTGTTTATTATTGACTTTCTGTTTTTCATTCACTAAACACAAAGAAAGCAAAGCAATAATACTTTCACCAGCAGACAATCCTTTGTTCTTATTGATCCTAGACGGTTGAGCTGCAAATGCGGTCTGAACAAGCTTTGATCCAAGCAAGACTTTCCGTTTCAGATTTTGGAAATCTAAATTTTAGTTCCGCAAATACGATCAGGATACCTGACATCACCTGTACAGATTCACCACTGACAGTGGAGAACCATTGTTTTAGAGTCCTGACATTTAAACTTTCTGCCGGTCTGCTAGTCCACAATGTACATTAGCATGTTTACTACTGTAGCTTGTGTTTGTGAGACGGTCAAACACGTGGTAGCTGCACTGTGACGTCAAATGGGCATTAGCCAATGAAACGCGGCCCCTCTGGTAAGGTCCATAACAGGAAGGAGTCTGTGGAGGATTGTTGCTGAACTTGTTAAAGAAACCCAGTGAAGTCAGAGTAAACCAGGTTCCTGCAGCTGGTGGTGAATACTTCTGGGTTCATCTTCTGGGTTCATCTAATGCGCCGGATGTCCAGCAGGTCCATGTGGCGACTGATGAGCGCAGCAAAGCCACGTCGTTCTTCACCACCTCCAGATTTCTGCTGCGAGTCGTGAAACGTGTAGCTCTCCTTTTCCTGCAGGAAAATAACATTCAGATCAAAGTGAATCTCTTGCTAGGAAAAACTTTATAGCAGTTTGTGCTGAAGTTGAGTTTTACAATGAACCGGGTTTTTGTCTGTTTTTCCGAAACGTTGTGCACAAGTATAAAGAAAAGTATGATCAGTTCTAGAAACAAACAGTAAAAGTCTGTATCTGAAAGAGCGCAGAGTGAGTCAGGCCTCCTGGTGCGCAGCGTTAATGTCTCCCAGAGTTCAGGTCCAATCCTAAGAAAGTGTCCTCTGAGCTTCCTGTTTGTGTTGGTGATTTAAGTTCTGCAAAAGGTCGTCTCTTCATGACTCCACTTCAGTCTGTCTTTACAACCGTTTCTGCGTGACCTTATCTGCCCTTCAGCGTCTTGCAGAAAGGTCTCTGTTGTCCGAGAACATGGAGTCCGTGTTGCGTAAGCGCGCGGCGGCGCGGCGTGGCGTTTGGTGGAACAGCCGCCTTATTCAGGCTCCCAGGGACACGATGGTGTAAGATTAGATCCTATCTGAGCTCCTGAACGATTATGCAACATCCTGAAGGGCCTTTCACAGATCTGTTGTTGGAGGCGGAGTCCCTCAGGGCGCGTCTCTGTCAGACGTTATCGGCCCGCCGCAGGAACAGCTGCGGTTCTGTCTGAAGGACGGGTCAACGCTCGGCCTAGTCAAAGTCTTCACAGACAGGCTGGGTGGTAACTAACTGATTTATTCGGTTACACTTTCATCAGTAACGTTTTGGAGAAGAAAAACTTTTACTACGCTGTACTTTTTACTTTTACCTGAGTAATTTTACTATGAAGTATTTCTACTCTTGAGTAAAATTTCTGGATTTTCTTCACTCTGAATGAAAAACAAACCAGAAATGAACCAGACACACACACACACACACACACACACACACACACACACACACACACACACACACACACACACACACACACACACACAAGTTTTTCATTGAAAGATTTTCTTTTACCAGATTATTTATTGTTGCTTTTATGAATTATTCAACTTTCCTCTTAGCTTTATATTTTTGTTCGTCTGAAATTTTTAAATATGAAATGATTGATGATGTGATCAGTTCCTCAGACTTTTTACCAGATTCTTTTTGCTTGAGTAGAAATATGTTGAAGTAATTCTGCTTTTACTTTAGCAACATTCTTTGAGATTTTGATGAAAAATTAAGAGAAGAAGAAATATAAAAGTTATTGCTCTCCACTTTTAATAATTCAAATTATTGATCTGTCTGCTGCCCTTGAAGTGTGTGATTGTCTTACAGCTTCACACACACACACACACACACACACACACACATCCTCTCGCTCCTGTATCAGATCCAGCTGAAGTCCAGTCTAAATAACCCAGAGCGGCGGCGCCGCCGTCTCGTTCCTGTTGCCTTCACTCGGTCCCAGTGGGATCCGTTTCCGACCCGATTCGCATCAGATTTCTGTTTTGCGGGTTCTAATCGCTCTTCTCTTCCTCCTCTGCAGCTCCCGCCTCTCCCCGATGTCCATCCTGCCTGCTGACTCTGCTGAGTAAGTCCGCTCGCTCTCCACACTCCTCACACGTTTCTCTGCAACCAGCCGTTCTCGCCTCCACAGCTCCGGCCGGCTTGAGATGTCGGTGATCTGAGCGATGAATGAAAGCGTCTCCAGAGACGAAGGCAGGCGGGAGGATTTGAAGGAGACGAGCAGCAGAACGCAGGAGCTGCTGTTTCCTTCCCACAGCTGAACTAAAGCGTTTTGCACAGCTTGTTGGTTTTGGAGCCTCAGGGAGGTGAAATCACATGACTGTCAGGCAGATTCTTCACTGCATGGGTCGGAGGCAGCATGGAAAACATGTCCTGTGGCGAAACGAGCTCACATTATGGGATATTATGTTAACAATCCAAACTTGGAGAAATTAAACGCACATTAATAATAATCACGGAGTTATTAGAAGAGCTTTCTGTGTCCAATAATATTAGATTATTAGCCATCAACAAGCTTCTGGTTGGATATTTGTCCCCACAGCATGATGCTGCCACCGCCGTGCCTGATCACTGCACTGCAGAAACACAACCTTACAGCGCATCTTTGTCCAGTTTCTAGTGCAAATATCTCAATAAACCTGAAATACAACAAAACTAGGGCTGTAGTGATACAATAATCTCACGATACGATGCACGATATTCTGCCCACGATACAATATATATCGCAATATTCAGCAAATGATACAATTCCATACATTGTTGCAATTTTCTGAAAGATTTTAGAGGGACAGAGTGATTTTGGTGACATTTTGTGACTGTTATAAAGTTGGACTGAATTAATTTAATTGTAAACTCATTAAAAGCTCCAACTACACAATACCTGGCTCTGGCTTGGCGGGGGTTGCTAGGTAACGGGCTGCGCTTGGCGGGGGTTGCTAGGTAACGGTGCAGCACCAGATGAACATGAAATCAGTGAAATAATCTGCCAGTCAAACTATTGAGGAATTATTGACTGAAAACAAGCGCCCACGTCTCGCTTAAGCGTTATTTGTAAATCAGCTTTGTCTTAATAAAGTATCTGCAGTAGAAACTGGCGTTTCCCCAGTGAACTCCAGCAGTTTCAGGTTGATTTAGCCGTTAGCCTGGATCGCTCTGCTGCCGCCGCTGCAGTTTCCGCCCGTCGGGCTCGGTTTGGCGTAGTTAAAGTAAGCTCACACGAAGCCTCTCGACCTGCAGACCCGTTTACATCGAAAACGAGAGAAACTTCAAATAAAAACCACAACTCAGCCTCCATCTGTCAAATATAATTCACTGAAAAACTGAACTTGTTAATGAATGTGACTTTTATTTCCGTGTTTTTCAGGATAATTCAGAGAACCATCAGGGCTGCAGTGGAGCAGCACTTCTTTGAGCTGAAAACCAACATCAGCAAGAGGTACGAGGAAAACTCTCCATCACTTCAGTAATTGATTATTATATTGATTAAAGCGCCTCAGTTGTTTTTATACAATATTGGAAAAACATCAAAAGATGCAGATAAACAAGAAGAGACTCATAGACTCACCAGGAGAAAAGCTTTAGGATCAGATGAGACAGAAGTTGGTATAAAATGTTTTAGAAAAAGGAACGCTAGACTGTGATGAAGCACGGTGACGGCAGCATCATGCCGTTGGGCCAAGCGGACGACGATTAAAGTTTTATTTGCCACATAGCGTTTTTTTTTTTATTGTTTTTACTCCCAGGATGAGTCCCTCCGAGCCTGAAGAGCAGGGTTGCCATGACGACGAGGAGGACGAGCAACAAACCGACCCCGAGGACAGTCCCTGCGACGCAGAGAGGGAGACCCCGCTCGAACAGACGGAGCAGCAGCCGAGCGAGAGCGACGCAGAGGTCAGCATCATTTTCAGTTCGACACCAAAACCAGAAAATCTCCCCCGGACTCGAACTGAAACTACAGGAAAACACACCTACACACACACACACACACACAGCGTTACTCCAGACAAACATCCAGACTGCGCCGGTTCACCTCCTGTCCTTGACTCCACAGTTCAGATAGTTTGTAGATAAATTTAGAGAGAGGACAAAGTGTCTCTGTTGCCTGGACGTCCCGTCCTCTCGCACATTTAGAGCTCTACGTTTCTCTGACCAGCTTTTCTGTGCTGCCGGCCCTTTAAATCCCCGACTTCCACTTTTATTTCTTTCTGTTATTACAAGGTTACAGTTGCAACTTTAGGAGAATAAAGTGGTTATCTTACCAGAACTCCGACGTGAAAACTAACTCAAATGAAAGTGAGGAATGTTGAGCATTTTGTGAAGTTACACTTTATCTTCCAGAGATAAGAAAATATTTCATCTTTTAACACATCAGCAACAAATTATTACCACATGAGACTTTTACTCAGAAGAAAGAATCTCAGACTGAGCTGACGTCCAGTCGCTGCTCACGTCAGTTTTAATGACTGTTTAAACGTTTTATAGTTTATTGGTTTTATTGTTTTCAGCAGGATAAATTGAACAACAGATGAAAAACAGCCAATTCTGGCACATTTACAGAAGTGTGCATTTCTACCAAAAACAAAAAGGTCTTGACAACATTTCTTATTAAAACGACTCTTTTCTTTCCATTTAAAGACATTTTTCTGCTAATGTTGCTACTTTATACTCAGAACTAAACACTTTAAACATTTTGTCATCTTGCAGCTCGAAGAAGGGATGATTGAGATAAAAGCCACTTTTGAAAATATAATTTCTCAGTGTGGGTTTAGGGTTGGCGCCTCGTGACCTTTGACCCCATCAGCAGAACGGATAAATACAGGCTTAAAGGCTTTAAAAGGCAGCTAAAGCTTAAAGCATAACTGACACCACCGTGCTTTTCTTAAAAATGTTTACAGAGGGTCAGTGTTTCGGTTTGTTTGTAGATGGTCAGTGTTTCAGTTTGTTTCTAGATGGTCATTGTTTCGGTTTGTTTCTAGATGGTCAGTGTTTCAGTTTGTTTCTAGAATGTCAGTGTTTCAGTTTGTTTCTAGATGATCAGTGTTTCAGTTTGTTACTGCATGATCAGTGTTTCGGTTTGTTTCTAGATGGTCAGTGTTTCGGTTTGTTTCTAGATGGTCAGTGTTTCAGTTTGTTTCTAGATGATCAGTGTTTCAGTTTGTTACTACATGATCAGTGTTTCGGTTTGTTTCTAGATGATCAGTGTTTCGGTTTGTTTCTAGATGGTCAGTGTTTCGGTTTGTTTCTAAATGGTCATTGTTTCGGTTTGTTTCTAGATGGTCAGTGTTTCAGTTTGTTTCTAAATGGTCATTGTTTCGGTTTGTTTCTAGATGGTCAGTGTTTCGGTTTGTTTCTAAATGGTCATTGTTTCGGTTTGTTTCTAGATGGTCAGTGTTTCGGTTTGTTTGTAGATGGTCAGTGTTTCAGTTTGTTTCTAGATGGTCATTGTTTCGGTTTGTTTCTAGATGGTCAGTGTTTCAGTTTGTTTCTAGAATGTCAGTGTTTCAGTTTGTTTCTAGATGATCAGTGTTTCAGTTTGTTACTGCATGATCAGTGTTTCGGTTTGTTTCTAGATGGTCAGTGTTTCGGTTTGTTTCTAGATGGTCAGTGTTTCAGTTTGTTTCTAGATGATCAGTGTTTCAGTTTGTTACTACATGATCAGTGTTTCGGTTTGTTTCTAGATGATCAGTGTTTCGGTTTGTTTCTAGATGGTCAGTGTTTCGGTTTGTTTCTAAATGGTCATTGTTTCGGTTTGTTTCTAGATGGTCAGTGTTTCAGTTTGTTTCTAAATGGTCATTGTTTCGGTTTGTTTCTAGATGGTCAGTGTTTCGGTTTGTTTCTAAATGGTCATTGTTTCGGTTTGTTTCTAGATGGTCAGTGTTTCAGTTTGTTTCTAAATGGTCATTGTTTCGGTTTGTTTCTAGATGATCAGTGTTTCGGTTTGTTTCTAAATGGTCATTGTTTCGGTTTGTTTCTAGATGGTCAGTGTTTCGGTTAGTTTCTAGATGGTCAGTGTTTCAGTTTGTTACTGCATGATCAGTGTTTCGGTTTGTTTCTAGATGGTCAGTGTTTCGGTTTGTTTCTAGATGGTCAGTGTTTCAGTTTGTTTCTAGATGATCAGTGTTTCAGTTTGTTACTACATGATCAGTGTTTCGGTTTGTTTCTAGATGATCAGTGTTTCGGTTTGTTTCTAGATGGTCAGTGTTTCGGTTTGTTTCTAAATGGTCATTGTTTCGGTTTGTTTCTAGATGGTCAGTGTTTCAGTTTGTTTCTAAATGGTCATTGTTTCGGTTTGTTTCTAGATGGTCAGTGTTTCGGTTTGTTTCTAAATGGTCATTGTTTCGGTTTGTTTCTAGATGGTCAGTGTTTCAGTTTGTTTCTAAATGGTCATTGTTTCGGTTTGTTTCTAGATGATCAGTGTTTCGGTTTGTTTCTAAATGGTCATTGTTTCGGTTTGTTTCTAGATGGTCAGTGTTTCGGTTAGTTTCTAGATGGTCATTGTTTCGGTTTGTTTCTAGATGGTCATTGTTTCGGTTTGTTTCTAGATGGTCAGTGTTTCGGTTTGTTTCTAGATGGTCAGTGTTTCAGTTTGTTTTTAGATGGTCATTGTGTCGGTTTGTTTCTAGATTATCAGTGTTTCGGTTTGTTTCTAGATTATCAGTTTTTCGGTTTGTTTCTAGATTATCAGTGTTTCGGTTTGTTTCTAGATGGTCATTGTTTCGGTTTGTTTCTAGATGGTCATTGTTTCGGTTTGTTTCTAGATGGTCAGTGTTTCGGTTTGTTTCTAGATTATCAGTGTTTCGGTTTGTTTCTAGATTATCAGTGTTTCGGTTTGTTTCTAGATTATCAGTGTTTCGGTTTGTTTCTAGATGGTCATTGTTTCGGTTTGTTTCTAGATGGTCATTGTTTCGGTTTGTTTCTAGATGGTCATTGTTTCGGTTTGTTTCTAGATGGTCAGTGTTTCGGTTTGTTTCTAGATGGTCAGTGTTTCGGTTTGTTTCTAGATGGTCAGTGTTTCGGTTTGTTTCTAGATGGTCATTGTTTCGGTTTGTTTCTAGATGGTCATTGTTTCGGTTTGTTTCTTGATGGTCATTGTTTCGGTTTGTTTCTAGATGGTCATTGTTTTGGTTTGTTTCTAGATGGTCAGTGTTTCGGTTTGTTTCTAGATGGTCAGTTTTCGGTTTGTTTCTAGATTCTCAGTGTTTCAGTTTGTTTCAGTTTGTTTCTAGATGGTCAGTGTTTCAGTTTGTTTCTAGATGATCAGTGTTTCAGTTTGTTTCTAGATGATCAGTGTTTCGGTTTGTTTCTAGATGATCAGTGTTTCGGTTTGTTTCTAGATGATCAGTGTTTCGGTTTGTTTCTAGATGATCAGTGTTTCAGTTTGTTTCAGTTTGTTTCTAGATGGTCAGTGTTTCAGTTTGTTTCTAGATGGTCAGTGTTTCAGTTTGTTTCTAGATGGTCAGTGTTTCGGTTAGTTTCTAGATGGTCAGTGTTTCGGTTTGTTTCTAGATTATCAGTGTTTCGGTTTGTTTCTAGATTATCAGTGTTTCGGTTTGTTTCTAGATGATCAGTGTTTCGGTTTGTTTCTAGATGGTCATTGTTTCGGTTTGTTTCTAGATGGTCATTGTTTCGGTTTGTTTCTAGATGGTCATTGTTTCGGTTTGTTTCTAGATGGTCAGTGTTTCGGTTTGTTTCTAGATGGTCATTGTTTCGGTTTGTTTCTAGATGGTCAGTGTTTCGGTTTGTTTCTAGATGGTCAGTGTTTTTGTTTGTTTTTAGATGGTCATTGTTTCGGTTTGTTTCTAGATGGTCAGTGTTTCGGTTTGTTTCTAGATGGTCAGTGTTTCGGTTTGTTTTTAGATGGTCATTGTTTCGGTTTGTTTCTAGATGGTCAGTGTTTCGGTTTGTTTCTAGATGGTCAGTGTTTCGGTTTGTTTCTAGATGGTCAGTGTTTCTGTTTGTTTCTAGATGGTCAGTGTTTCTGTTTGTTTTTAGATGGTCATTGTTTCGGTTTGTTTCTAGATGGTCATTGTTTCGGTTTGTTTCTAGATGGTCATTGTTTCGGTTTGTTTCTAGATGGTCATTGTTTCGGTTTGTTTCTAGATGGTCATTGTTTCGGTTTGTTTCTAGATGGTCAGTGTTTCGGTTTGTTTCTAGATGGTCAGTGTTTCAGTTTGTTTTTAGATGGTCATTGTTTCGGTTTGTTTCTAGATGGTCAGTGTTTCGGTTTGTTTCTAGATGGTCAGTGTTTTTGTTTGTTTTTAGATGGTCATTGTTTCGGTTTGTTTCTAGATGGTCAGTGTTTCGGTTTGTTTCTAGATGGTCAGTGTTTCAGTTTGTTTTTAGATGGTCATTGTTTCGGTTTGTTTCTAGATGGTCAGTGTTTCGGTTTGTTTCTAGATGGTCAGTGTTTCTGTTTGTTTCTAGATGGTCAGTGTTTCTGTTTGTTTTTAGATGGTCATTGTTTCGGTTTGTTTCTAGATTCTCATTGTTTCGGTTTGTTTCTAGATGGTCATTGTTTCGGTTTGTTTCTAGATGGTCATTGTTTCGGTTTGTTTCTAGATGGTCAGTGTTTCGGTTTGTTTCTAGATGGTCAGTGTTTCGGTTTGTTTCTAGATTTTCAGTGTTTCAGTTTGTTTTTAGATGGTCATTGTTTCGGTTTGTTTCTAGATGGTCATTGTTTCGGTTTGTTTCTAGATGGTCATTGTTTCGGTTTGTTTCTAGATGGTCATTGTTTCGGTTTGTTTCTAGATGGTCATTGTTTCGGTTTGTTTCTAGATGGTCAGTGTTTCGGTTTGTTTCGGTTCGTCCTGCTCCGGTAGGGAGGAAGTGAAACGTCTCAATTGGGGTTCACCCAGCCATGGTCGACTCCCAGCAGAGTTTGCTTTCTGTTCTTCACTTCTCGTCTTCTCTGCTTCTGGAAAGCTTCGTGACTAAACCATCGCTGTTTGTCGTTTTTTTCCCCAGAATTCAGTGGGAGCCGGCGGCGTGGAGGAGAGCTCAGGAATGGATCTGGATCCAGAAGCTGCCATAGATGCTGGGAAGAACTTCAACACTGCCAGGTGACCAGGTTCTACTTCCTGTTGCTGCTGTTAACGGACCAAACGCCTCAGCACTTATGTTTTTAATTAGAATTAACAAACTGTTCTCATTTTTACCTGGTCAACAGTCACATTTCTCTGTTTCTCTGTGCTGATGATCTGTAAGTTATTGCAATAAACAATGTTGCTGTTTTGACACTGTTATTTATTACAAGAAGGGCATAATGGTAATTATGAGAACACATTCTCAAAGATTAATAAACTTTAAGAGAAAAACATTTAACCAAATGTAAGTTATTGTGCTTTAAGTCATCATGTGATTAATTGATTTATTGCTTATTCTGACAGACCCAATTAGAACAGAATATGAAAGAAAGAAAGATCTTTCTGAAAAGTTTATTAAACATCTGCATTTTAGTAAAATTCACTGGATGTTTATGATCAATTTTACTAATAAATAAAACTAAAAGTAAAATATTTAAAATGCCACCAAATTTAGTTTATTCCTGAATTCATTTCCACCTGCTGTGTGTTTTAAGTGCGGTGACTCTTCCTCAGCTGGTCCAGCCCGTCTGTAAGCCAACATGTGACCAGTCGTCACATGGAGGAACAGAAATCACAGCTGAAGTCTTTTTTTGAGTTTTGTTTTGAATATTTGTTGGTGTCGCCCCGTCAGGCAGGACAACCAGCCGCTGGACGCCATGGAGCAGACGGTCACCATCAGCTGCGTGAGTAGCAGGAAGATGTTCACCTTTCTGGGAACATTTCACTTCCATGGCTGGGAGATGAAATTTATCATTTCAGTCAGACATAAAAGACTTTAGAACTGGATTCATAAAACCAAAGGTGTCATAAAAACAGCAACACCTCCAGCAGATTCTACCAAGTCATTTAGTCTAGTTTCTAGTGTGAATGTTTAGTTTTTATTTTCAGTCATTTTATTGTAATGTGGTTTAATTTCTATTTGAGAAAAATAAAGTATTCTTACATTTCAATTTGTTAGAAGTAAAAAAATCTGCAATTGGAACAAAAACTAGGGCTTTACTGGGGTTGCCAGGTAACGGTCATGGCTTTGCAGGGGTTACCAGGTAACGATCGGGGCTTTGCTGGGGTTGCCAGGTAACGGTTGTGGCTTTGCTGAGGTTGCTAGGTAACGGTCGTGGCTTTGCTGGGGTTGCCAGGTAACGGTTGTGGCTTTGCTGAGGTTGCTAGGTAACGGTTGTGGCTTTGCTGGGGTTGCCAGGTAACGGTCGTGGCTTTGCTGGGGTTGCCAGGTAACGGTCGTGGCTTTGCTGGGGTTGTTAGGTAACGATCGGGGCTTTGCTGGGGTTGCCAGGTAACGGTCGTGGCTTTGCAGGGGTTGCTAGGTAACGGTTGTGGCTTTGCTGAGGTTGCTAGGTAACGGTCGTGGCTTTGCTGGGGTTGCCAGGTAACGGTTGTGGCTTTGCTGAGGTTGCTAGGTAACGGTTGTGGCTTTGCTGAGGTTGCTAGGTAACGGTTGTGGCTTTGCTGAGGTTGCTAGGTAACGGTTGTGGCTTTGCTGGGGTTGCCAGGTAACGGTCGTGGCTTTGCAGGGGTTACCAGGTAACGATCGGGGCTTTGCTGGGGTTGCCAGGTAACGGTCGTGGCTTTGCTGGGGGTTGCTAGGTAACGTCGTGGCTTTGCTGGGGTTGCCAGGTAACGGTCGTGGCTTTGCTGGGGTTGCCAGGTAACGGTCGTGGCTTTGCTGGGGTTGCTAGGTAACGTTGAGGCTTTGCTGGTGTTGCCAGGTAACGGTTGTGGCTTTGCTGGGGTTGCCAGGTAACGGTCGTGGCTTTGCTGGGGTTGTTAGGTAACGGTCGTGGCATTGCTGAGGTTGCTAGGTAACGATCGGGGCTTTGCTGGGGTTGCCAGGTAACGGTCGGGACTTTGCTGGAGTTGCTAGGTAACGGTCGTGGCTTTGCTGGGGTTGCCAGGTAACGGTTGTGGCTTTGCTGGGGTTGTTAGGTAACGGTCGTGGCATTGCTGAGGTTGCTAGGTAACGATCGGGGCTTTGCTGGGGTTGCCAGGTAACGGTCGGGACTTTGCTGGAGTTGCTAGGTAACGGTCGTGGCTTTGCTGGGGTTGCCAGGTAACGGTTGTGGCTTTGCTGAGGTTGCTAGGTAACGGTTGTGGCTTTGCTGGGGTTGCCAGGTAACGGTCGTGGCTTTGCTGGGGTTGCCAGGTAACGGTCGTGGCTTTGCTGGGGTTGTTAGGTAACGATCGGGGCTTTGCTGGGGTTGCCAGGTAACGGTCGTGGCTTTGCAGGGTTGCTAGGTAACGGTTGTGGCTTTGCTGAGGTTGCTAGGTAACGGTCGTGGCTTTGCTGGGGTTGCCAGGTAACGGTTGTGGCTTTGCTGAGGTTGCTAGGTAACGGTTGTGGCTTTGCTGAGGTTGCTAGGTAACGGTTGTGGCTTTGCTGAGGTTGCTAGGTAACGGTTGTGGCTTTGCTGGGTTGCCAGGTAACGTCGTGCTTTGCAGGGGTTACCAGGTAACGATCGGGCTTGCTGGGTTGCCAGGTAACGGTCGTGGCTTTGCTGGGGTTGCTAGGTAACGTCGTGGCTTTGCTGGGGTTGCCAGGTAACGGTCGTGGCTTTGCTGGGGTTGCCAGGTAACGGTCGTGGCTTTGCTGGGGTTGCCAGGTAACGGTCGTGGCTTTGCTGGGGTTGCTAGGTAACGTTGGGCTTTGCTGGTGTTGCCAGGTAACGGTTGTGGCTTTGCTGGGGTTGCCAGGTAACGGTCGTGGCTTTGCTGGGGTTGTTAGGTAACGGTCGTGGCATTGCTGAGGTTGCAGGTAACGATCGGGCTTTGCTGGGTTGCCAGTAACGGTCGGGACTTTGCTGGAGTTGCTAGGTAAGCTGCTTTGCTGGTCCATAGGTGCTTTGCTGGTTGTAAGTCGGCTGCTGAGTTGCTAACGATCGGCTTGCTGGTATAGTCGGGACTTGCTGATGCAGTAGCGGCTTGCTGGGGTTGCCTAACGGTGTGCTTGGAGGTTAGTACGTGTGGTTTGTGGTCAGGACGTTGGCTGCTGGTCAGTAACGTGCTTGCTGGTGTTAACTGGCTTGCTGAGTGCAGGTAACGTGGGCTTGCTGGGGTTGCCAGTAACGTGGCTTTGGGTCCGAACGTCGGGCTTTGTGGTTGCCAGGACGTGTGGCTTTGCTGGTGCTAGTAACGTCGTGGCTTGCTGGGGTTGCCAGGTACGTCGTGGCTTTGCTGGGTGCAGGTAACGGTCGTGGCTTTGCTGGGTTGCAGGTACGTTGGGCTTTGCTGTGTTGCCAGGTAACGGTGTGGCTTTGCTGGGTGCCAGTACGTCGTGCTTGCGGGTGTTAGTAACGGTCGTGCTTGCTGGTTGTAGGTAACGATCGGGGCTTGCTGGGTTGCCAGGTAACGGTCGCTTTGCTGGAGTGCTAGTAACGGTGTGGCTTGCTGGTTGCCAGGTAACGGTGTGGCTTTGCTGGGTTGTAGTAACGGTTTGCTGGGGTTGCTAGTAACGTGGGCTTTGCTGGGTTGAGGTAACGCGGGGCTTTGCTGGGTGCCAGGTAACGGTCGTGGCTTTGCGGGTTGCAGGTAACGTTGTGGCTTTGCGAGTTGTAGACTCGGGCTTTGCTGGGTTGCCAGTAACGGTGTGGCTTGCTGGGTGTAGAACGTGTGGCTTGCTGGTTGAGGTACGGTCGTGGCTTTGCTGGGTTGCCAGTAACGGTCGTGCTTTGCGGGTTGTAGTAACGTGGCTTTGCGGTGCCAGGTAACGGTCGTGGCTTTGCGGGTTGCAGGTAACGGTTGGCTTTGCTGGGTTGCTAGGTACGGTCGTGGCTTTGCTGGGTTGCAGGTAACGTTGTGGCTTTGCTGGGTTGCAGGTAACGTTGGGCTTTGCTGGGTTGCAGTAACGTTGGCTTTGCTGGGTTGCAGGTAACGGTGTGGCTTTGCTGGTTGCAGGTAACGGGTGGCTTTGCGGGTTCAGGTAACGATCGGCTTTGCTGGGTTGCCAGGTAACGGTCGTGGCTTTGCTGGGGTTGCTAGGTAACGTGGGCTTTGCTGGGTTGCCAGGTAACGGTCGTGGCTTTGCTGGGGTTGCAGGTAACGGTGTGGCTTTGCTGGGTTGCAGGTAACGTCGTGGCTTTGCTGGGGTTGCTAGGTAACGTGGGCTTTGCTGGTGTTGCAGGTAACGTGTGGCTTTGCTGGGTTGCCAGGTAACGGTCGTGGCTTTGCTGGGTTGTAGGTAACGTGTGGCTTGCTGGGTTGCTAGGTAACGATCGGGCTTTGCTGGGGTTGCCAGGTAACGGTCGGGCTTTGCTGGGTTGCTAGGTAACGTTGGCTTCTGGGTGAGGTAACGTGGGCTTTGCTGGGGTTGCCAGGTAACGGTCGTGGCTTTGGGGGTTGCAGTAACGGTGGCTTTGCTGAGGTTGCGGTAACGTCGTGGCTTTGCGGGTTGCAGTAACGTGTGGCTTTGCTGAGGTTGCAGGTACGGTGTGCTTTGCTGGGTTGCCGACGGTGTCTGGTTTGTGGTTGCGGTGCTGGTTGCTGGGTGTAGGTAACGTGTGGCTTTGCTGGGTTGCCAGGTAACGGTCGTGGCTTTGCAGGGGTTCCAGTAACGTGGGCTTTGCTGGGGTTGCCAGGTAACGGTCGGCTTTGCTGGGTTGCAGGAACGTGGGCTTTGGGTGCCAGTAACGGTCGTGGCTTTGCTGGGTTGCAGGTAACGGTTGTGGCTTTGCTGGGTTGCTGTAGTGGGCTTTTGCTGGGGTTGCCAGGTAACGGTCGTGGCTTTGCTGGGTTTAGGTAACGGTCGGGCTTTGCTGGGTTGCAGGTAACGGTGTGGTTGCTGGGGTGCTGATGGTAACGGTCGTGGCTTTGCTGGGTTGCCAGTAACGTGGCTTTGCTGGGTTTGCAGTGTAGAAACGGTCGTGGCTTGCTGGGTTGCAGGTAACGTCGTGGCTTGTGGGGTTGCCAGGTAACGGTTGTGGCTTTGCTGGGTAGTTGCAGGTGACTGTCGTGGCTTTGCTGGGTTGCTAGGTAACGGTTTGGCTTTGCTGGGTTGCTAGGTAACGGTTGTGGCTTTGCTGGGTTGCAGGTAACGGTCGGGCTTTGCTGGGGTTGCCAGGTAACGTCGTGGCTTTGCTGGGGTTGTAGGTACGGGTTGGGGCTTTGCGGGGTTGCGGTAATGTGTGCTGGGTTGCAGGTAACGGTGTGCTTTGCTGGTTGTAGGTACGGCTGTGGGGTTGCTGGGTTGCTGGTTAGCTGTGCTTGTGCTGGTGGTTGCCTGGTAGCGTGGGCTTTCTGTGTTGGCTAGGTAACGGTTTGTGGCTTTGGGGTGCTGCAGGTAGGTCGTGGCTGTTGTGGTATCGTACGGGTTTGCTGGTGTAGGTACGTGCTGGTGTGCAAGGTCGGTGGCTTGCTGGGTTGCTAGGTAACTGGTTTGCTGGGTTGCGGTAAGGTTGGCTTTGTCGTGCCAGGACTGGCTTGGGGGTTGCCAGTAACGGTTGTGGCTTTGCTGGGTTGCAGGTAACGGTTTGCTTTGCTGGGGTTGTAGGTAACGGTTGTGGCTTTGGTGGGTTGCTAGGTAACGGTGTGCTTTGCGGGTTGCCAGGTACGGTGTTGCTTTGCGGGTTCCAGGTAACTGGGCTTGCGGTGGTGCTGGGTTGCTAGGTTGAGTACGTTCGGGCTTTGCTGGCGGTTGCCAGGTAACGTGTGGCTTTGCTGGGTTGCAGGTAACGGTGTGGCTTTGCTGGGTTGTAGGGTACTTGCTGGGGCTTTGTGGGTGGCTGGTAGGTAGCGGATTGCTTGGGTTTGCTAGGTACGGTGTGGCTTTGCGAGGTGCTAACGGTGGGCTTTGCTGGGTTGCGTAACGGTCGTGGCATTGCTGAGGTTGCTAGGTAACGATCGGGGCTTTGCTGGGGTTGCCAGGTAACGGTCGGGACTTTGCTGGAGTTGCTAGGTAACGGTCGTGGCTTTGCTGGGGTTGCCAGGTAACGGTTGTGGCTTTGCTGGGGTTGCTAGGTAACGATCGGGGCTTTGCTGGGGTTGCTAGGTAACGGTTGTGGCTTTGCTGGGGTTGCTAGGTAACGATCGGGCTTTGCTGGGGTTGCCAGGTAACGGTTGTGGCTTTGCTGGGGTTGCTAGGTAACGGTTGTGGCTTTGCTGGGGTTGCCAGGTAACGGTTGTGGCTTTGCTGGGGTTGCTAGGTAACGATCGGGGCTTTGCTGGGGTTGTAAACATGTAACATTCTTTTTACTGTGTGTTGAGGCAGCTGCTTTATTTCACAGTTGTATTTTAGTCATGTTTGAATAATATAGCCACTGCCATTAAAAAAGTGATGATTTTCATAAAATACAGAAATTGTAACATAATTTAAGTTTTTTTGTTCATTTCTAACTAAAATCCATTCTTTTCAGTCTCATTTTTACAATGTATTACATATTATATCCATGTTAATTTCCAAGCTTCGGCAGTTAAACGTTTCCGTACATTTATTGATTTGTTCCATTTGCTTCGCCTGTGTCCTCGGTTCTGATTGGTCCGTCTCTCCTCTCCCAGGACTCCGATTCGTTTGGCTGCGATCAGAACGCCAACACCAGCGAGGCCAACAGGAACCGCCTGTCGCCGTGCCGACCAAGCTCCGCCCCCCACAGCCCCCACCTCCAGCTGTTCCCAGATAACCAGTGGGAGGGTAGGTTCCCAGAAACGACCCAGACAGAGTAGCATGAAGTTCAGGAGCTCCTGACATCGTAGGTTCAAAGCGAATGGAGCATCAGTTCTGTTCATGAGCTCACAGACGGACAGAGGACTGAGAGCAGAGCCCTGAGGGACGCCTCCTTCAGAACGTGGCTTTCTGTAGAAAACAGCTGATTTCTGCTGCTTTGCTTCGTCTTCGTGGAACAAAAGTTACTTGCGATAATTAATGTCTGCGTTGAGCTTTTGGGCCCGACATTTTTGAACCTGACGTTTTCGTTTCCTAGCAACGTTTTCCTTGAGTTTGTTGAATGAATGTCGCTGAGTGATGATCTCACGGCTCCATCTCTCCTCCTCCTCTTCTTCTGCCCATCCGAACAGCGTCACCCCTTTCCCATCTCCACCTCCCTCCCATCGACTTCTCTTGTATGCACCTGCAGAAAGAAGGCCAAGGTAAGTCGGCTGCTTTATGTCCACCGGTTCACCCCCCCACCTCTTACCCCCCCTCACCGCCGGTTGCCGTGGCGACCGCACAGGAAGCATGTCCAGAGCCTGTCTGACGGCTGAGATAACCCCGGGCTGATAACAGCCTCCTCTTCCCTGTTAGCTTAGCGCTAACCGCTAGGTGGGCTTAGCGTCAGCCTGCACGTCTCTGAGGAGGAGCTGCTCGCCGTTTTCAGCTGTAGCTCGTTGGAGGTTTTACGTCAAATGTTTCTGACGTCGACCCGGATTCTCTTCCAGACCCGGTTCCGGCGTTCAAATCCTGGCAGGACGACACGGACAGCGGCGAGGCGCAGCTGTCGCCACTCGCCGGACGCTTGGTGCCGCTGCCGCCGCTGGAGGACGACGGCGAGGAAGACGACTGCGACGGTCTCCAGGGCGACTCGCCGTCCTCTTCGCGCTCGCACCCACACATCCTGGCCCGCCGCTTCCTGGACTTCGGAGCGCACAGCACCCAGCGCTTCCTGCAGCAGGACGCGGACGCCGCCTCGCCCTGCAAGGCGCAGCGGTACGGCCCCAACCGGCGCCCCTGTTGGGACCTGCAGAACGTGGCGGCTCTGACTGAAACTTTGTCTCTTCAGGCCGCGACGCGCGTCGTTCGGGTCCAGGGAGGCCGTGAGGGGAGATTCGGTGACCCACCAGCTGACCAAGAAGCTGCAGCATCTGAAGAAGAAGATCAAACAGTTTGAGGAGCAATTCGAGAAGGAGAGGAACTACAAGGTAGCGTTAGCATCTCCGATTCGCCCGGATCTCAGCTGATCTGGAGTCTCTGAGATGGTTCCAGAACCTGAGACTGTCCAGAAACACAAGCAGAACCGCCGTACTGCCCCTGTAGCTCCTCTGACGTGACCTCTTGACCTTTGTCTGCAGCCGTCTCACGCAGACAAGGCAGCTAACCCCAAAGTCCTCAAGTGGATGACCGACCTGACGAAGATCCGTCGGCAGATTAAAGGTAGAGCGGCCCGCCGTGTGTGTGTGTGTGTGTGTGTGTGTGTGTGTGTGTGTGTGTGTGTCCTAACAGCAGCATGTTGCCGTGGCTCCCACCCTTCAGTGTGCCGGTGCGTCCTTGTGAACCCGTGACCTCTGGGATGACCTCAGCGCGGCGAAGCAGCGACGCAGTCTGGACCCGGGGTGTACAAACTTTCAGTCGCAGGGACCAAAATGACCCAACAGGACAAGAGACTAAAAACATTTTTAGAAAATAAAATCACCTAGATTGATTTATTTATTAGTTTATTTTCAATAAACTAAACATGAAGAGTTTTTATCAAACCCAGAAATAAAGTTTTCCTTCCTAAATGTGTGGATTGGAGTTAAAGTCACTGGAAAGGAAAAACTTTGGAATGAACTAAATTATTATAAAGTTGCTGAGAACTTCTTTTTTTAACTTTCAGGCTTCAGGTTGAGACTAAGAAACATTTCAAAACTAAAATGATATATTTTATTTATTTTGAATAATATCGCAGTACGTTATTAATAACGGTGATAAATGTTGTTTAGTTGTTAGTCTGTATTGTTTTCATCCAAAGTTTGAAAACTTGCATTGTAAAGTGATTTAAACTTCAAAGGGATAAAATTTGGGCTCGATTGAAGACGATATTTAATCTTTTCCTGGCCATGAAACCGGATCCAGGTCGGTGAAAACACTTCCTGTTCCCACCTGGGTGGACTTGTAGGTTACCATGACAACCAACGCTTTGTGTTGCGTCTTAAGCAGATCGAACTGAAAAAACTCATCCCGGCGCCCAGAAAAGTCCCGGTTCCCGCGGTTTGAGCCCCCCCTGCCCCCCTCCTGGCCTCACTGATTGAATATGGATGGATTTGTTGCCTTCGCCGCGCTGACCTGATCCCGGGATCCTCGCACGCCGCTCCTCCAGAGCGGTTCTCTGTTTCACACCAATACACCGATCAATAACCCGAGCAACCGCTCTCCACTTTCCTCCTTCCACTGACCGATCGATCGATCGATCGATCGATCGGGCCACCAGGACGCCAGCACCTCCTTTCCCCCAGAAGCTCGCTGAGGCACCAGGCTTTGCTCCATTCACACAGGCGCCACGCTGCCCCCCCCTCCTCACCCCCACACCTCAACCCCCCCCTCCCACTCCGCCCCGCCTCTAGACCGTGTCACCTCAGTAAGTACAACCCCCCCAGTAAGTAGACGCTCTGAATACTTCCCACAGTCACGGCCTGGTGTTACTGGTGTTACTGGTGTTACTGGTGTGTTTGCTGCCCAACCAGCATGTTGGCTTGAGTGACGAATGGAGAGATGAATATTCAGCAAACCTGAGACCTTCTCTGTGACCGAGGACAGGAAAAACGCTTCAGTTTCTGTTTTAATCTGAAAAGTGTGGCATGCTTTTTATTTGAGTCAGAACCGTCTAGAACAGGGTTGGGCGATTCTGGTCCTGCAGCTCTTAATGTCTCCCAGGTCCAACACACCTGGATCCAACAGCTGAACCTCCTCCAGGTTCTCCTGAGTCCTGCTAACGGCCTCATTATTTGGCTCAGGTGTGTTGAAGTGGAGACGCATCTAAAAGTAGCAGGACCTCCAGGCCTGGAGCTGGACACCTCTGGACTAGAACTTCCTCCGAGTTTATCTCCAGTTCCGTCAGGGTGGATGGAGAAAGACCGCTTTCAACAGCTGGACTTTAACTAGGCCATCCTAACACATGATCAGCTTCGATCTGAAGCGTCAAAAACCACTTTCAGCTAATTTAGTAATCCATTAATCATTAGCTGATGCTAAAAAGACTATTTGCTGAAAGGAGAACATATTCAGATTAGTAATTGAGACAAAACTACATTTTGTATTTGAGATTAAAAAATCTTTGTAAATCTGTTTTAGCATAAACTGCTACAGTGGTAGCGTTAGCTTCACCCAGATTCAAATTCTGGAAAAAATAAGTCTATTAATCACCTTTTACTCCAATTATTGATCAAAATAATCTGATCAGCTCTAAATGACCAAACATCCACTGAAGGGTTTGTTTTATTCAGTAACAAAGTTCAGACTTAAAAAGTGATTATTATTTTGAACTTATAATAAAATTAACTTTAGTGGTTAAATTAAAAAACTCTGCAGAATTTTATCCAATTAGTCGTCATAAAGTAATCGTTAGCAGCAGCGCTAATCTCGCTCCGCACTTTTCAGATTTTTTTTACATTTAAATAATTTTTATAAATAATTTTCCTGGTTCCTGTCCAGAGTCGGTCCGGTTCCAAGGTTCCGCTGTGGATCCAACTCTTCTTCTTCTTCTTCTTCTCCTCCTCGTGTTCTCGTCCTGCAGACGCCAAACACTGTGCGGAGAGCGAGTTCGGCCCGCAGACCCGTCCCCGTAGCAACACCCTCCCCAAGAGCTTCGGCTCCACGCTGGAGCAGGGCGGCCATGACGCGGCGGGGGAGGTCCGGGGGCCGCGCCCACCCAAGAGGAAACACTGGAGCTCATCCAGCGCCGCGTCAAAGGGAAGCGGCAGGAGGACGGCTGGCCGGACGACATCAAGGTGACCGGCGGCTCCGTGTGGCAACCGTGTTAACGAGGGGGGGGGTTACACATGGTACCGCTCCATGAAACGATGGGGGGGGGGGCCCTCTGGTCGGTTAACCCTTAGTAGGCTAAATGGCCGTTTTGGCCTAATTTTGAATTTACCCTTATAATTTCACCATAAAAACAGTTTATCTTGCCTTATTTGGTATCATTATTTTCTAAGCTTCATGATTTTTCAGTATTTTTCATTTTGACAAAATGCATCATCACATTGGACCTAGAAAACACACAAAATCAAAATCCAAGTACAATTTTTTTAATATATTTTTACTATGAAATTCACAAAAATGTTGAATGAACCACTTTTCCAGCCTAAAATGAAATTTTCTTTTGTAAATTTTAAGAACTTGTGTACAAACTTGGCCAAAAACTAATCAGTATGCATGTTTTTACATCACATTGTGGGCGATTTCCCAGGCGTATTTTTACAATTTATAAACGTGTCACAAAATCTCCATCACAAATTCTCTCCAACACCACAAGACTCACGTTTTTTTTTAACAACTATTTACAAAATGTTTGACGACGTTTTCATCACAAACTCATTTCCTTCTCCGTCCACTAAATCTTTCAACTATTTACAAAATGGATGTCAGCCGAGGTCTGCATAGAAATCTCCCGTTAAGAGCGCAAACAAAATGGCCGAAAATGCTTTCTGATTGGTTGCTTCAGAAATGTGTTACGTTTGAGGAAATCTGGAAAAATGGACTTCATGTTGCATTCATAGACTTTTTGGTCATAAAACATTCCCGGATTGCGCAGTACATGCGCAAAACAATATGGCGGACGTGATCGATCATATTTCTGGTTTTATTTGGAAGTAAATATGAAACAAAATCAATATAAAACCTCTACTTTTATCAAGTTTGAGGTCTCTGGTGTCCAACAGGACTTGACATGCTCACTCCTCATGCCTTTTACATGCGTGATGTCAGCCCGCCACGGGGCGGGCAGCGACTGCATAGGCTCAGAGTATAAAGTTGTAGCACCAAGTCACACCACAAGGTGGCTGTGCTTCACAAAAATGATGCAGAAATAAACAAATTCGGTGAGAAAAAATCTGTTTATTATGTTAAAGTGACAGTTTGAGGCCTTATTGGACCAAAATAATGGAGGAGCCCTGATTTAACTGGTGTTTCTGCAGAAGATGACCAAAGAGCAGCTGTCCTGTGAGAAGATGGTCCTTCAGAAGAACCTGCTGCACTACGAAGGCCTCCACGGGCGACCAGTAAGTCCGTCCCACCGCGGCGCCGCCCCATCCCGCCCCGCCGCCGCCGCCGCCGGCTGCTGCTGCATGACGCCGTGTTTCTGTGATCAGGTGACCAGAGAGGAGCGGCTGGTGGTGAAGCCTCTCTACGACCGCTACAGGCTGGTCAAGCAGATGCTGGCGAGGGTCAGCATCACGCCGGTGACGGTAAGGCCGCCGCCTCCGACCGCCGCCGCCGCCTCCGCCCGCCGGCGCTAACGCCCGACCCCCGCTGCAGGTGTCGCCCTCCAGCAAGAGGCGCAGCCAGACCCTCCAGCCGATCATCGAGGGAGAAACCGCTCACTTCTGGGAGATCAAAGAGGAGGAAGAGGAGGAGCAGAAAGGCGAGGAAGAGGAGAAGGAGGAGAGAGAGGAGGAGGAGGACGAGGAGGAGGAGGAGGGCGAGAGCAGCGGCGGAGAGATGCAGAGCTCTGAGGTCATCATGGCCTTGGAGGCCGTGACCCCGAGCGGCGGGTCGGTGGGGAGCCAACCGGACGGGCTGAGCGACAAGATGGAGGAAGGGTCCGGGAGGCTGGCGCTGGACCTGCGCCTGTCCAGCTCCAACGCCTCGTCCATGTAAGGACCGCCGGACCGGGCAGCAGGTCGCCTGCACAGCGAACCCCAGATAAAACCTGATTATCATCAGAGCCAGGAGGCGGGGCTTAGCGCTGTCGGTTAGCCTAGACTAGCTGCATTTAGCAAGGAGCTAAGGTTTTTCAACCAATATGTAAAGAAGTATTTTTATGAAAGCACTAAAACCGTCTGAATTACTCAGAAACTGTTGGATTCTCACCTGTTGACTCCATTTCCCATGATCCTCCAGGCCAGAGCTGCTGGAACAGCTGTGGAAGGCCAGATCAGAGAAGAAGAAACTGAGAAAGACGATCCGAGAGTTCGAGGAAGATTTCTATCAGCATAACGGGAGGTAAGTGGAGCGACGCGTCCGCTTGGCGCCGGCACCCGGATAAGAGCTGAGCGCCGCCATCTTGTTTTCCTCCGTCCTGCAGGAACGTTCAGAAGGAGGACCGCGTGCCGATGCTGGAGAAGTACCGCGAGTACAAGCGGGTCAAGGCCAAGCTCCGCCTCCTGGAGGTCCTCATCAGCAAACAGGATTCCTCCAAGTCCATCTAGGTTTCTGTCCGCTGTCATCGCACACGGCGCCACCTGCAGGGCGCCGCCACCAACCCTTCGCCATCAACAAAAAAACAAACGTTTTCAGACATTATTTTATGGTTTTCAGAGAAACTTTGGGGAATCTTCCTGTTTGTTCGTGTTCTGTTGGGTCTGCTTCATCACACTGCCGGCGCGGCGGGGAGGAGCGACTTCCTGCTGGCAGGGCGAACGAGGAACTTCTCCGAGTTTCAGGCCGTTTGTGGCGCAGAGTGCTGGGAGGGGCAGGAAGGGTTAGATGTAAAAAATGTTATTTGCACAGCATTCCCAGAATGCAGCCCCTCTGTTTCCATTTGTATTTCTAGAAATTAAGCACTACTTCTATACAAATATCAATATACTGTACATAAAACCAGAAAAAATGAATGTCAGACATGTTTAAATTATTTCACAGTTGGCCCCTTTTAGGTTTGTTATATGTGTGATGTTTTTTATTACCCATCCTGCTACATTAACCTTTTCTATGTAACCTCGACAAGTCGTCGCTCTGTGTAATATAAGCTAATCTAGCAGTACTGTAGTCGGCTTGCATGGCAGCACAGATCTTATCCAACACCAACTGTTCTCATTATTTGTGCCATGAAGAAGCAGCAATAATAAAAGTTTGCATCAGACATATTTTAACGTTTCAGCTCCGTGTGTCAATATTTTCCAACATTAAAACTGTTTTTGACTCGTCAGAAATCATTCTGGTCTCTTGAATGTTTTTCTCACCACAGCAGTGGAAACTCCCACGTCGTTTCACACCTACTAGTTTCTCCAGGAATCCACAGGTTACACATTCAGTCAGCTGTTAATATTTGATACTTTGATTTTTGTTTAGCTCTCATTTTATTCATATCAAAGGTTTAATTTGTGGAAGTGAAACGCATCAACTTGCTACACAAGTTCTGCTTTATTTACCTCAGAACATTTTATAGTAGTGCCCTCTGGTGGGGAAACAAAGTACTGCATATGGAAAGACTAAATAGTTACAAAAGTATCTTTAAAATCTTCCTGAGTCATGCAACATAACTATTTTTTTGAATGTTGAAAATGTGGATCCTATATTTTTTAATTTCATGATTCAGTAATTTTTTTTTAATAGAGTATTTAATTTTGTTGACCAAGATGAACAAAAATGTGATAAAAGTTGAGGAAACCTGGGAGATGTTTCGACTAAAATATTGTCAGAAAAGGGTCAGTTTAAAATATTGCATAAATTAATGGCGTTAGAAAAAGTTTGAACAAAAAGTGTTTCCTCTCCTGTAAACATGGTGGGGAATCACCGCCCTCTAGTGGACGGCAGCGGTAAATGCCCAAACCTGGATTATAAACCGGTTGCCACGGAAACCAGAATGGTAACCTACGTTTTTAAAAGCATTATGTTTAATTAAGGAGACAACTCGACAGAAACGATCTGCCGAAGAAGATAAAAACTACGAAGAACATAAATACACAAAATATTTAAAAGTACCAAAGATCTGAACGATTTAATTTCTATCTTATTCCAATTGACCTGAAACGCTGTTGAGAACTGAACGGTTCTTTTTCCCATAGACATAATATAAGGATAGACCATCATGCTCCGCTCTCGCCTATTGTCGCTGACGAGATTTAGGGCGGCCATCTTGGAGCGGTAGACCACAACACTCAGCGTTATGTGTTTAGCAGCAAAATGACATCAGCGCATTTAATCGATCATAACACACTTTTTTACTGGAAACTATATTCAGACATCTATCAAAGCTACATTTATAAATTACTGTATTATTTAAGTATGTTTTAATACATAGTTCAGCATTTTTAAATATGATTAGTGGCTATAACAATAGAATAGGAATGAAATATTCTGATATCGATGTATGATGAGCAAATTACAAAACACACAGCCGTGAATAATTTATTGTGAACGGCTGTGTGTGTAATTTATTATAATACATAGTTATACAACTATACAATCACAAATAAATAATGATTAATACTGTATATTGGATGCATGTTAGTATGTATATATATATAACCTATATAAAAAAAATTCTTAGATTGTAAACAAAGATCAAGACAAATATTTCACTCCACAACTGTCAGTTAACATCTAATTTGTTTTATAGAATTACACTTGAATACAAATTAATTTGCACAAATTTCATTTAAAAATATATGTATATATACATGTATATAAACATGCATCCAATATATATTATTCAGTATTAATCATTATTTGTGTTTATATAGTTACATAAATATGTATTATGTAGTGACCATTTGTCCAAAAAACTTCAATTCAAAAATCAAAAAACTCAACTCAAAGGTGATCAAAACAAAAGGTGAATCAAACTCAAATATTCACCTGATCCACATGGATTCTGGTTTACGCAGCAAAAAGAAATCAAAAGTCAAAATCTGGTTCTTTGGTTTTATTTGCAGATCAGGCAAAAGGTTCCAGGTTCTGCTCCTGTTCCTGTTCACTGACTGACACAATGAAAACCGATGTGACTGATTAGCTGGTAACAAACCTTGTGACCACCACATGCATAATAAACTACATAAGACTCACCTACTTATACCTGAAACACCCACATTCCAATCTGAAGTTAATTAACCAATTAAGTGAATTACTAAACAAAAAACTTATTCTAAACAACAAATAAAATAAAAATTCTAATGATAAATCAACTAGGAAAACAAATGCTAAGAATAAACTAAATTTAAATTCTAAGATTTAACAAAACAATGGGAAGAATAGCTCCTACAGGTTTATCTATGTCCATCTTACTTGTGAAATGTTGTTTGTGAGCCTCACATCAATAATCCATCGATCTGAACAACAATATCTGTTGTTTTTATTGGCAAAGTAGGAGGGACTACCGCTCCAAGATGGCCGCCGTATTTCCTGCGCCGGAGCAGCCAATGCGGGATCTGCTCTGATATTATGTCTGTGCTTTTTCCTGCCTCTCACAAACGGGCCGCCATGTTGATTCGGACAGGAACATGAATTTGGAAGCTTCCGGTTACTGTTTTTTTTTTTTAAATCAAAATCTACGTTGAACTTTGGAGCTGAAGCGTAAAACAATAGTTCACTGACAAACACAGTGAACATTTTCATTAACTTCATTGTTTTCAATCGTCCCTGTCCGGAGTCACAATTTCTAACGGAAGTAGATTTTTAAAACAGGATAAAACGCCGCTTCATTTATCTGGCACCTCGTTTGAATCGACATCATTTCTACTGAACTTTAAGTTCCGATTCATCCACCAACATTTAATGATCCGTTGATCATTAAAAAAGCAGAAATCTGTTTTGGTAATAGATTCATAAGAAAATAAAAAGGACGAAACTCACCTGGAGCTGATCGTAATGGTTGGAGGTTTAGCACCAGCTGCTAATTAGGCTAATTACGCCTGAGGGAGGCCACGCCCACCAGCTGAGGTACTGCTAAAAATGTTTTAGATTTAAAAAAGAAAATGTTTTATACCTTTAAAAACTTTTGTTGTTTCTTTAAATTGTTTAAGCACCAAACGCTTGGAGACATTTTCAAGTAGATGTCAGTAAATACATATTTACCTGTGGAGAAATGGAAATAAAAGCCGACAGGAGGAAGTTATGCTAATCTTTCTCTACATCTCTGCTGTGAAAAACAAACCAAATCCAACATTTTGTTCACATATTCATCATTTATATAAAAAATATAGCAACTGCAGTGAGAAAAACTTTAAACAATCACATGATATACTTCAAAGTCCATTTAGTGTTTCATCACTGATTCATTTTAAACATCTTCACAAGTTCTATAATAATAAACATCAAACTGTTACTGATGTGCCTGAATATTAGAGTTATTTTATGATTATTCCTCTCATTTTCAGGCAGTTCCTGTTTCCCACCACAGGTGGTGCTGGAGAGTCTTACCTACTTGCAGGTGTTTGCACCTGAAGAAGACCAACCGCTCCCAATTTTCTGCAACATAACAGCATTAAATCCAACCAGATGAAATGAAAATCACGTGACGTATAAAACAGGAAGATTATATTTAAACTTTATGTGCTTTAGTAGAATAAACTAAGATCCAGTCCGGTAAACATGGTTCCGTTTCAGGATCCTGTTCCTGAACGCAGTGGCAACCGAGTCAATAAATAAAGTCATGATGTGTTTCCAGCTCCTTTTTGCAGTGCGTCGTTTTCAGCTCCAGTGTGTCTGATCTGATGTGAGCGGCTGGCAGCTCCGGACTGAGCAGCAGCAGCTTCCAGTGCAGAACATCAGTCGTGTTCAGTCCCAGAACCAAAACACAAAACTGATCCCAAGCTTTAAAAATCAAAAATACGAAATCTGCTCTTTCTGTTGCATATAATCTCAACGTTCTTCTCGTTGCGGCCGCGGCGCTCCGGTGTCGGGCGTTTGGGTCGAGGAGGAATACTGCTGGTCACCACCAGGTGTCACCGCTCCAATTATTGCAACCGACTCCTTGGAGTCCGACCACCAAGCCAACAGAACCGGCGGCGGCTCGGTTTGGTGGATTTACATCCGTTTGTCCTGGAGCCCCAACGGAGGCGGATCAGAACCCAACATGGAGGCTCTCAGTGGACCGTAAAGTTCTGGTTCTGGGTTTCTGCCCGGGTCATAGCGGCTTGTCGATCACTGCCACGCCTGAAAAGAACAGGTCCGATTAGTTCAGCAGTTCCTGGGAAATTTTAAATGGTTTCAAAATGCTCAGAAATTAGTTCTTGAATAATTTTTTTTTTCCATCTAAGAAAAGGCCAGTGGTGTCCAAAGTGTGGCACGAGGGCCATTTGTGGCCCCTGGAGTGACTTTGTGCGGCCTGCAAATGCAATTACAGAACTTTTTTGTTTAATCAGAGTAAAAAAAAATCTGACACAAATTATTTGTCTTTTTATAACCAAGATTTTACTTAATTTGACTCAATTTGTTTTTATTAAATTTGTTCCATCAAACTCAAAAGAATTTGAAAACTAAACGATTTCTGTCATTTTAAAGTTTTGAATCAATAATGAATAATATCCTTTTTCCACATAAAATGGCAAAATCTGACTATTTTAACTTATTGATTTTATTTTTCTATTATAATTATTCAAGAACAAAAACAAACATTTTATTTAGTCCGCAAGTATTTTTGACCTGTTGATTTTGGCAAAAAGTTTGGACACCCTGAGCTAAGCTAACATACTTTTTAATATTCAATTTGGGTTACCAAATTTTATATACAAATCAATTTTTGTTTACAATAGACATGTAGCAGCGTGAAACTGCTAGCCGACAACAACTAGCATTGGTTTTAGCTGTTAGGTTGCCAACATAACGTGTTGTTTTGATGTTTTCTTTAATTATGTAAAGCACCTTGAAATGCCTTGCTGCTGAAATGTTTGATTGATTGATTGATTGAACATATTGAACGTGCTAAATCTAGAATGTAAATTGCTATTAATTGCTATCAATTGTCAACACTACGACAACTAGATAACAAGTACCGGAAAAAGTTTTAAGTAAAAACGTAGGAAATGAGGAAGTATGGAAGTGGGTCAGCTATGCTAGCTTGACTATGACAACTTTAACATGTAGATGTGCTGCAGAATTTCGTTTCAGCTAAAAAACTAAGTAAAAATAAAGTCGACCCACACATCACCTCTGACAGATCATCAGTAGAGCAGGTGTTCAAATTAGCTAATGAACCGCCGCAGTGCTAGCTTAGCTAGTAGCAGCGGCAGCTAATAAAACCACTCACTCAATAAACATCAGGCATAAAAACACAAACTGTAACTGAACGT